>WHYT01017231.1:314643-388760 GCA_009806455.1 Tetrax tetrax | reverse complement strand
CAAACGCATCTGTACTGCTCTGCCATCAGTTTGGCAGTGTATGTTGTGGTTGTGCGTAGTGAAGTTGGAAATGCTGAGATATAAAATCAAAGGGTTTAGAAAGAAGAAATAGTTCTATGTATTTATAGATCTAACGTTCACCAATTTCACGGCGCCTGTCTAATACACCAAACTTTTGAATACGATGCTGGATCAGCTCTAAGATCAGCAACATACTGAACCTCACTGGAGGAAGAAACTTTTTTTATTATTTATTTCAGTGATAATTGGAAATCGAGAGAAAAAACAACAAAGATACAGATATATTTAAAAAAATAAGCTTAATTGAGTAGGAACATGCGTATTTATGGAAAGGTTCTCGATGCCTGTGCCGAGCTCGGACAAAGAAGCCAGCAGGCCTTCTCCTGAGCACGGAAAGGCTCTGGCCACGCATGCTGCTGAGGTGAAGCTGACAAGCCACCACCGTGTTCGTAGACGGACGGCTACGGTAAGCGCCTGTGAAACCATAGCTCGTTAATCTTTGCACCCTTTTACGGGCTGCTGGAAGATGTGGTGGGGTAAATGAATCATGAGGTTAATCAGCCGCAGTGGTGAAATGGAGATGTGCTTAACTAGGTGTGATCTGAGGTATTAAAACTGGAATCTCCACAGGCAATCCAGGCAATGAATTCTCCTGTTACTACAGAAGCAAGAGGGTATTTTTATTTTTAACTATACAATGTATTTTTTCAAAGAATGGGTCAAAATCTGGATAAAACTCTCTGAGGTTCAACTAATTCAGGAACGAGCTAAGACAGCTCGGTATGCAGCAGCTGTAGTGATTGCTGTCCGTAACCACTACGGGAAGATATTAATGAAATTCAAAGTACAAATGCCTTCAGACTTTAAAAAACTCTTCACAAAAGAGCAGAGACAGCAACTGGTCTTGAATTCAAGAGTCGTCTTGTTAGTGAAACATGATAGGTTTATTAAATGTGCCTTAGAAATGCGAAAGTTGGTTTTATCCGCTACAGTTTTTCTCCTTAATTTCAGCTGTATGTATGCTGCTGCAGCTTCAAAACATCTGGGTACCGCAATTCTTTTCAGGTCTGCACCTGCAAGTGTAAGTACACACATAAACAAAAAAGAGATTAAATCTTTCACAGAGCCAAAGAGAAAGAAAAAACCCAACCAGCTGTGAAGCTCAGGGGAGCAGTGTGACAAGTGCTGAGCTGTAAACAAGCGTGAGAGGGAGTTAATCCTCATGACAAGCGCCAGTGGTGGCATCGCACACGGACTCAGCGTATGCACACATTGCAGCAGAGGAATCACAGAGGACTTAATGCAAATATTAAAAAGCTCAGAGCACATCAGCCACTGCTGTTCTAAAAATAGCCTCACAGAGCAGGATGAACTAGGGTTGTAATTATCTTGCTTTTTCAGAATTTTGCCACTTTTAAGAGGGTTTCTGGTTTACGCTCACACTGTAATTAGGCTTTATAACATCTAAACTGCAACCTCTTTGGGGCAGGGATTGTGTCACGTACCTGCAGGACAAGCACAGCGAGGCCTCACTGGGTGGTGTTCTCGGGTGGTGCTGCGACGTAAAGGCTGAGCAATAGCTGCTGCGCTTGGCTTTGAAGCCATTTTACATCAGAAGCTTTTTTTGGTTTTGTTATTTGTTAAGGTAAGAGAACCGAGATGTAATTTGGTATCCAAATTAAGTTTTAAAAGCCTCTAACGCACACTTATTCCCCGATTACAGTCCTCCTCTTTCAAGTATGCTCACAACAGCCTCGCTTTTCCAGCGGCATCCGCAGCAGCGCGTGCTGCAATGGCCCGCGGTGGGTCTGCACGCGGATTTCCCCTCGGCGGCGGATGAGTTAGCGCTGCAGGACACAGCCAGTTTTCACAGAACCTCCGGGCAGCTTTGTGAGGAGCAGCGCCTCCAGAAAAAGCATCTCTCAGCGCCAAGCTTTCTTGCTGAGATGGCTGACAGCTGGAAGGACGTGTTACTTTACCAAAGGTCTGTTATGTTTTGAACATACTGCATTTTAAGCACCATTTTCAATACTGGCATTTCTAGATGTAATTATTTGCCTTACTGATTTAAAATTACCTGAATAGATCAATGGATGGGAGAAGAGCAGGATATCAAACCTCTTTTCTACTAGGTGACTAAAAAGAATTTTTTTAACTAATTCTCTGGTTCTAGAGCAAATGGAAACTGTCTGAACTGCCCGTGACCCGTAGAAGTTTTGAGAATCGCGTCTAAATAGAGATTCAAATACTGAAGTAAGTTAAACAAGCATTAAAATCCAAGCACCTCTTGGAGAATCTTGCAAGCCAAACCCCAATGTAATTTGGATCCTGTAATGTTTATTTTCTTTTAAAATGTTGAGCACAGTGCTGCATATTGCAGAAAGCCACACTGTTATTTGCCCCAAATTCTGGAACTTTCAAGAACTCCTGTGTGAAGCTGAGTTCCCCTCTCACAATAATCTTTTATGCAGATCAAGAGCTAGTATCTGACTTACAAAACAAGTTACAGGGACTCCACGTATACTGCAATCCTTTGAAAGATGCATTGTACCCCTGTCACTGGCTTGTTCTTTAGTTGTGGCAAGATAGCATAAATTTGGCTTTTCTGAAGAGCTTCTAGAAGAAATGCTACTTAATAGGTTCTGACCTAAAACCTTTGCATTCTTTATGGATCCCTGATTTTCAAATATCATCAATCCTCGTCACAAAGAGAAGGTACGTATTATGCTAAATATCTCATAGTAATTGTTAGAATTATAATGGATTCTGGTTAATTGGATTCTACTTGCCCTGCACAAGTAGGTTGAAAACCGAAGAGAGTTGTTGTGTTGATTCTGGCTTCATCCATAGGTCTCAATTCTTCTAGCCTGACACAGGTAATCCGCGTGACTGTTGTTCACAGACCACTGAGCGCACATCTCCACTCATGGTTGGGTTTGTGCGTTACTGCTCTTTGCAGAGAACGTGCGATGTAAGCCTACGTCTCTTCACAGACTTCAGGTTGCACTGAGCAACCTGATCTGGTTGGAGATGTGCCAGCTCCTTGCAGGGGGGTGGGACTGCAAAGGTCCCTCCCCACCCAAATCCTTCTGTGATTCTGTGACTTTGTACGCTCTGGTATGGAACCGAGCTCACCCTCCCAACAGCAAGTGAAAAGTGAGCTGCCAGTTTGTACGGCTTCTTCACAGAGCTTACAGTTTAAATCTTACTGGTGCCGCAGTTAAGAGTGAGAGAAGGTTAAAAATACGATGTTTACTAGATTTCTCTTAGTAAGAGGCAGAAATTCATTCTGCATGATAAAGACAACATTTACCAGAACACCAAATTATCCCAAACACATCGGCTGAGTTTAAACCTTGCTCCATTAATTTCAACCCTCTGTGGATGCACAGGCCAACCGGCAGTAACCGGCAGGATTTGTTAAAGGATTTACTCTTCGAATTCCCACTGGGCTGTTTTAATGTTGACAGCTGTTAAGATTCTCAAACTGGAGCTTCACAGCCATATTCTCTTCCTCACAGACACCTGTAATGGGACTCATCTGTTTTCTTTGTTATTCCCTCTGCTCATTGAAATGTAATGTGCATTTCTCATCACACCACTGGATTAACTTTTATATAAATTACTGAAATGCACAGATACGCACACACATTTGTCCCAGAAGAACAGAGCATGGGATTTTGGTTTTGAATATAAAGCTGGCTAAAGATAAATAGGGTACTATAATCCTCATGCCTTTCTTTAAAACAAAAGAAAATTTGCATTTGTGGCCAGTAAGGTGTGGCCTTTGAAGCTCTTCCAGAGATTTTCATCACGTTGGGTGATGTTCCAGAAGTGGAGGAGCTAATTCCACTTACACTTCTGGTGGTTTACTACCAGTTACAAGCTCTCCGGCCCCTCCAGTCCATCTCTTCTGATTTATATTACCTGGAATCATGGCTTTGCTAGTTTTTTTTTTTTCCTGCGTATTGTATTGCTTCAGGGATTACCAGTTTCCATGGCCTTTGTTCTGCAAATGATGTGCTGATGACTGCGTTATCCTGATGTCTGATTGAGATTCCTATTGAACCAGTCCTGTCCACGTTGGTCCATCTACAATTCCAGACGCCAGCCTTGCGTTTGCCCTTGAGATAACTCAACACTAGCTTGGCTTCAAGGGCTGGGAAAGCGGAGGGAGGGCGGCTGAAAGGGCTGAGGCAGAGCTGTTAAGCCGTTAAAAGTTTGCTACTGCCACAACTACGTTCCTTGCGACCCCTCGCTTGGCCCTTGTTGGAGAGTCTCCACTGTCTTGTGGTCCCACAGGGATTTATAGTTTTGGAATACGTGGTGTAACTAGGGTGTTACCTTTGTTACCTAGCTAACAAAAAATCCTGTAAAAAGTTTGCAGTGGTAGGTTGGAGAAAAGGATTTTAATAGATCAATGTCAGAAATGTGGAGAATAAGCAACTTTCTAAAATTAACCCTCAATGAAAATCAGATCAAGCAGACATATATAGCATTTTTAGAGCTAGAAATCAAGTATTTCCTTAATTTCCATTCCAGTGGTTCCATTTACAGCAAGTGACCAGGGTGTAACACTCGAGATACAGAGGGAGAAGAATCAATCAGAACAAAAAGTTGATTTTGGAACAGTACAGATAAACAAACAAACAATTTCCTACAACGATCATTGTATGAAGAATGAAGGTATGTTTGAATCTTGTTTTTTATTTTGGACGGTGTAAAACTCAATCATGGTTGCATATCTGAATAGGAAGATTTTGACGCCTCACCCAAAGCCTTTTCCTGTCATGCCCTAAAAGCAAGGAGAGCGCACAGTTTCCAGTAATAAAAATCTTCACTCTTTTTTTTAGCAGAGGCATGCTAGCATAAAGATGTTACCTGTGCATCAGGCATAGAGAATAATGTTATCTTGTTGTAATGTGTCAAAATACCCTTTAACGAGGAAAGGTGGGTAACATTTACAAAGCAAGGTAACGCAGCTACTAACGCCTTCATCACTGTCTGTCAAAACCTGACAGCCTACCAGCAAACGAACACGCTGGAAGGGATAATGGACAGCTTACAGAAACGGCGTCCGCAGCCATCTCTGAACACAGCAGAAACGTTTTTAAGCCTTCAAATTTCAGTGCAGCCATTTTGGCAACAGCAACACGTGAACGTGTTGGGTGTCAAAAATGTTTTCCTCTTTATATCCCACAGTTGGGTTTTGGAGTATTTTTTAGTTTTAAATACCTTTTGTGAAATATTAGCACATTCTACACGTTAGGAATTGTTTAGCCTCTAGCATTATTCTGGACTGTAGGATTCAACCTACTGATTACACTTCTAACCTGTGTAGCTATTGTGGTTTTGGCCTTTCAGGATTAATGGACTTCTTTGTCTTGCTTGAGGCGATTCAGAGCGTGATCCCACACACAAAATGCTGACCTGACCATTGTTTCCAGGACATAATGCTGGGGCACGGTATTTTTGAGGCTCATTCCAATAATAAATAAATAATTTAATTACGGTTCTGCTAACATGCAGCAAACAGAAAACACTTCACAGATTGAGCAGGATAGCTGCCATTAAACTTCTGCAAGGCCTAAAGAACAGCAAATTGTTAAGCACCTAAGCGTTGATTCGTACTTTCTGCTGTATTATTTAACACCTTCCTCCTTCCTGCTTTAAGGTATAATCTGCATCAGAAATACTAACACTGATCAGGTTCCCAAATCTTAAACCATACGTACTGCTCCTGCTGTTTTAAATCTGTATGTCATCTTTACCTGAGAAGCCGTGAAAGGAGACTATATTTCTCAGAAATTAATTGATGAATATTTATATACCAGATGGTTTTCCAAGTGCTAGCCAAAACTGCTGCTGTGGAAACCAGAACAATTGGCAAAGACTGAAGTAAGAAACTCAAGTAAATATCTAAGGAGGGGCGGTACCCTTGTGATTCTAATACAAATTATTTATGGATTTGGGAGCACGGCTTGCCTACTCCCGTTGTCAGCACTGCGGTGCCCGGCACAAGGTGGGCGCAGGCTGACACGGCGATGGCTGCGGCGGGAGGAAGATCTGTCTGCAGCATCCTCAGGAGGAAGGCTCTCACTCTGCATCGCATTTTGCTCTGCACGCTTTGAAAGGCAAAATCTTTGGTTACTGGCTGAGGATTGAAGTCTGAGACATGGGGGGGGAGGGAGCAGGGGAAGGGTGACAGCTGATTTTAAAAAGTGCATTCCACTTACTTAGTCTCTTTTACACAGTTTAAATTGGGTAAATTCCAGTCCATTTGTTTTAATGGGGTTACCCAGGCCATGCCAGTTATCAAGTAGCGTTTGCTTACAGACCGAATGTTGGTGCCATCATCTGTTGACAGTCTGTTATTGCACCATGGGCAGACACCCTAAAACATCTAAAATTATGCTTTTTGTATTGCTTGTTATAACTTCAGTTTCTGTACTAGTGTCGCTTTAAAATATAAAAAAACCACAAAAGTCCGCACAGCGGAGCAGCCGCTGGCTGTTGGGTTGGACGTCGTTTGCGAATGCTGGTGCAGACAAAGCAGAAATTTTACAGGGTGACAAACGAGAGGTGAACTCTCAAACAGCATCTGTAAAGCTGGGTTTATGTAGCCACTTTACCAAAACTACAGGTTCTCCTGAGATTCTACAGCAAGAGCGTGTGTTGTAGTTGTTGTTCTGTTTGGAAACTTCTGCTCTTTGTTTTGGTAAAGAGTTTGTCTGACCTTGGTGAACAGAACTATTTGAAAGCAGTTAACGCTGCTGTAATTCCGCTGCTCTAGAAACCAGAGCTCAAACTCCCGGTCACTTTTCTGGGAATAAAGCATCCTGCCCATATTCCCTGTTCTCTTCAGTACAAGCACCTGCAGAAAGCAGAACAACTGGTTTCTTTGCTCTACCCAAGTGGTGTATTTCAGTTCAGCAGGTCATCCAGGGACAAGAAGATTCGGCGTGAGTCTTTCTTGCTGGCAGTAGATGCCTACGCTGCAATCGGGTGTTTCTAGCTGCGAGGTGGTGCAGCAGTAAGGTTCCTCTCCACATCAGCAGGTCTTTATCACTGGGTGAAACACTTATCTCCATTCACAGCCTCAGCCTCCATTTATCAATTTGTACCCGAGTCCAGCAAAAGAAATAAGTATGAAGGTGTTGGAGAGACGGCTGGAGAAAGAGTCACTCAGGTCATCATGGAGAACGACGCTTGGCTACACCTCGGGGCTGCGTGCCTGATGTTTGTGGGTGAAAGTCACTGCCCAAAGATGTCTCTGTCTGAGTTGGTCTTTTTCCATTAACAGCCAGTGCAGAGAGGTGCTGACGTGCTCTTGGCCCAAGTTAGACATTTCCAAGCGGCCAGCATGCCCGCTTCGATGTGTGGGCAGTGATGGGGTGTCTGGCTCCGCTGGAGACGCTGCAGTCCGACCTTTGCTGAGATGGATCCCACACGATACGTCCACACCGTCGCCAGATTTCTGTTGCAGAGAAAGAGGCTCCATGATTAATATCTACAAAAGGTGGTCATCTGAAACGGAATTACTTGGAAAATCCCAGAGCCCTGATGCCCAGAGCAACGTGCTGGAGACTGGCCCAGCTTGGAGCAGGGGGTCGGACCGGACAGCTGCCCGAGTTCTGTCCGCCTACAGCTGGGCTGGGTTTCAAGCAGGTACCTCTCTCAGGGGGGAGAGCCGAGGGGAATGCGTTCTGGCACGCGTGCAGGATTTCGGAGTGTTGCAGGTGAACCTTAGCAACCAGACAGACGCAGAACATCTATAACTGGGTGACAGATCTGGGCTGCGCAGCGAGCTGCCCAGGTGAACTCAAAACTTGTCACTGATTTTTGCACCCTCTTAATCTTCCTGTTTATTCTGTGCTTCATTAAAGTCAATCTCGGCCGGACAGCCTGTCACTCAGGCTAGGCCTGTCCTGCTGTCTGCGCTCTCCGGGGAGCACCCTTCATCCTGATAAATGGTCTATTAGGAGAGCACGTCAGAGAGAAACCCTCCGTGAAGCTAAATAGATTAGAGCCTCTTCCCTCTGAAGGGTCTCAGTGGAATGGGGTAGGCATGATCCTCAAAGCGGATTTAGAATGAGAAGATGCTTTTTCCTCAGGACAGGAAATCGCTCTGAGTTTCGAAAGGTACGGATTAGTTCTAGCAAATGCAAAAAAAGGAAAACTCTCAGCACTAGCAGCTGCAGCTATGTGAGTGGGACCAGCATAAAGACCAGCAAACCTCCAGCTAAGGGAGGGAATTTCTTCTTCTTGCAGACATCCCATCCACCAGCTGTGGCATCACTGTCCTTGACCCTCTGAACACATCACGGTAACAGCAAGGCCACCAAGAAATCCCTTACAAAGGGAAAAACCTGCTCTTGAAGCCACCTGGTCACAAGTGTGACGTCGCATGGGGTATCGCACACCCGGTGTCTCCGGTCCATCCTCTGCTGCTGCCCTTTCCTGGTGCAGGTTTCCTCAGGCGCCACGTGGGCAGCAGAGAGAGGAGCTTGGGTTGCTCCTGTTCGCTTCTCCGTGGAGTTTGGGAAGTGCTGGGGAGAGGACGAGCTCCATTGTCTCTGAGGTCAGCGGACATTTAGCAGAGGTTGGCTCTGCTCTCCTGCAGACCCTCAGAAGCAGCTTCGAGCTCCCGAGGTTGCTGGCGCTTCTTTTAAAAAAACAAAACTTTTTTCTTTCAGTGTATTTA
The DNA here is from genome assembly GCA_009806455.1 of Tetrax tetrax. Classification (NCBI taxonomy): domain Eukaryota; kingdom Metazoa; phylum Chordata; class Aves; order Otidiformes; family Otididae; genus Tetrax; species Tetrax tetrax. Next base: position 380,035 of record WHYT01017231.1, on the reverse strand, counting down.
CATTTTCCTGTTCTCTGCATTAGTGAGTGGGGATGATGGGAAAACTCATTCAGACTCTCTTGTGTGAAGAGTGGCTATTGCCCCAGGTGAGGATACAAAAAGATGATGCTGAGAGAAGCTAATTTTAAATGAATGAAAAGAAGATAAATTCACATTTTTCTTTCCAGGAAAAGAAATAAAATAACAAAAAATTAATAAACAGCAAATTCAACATTTGTCTTAGTGAAGGTCTATGCAAATATTGCAGACTTTGTTATTATTAGACATATAATAAATATTAGACAAATAATAGTAATAAAAAGCTTCAAGTGTCATAACAATATGCATGTTATGAACTCACGTAGTCACGTGCAGTTATTGTTCCTAAACTGCATCTGGGTTTGTGCAGCGGTAATACGCTCTATCTGCCTGGGAAGGTTTGGTAGACAATGACCCAAGGATGGTGCAGAAGTTGAAAGAGGTGACGTGGAGGAAAGGGAGTCCTGGATGACTCCTTTCAGCTCTTTCTTTTGTTGTTATTTATTTAAATGCAAATCTTTCAGAAAAAAAAAAAGTCCAAAATCCATCTGTGTTCAGTGAAGCCGGCGACCAGCTCATCGCGCACGACTGCAGCCACGAGCGCGGCGTCTCAGAGCGCCGTTCTGCCGTCGACGCCCTCTGCCCCTTCTGCTTTGTGCCCTTGCTGGGCCGAGGTCCTCTCCCAGGGCCGGGCACAGTCTGGTGCAAAGAGGTGCAAAAGCTCCGCTTCTGTCCCGCGGTCAGTCGGTGTTTGGACAGCATGGCTTTCGCTCCCCGGGCAACGAAAATGCGGCTGCTCCACATCGCTCCTGAGGGAACGTCCAATAAATGGAATTATTAAGGTTAAAACTTACTTGACCTATTTTAAAAACGTCGCGGTTTCTAGGGTATCGGCAATAAAAATAATTCCTGAGAGGGACCCACAGGAAAGCTTGGATGCGTGTCATGAATGTCATGTCATTTCATGGCTTTATGTTTAAGCATCTTAATTTCTGCATCTGCTTACACTTAGAAGATTATCAGCTAGAATAGGTTCAAAACTTTGTTTAAATGAAATCTACACAGCATAAAAAGAATTCCCAGTAAACCTTTTTGAGAGGTAGGCAGAGATGACAAAAAAGTGTGGTTTGGTACTTATTGTGTACTAGGTTTTTTGTCTTTTTTAAATGTTTCTACCACACCTCACTGAGAGTTCCTCACGAGGGCTTTGCCATCACCGCACAACACGGGTCAGCTCATGTTCAGCATTGGTGTTATTGTTACAGCGTTTGCCTGTAAGCTCTGCCTATTTTATTGATAAATTACAAACTTTTAGCAATATTATTTAGAAAATAAATGTCAAGGATTTTTTTTCTGGGTTTACTCAGATCAGTTTAAATTAAACTGCTCAAATCTGAGATAAAATACAGCTTAGCAGAGTCTCCATATAACCTTTATGGTCACTTAGCACTGGCTGGGACTGGCTAGAAAATTAATACTTAGGGAGAACTTCACACATTTTGGGAGTAAAAAAAAAAATTAAAAATTAAAAAAAATTATCTCAGATGAAGTGGTCATGGTCAAACAAAACCAAGCAGAGAGGAGTCTCTACGTTGGAGGGGCGATGAGAAAGTCTGATTTAACACAGACACCGTGTGATTCACGCTTTTTACCTATTCTGTCTGCAGAAGTCCGGTCCCAAGAGAGCGCTCGGATCCTGGAGAAGCCTGATGAGAGATGTCATTCCCAGCCTTGTGGGAAAATGGGCCATCACCAGTTCCTAGAAAGCTTGCATCGGTCAGAGCAGAAGACTTTATGATTTGCAACGGGCAGAGAGGCTGATGAGAACGGCAATCGTGCGTCTGGGGACGAGTGCGCCCCGGCGGCGCATGAGAGCCTTTAGCAGGTCGGGATGGCCGCGCTCAGACGCAGGACAGGTACAAACACGCTAACCCGTACGATGCTCCTGCGGTGTGAGTATGGCCGGCATTGTTGCAGCTGTGCAAAAAGGCAGTAGGATAAAACAGTTTTCTCAAGGCCAGGTTGGCCGGGGCTCTGAGCAACCTGATCTGGTTGGAGATGTCCCTGCTCCTGGCAGGGGGTTGGACTGGGTGGGCTTGAAGGTCCCTTCCCACCCAAACCATTCTGTGATTCTATGAACGCTGTGTAGCAATGACAGACTTTTGGCACACCTAATCCTCAGTCTGTGTCCAATCCTACGAATTGCTCAAAGCCTCTCTGCTGTTGTCACGGGCAAAAGGTAATTATATCTTTGACAACGTTCCCTTGCGAGTTGCTCGGAGAGCTGTTAAAGGACCCACGTGCGAGGGATGAACAGGAGGAGACAGTGAGTTTCTTGCTGTTCAGCAGAGATGCAGGACTGCCCAACTGCCCCGTCAGGTGCAGGCCTGCTGCTCTGATCCGCAGAAGGTGGAATTTCACAGCAGCGTCGAGAGTGGAGCTGACAAATCTGAGGATTATCAGCCCCCAGACTACAAGAAAATTAATCTCAACGTTGCAGCCCTTCAGCGTTTAGAACTGCCGCTGCTTTCAGGGTCTGCAGGATCAGCCTCCAGCTTGCAAAGGAAAAGCCGTACCTGACCAACTTTTGAGGAATGTTCCTCTTTGAAGAAATAGTTCAAACCACCGCTTCGTTCTAGGGCGTTATGGGGCACCTTCATCTCTGTGCCGCAGTTCCCAGTTTCCTCATGCACAGAGTGAATTAGTGCCGTGTTGGATGGATTTTGCGATTGTGTTATCCAGGCAGTAGTAAAATCCATTCACGTCAACTCTTCCCAACGCCAGCCTGCTGCGGACGCAATGCCGTGCCTCCTGGGAGCTGGTGACACTGAAAGAACAGGTTTGCAAAGCGGGCTATTGAGCTGCTCTTTGAAACCCAGCTTTTGGACATGCAGGAGGAGGTAAACGGGGAAAAAAATCCTGAAAAATCTCGGGATAAGTGGAAGTTTCAGCAAAGTACCGATCGCTTAACCAGATTATTTGCCTCAAAGGCACAAACACCCTGTGCCTTCGTTCTGCTGTAACCCTGCCGGAGTTGGTCAATTTAACGAAGTTCTTCAAGGAAAGAATTAAGCCTACTCGTACGAATCTGAGGAGTGGGCACATGTCTGCTTCCCCTGCCTGCCTGGACCTAACCCGGACCCACCAGCACCCTGCACTTGTAGGTATGAGTTTTGCTGCATAGACAAAGCTTATTCTCTTCATCTAGCTCTGCTAAACTTTAAATTCATCATCTTGAAGTTCCTTTTCCTGTTATTTCCTTGGCTTCCTCTCCTGTGACACTTTTAAAATACGGCCTACCCTACAGTCAGGAGGACAAAAGCACGTTGGTGTTGCTTTCAAACACATGTCTTACCTAAAAGGTAAGCCCACGTAAAATGTTTTCCAAATGAATTTGGTTAAAATTTCAGAAATACAGATGGATGGGGAGTGGGAACTTCCAGCACACCCGACAAAGGAAGAGAAGTCGCTCATCATAACGTTTCCTGTAAAGTGCTGCAGCCGCCAGCGTCAGGTGACAGGCCCTGTTTAAGGCACAGAAAATGTTTCTAGACTGACTGCGCTGAAAGCAAAGCTGTGCAACAGCGGTGTTCATCTAACAGGACAGCAAAAGATCACCGACTCGTACATGAGCAGCAGCAGGACTACGTTATCTGCAAAAGGAGGGCTTCTCCAGCCACAGGGGACAAAAATCAGACCGAAGAAAGTTGTATGCAAAGATTTAATTTAATGCAGATTTGCCACAGGCCAAGATAATAACGCCTGAACCTTATGAACTGCAGAAACTCCATGAACACGTTATATTTTAAACACTTAATCTGTTTTACAAACTATGTACATTCTTCTGCTAAAGAAGATGAATTGGGATTCAAGCAGCAGCACATCCTGACAAATCTCCTCCTAAAGGCATCCATTAATATAAATCAACAGTAGCAATTTTGTTTGATCATTTATTTGCAAGAATCATTAAGGTTTATTAGCATAATTATTCCCTGTGGGACTTCATGTCACAGAAATGAGAAATGGCATTATCAATATTTAAAAGACAAGTGCGCAGTGCTCACAGTGCCTGAACAGCGCTCTGCAGGTGGTGTCCAGCTGCAGCAGATTAGACTAGGTTTGATTTCCAAATTGTAGAAATAACATTTCAGTGCAACCGTTCATTTCAAAATCACATTTGCTCATTGTGCAAGGCAGAAACACACCCCCAAACTCCACAGCTGCTTGTTACAGTACCTGTGTGCACCTCGTTTTCGGGTTTCAAGTCAGCCACTTATCTCAAGATACCAAACAGTAAGCGAACGTTGCTTGCTGGTGGGAGTCCTTCTATAATCTTGTCTTTTTTTTACTTTTTACAGTTCTGTAAGACGCCTGAAGTTTTCTCGGTGAAACGAGAGGGCTTTCTCTCTCATCCTCCTGTCTCCTTCCAAGCCAAACAGTAGTTACGGTGTCGCCAAGTCTCCTTCTCTGCAGAGGCACAGAGCAGCCTTCCTGCAGCATCTCCCTCTGCTTCTCCTCCACGTGTCTGATCCACAGCCATGCCCGGGCAACGCAGGCTCGCTGGTGAATGTCTTTGGGAGCACAAAATTGCCGTTTTATTAGCAGCGAGACGTGTCGTTAACCACTCCGCGCAGGGAAGCAGAGCCCTCGCCAGCCCGGGGCTGTGCCGAGGCAGGTGGGCAGGACGAAGCGCCAGCGTGAGAGACGGACGCGGGCAGCAGAACCACTTCCACACTGCTCTCGCCCTTTCTGGGACTGGTGTTTGTTTTCTGCTATTGCTCTTCCGTTGCCCTTTCTGTTGACTGGCTGAAGGTTCCAGTTACGGATTAGTTTGTTCAATTCTCTGCTGTTTGCAAACGGCATCTTTCTTTTTCGTTTTCCTCTTGTTGCTAAGCTCCCCTTTGGAGCTCCTCAGCTTTTTAATTATTCACAAATGTTAAACTGAACTCCTCAGAATTCATTTTGTTGGGCGGTATTTTGCAGGACTCTGCTTTCTTCTAAGCAGGTTTCTTGGAGCTCTCCTTTGCACTCACGTCAGAATACGCACCAACACCTGGACGTGGTGCTCCCAGGCGAGCCGGCCGCGCAGGAAGCCCGTCCATCTCCATGTTTAATTGCTGTATACTTTCCTATGGGCGCTGCTGTAGGGAGAAGAAGAGTAAAGCTGAACAATATTTTTTTTTTTTTTCCTCAGTATCTCATTCTGCCTTGGAAATTATGAATCTTCCTTCCAGAGCTGTACGTTCTGATGGCATGGCATACCAAGCGCTGAAAAGGAAACCGTGAGCAGGTCAAGTGCTTAAACGGCGGCCAAAATCAGCTGAGACGATGGTGGTCACTGCGCTGGGGGTAACGACTGGTTTCCCTGCGAGACGCTTCCTTTGCCCCGTTTAGCTGGGCGCTTTGGCAGATGAGCTTGTCGCAGGCTGGCTACTCAGTGCCTCCCCTGAACCCCTCAGGGAAAGACAAGGACAGGATAGAGCAGGAAAAACTTAAGTCTGGTGTTTAATCTTTCTGCTTCCAAATTAAAAGCTGTAAATGGAGCTTGTTATTTTGAGGGACACTTTTTGACAAATAATTAAATCAGAGCTCGCCTGTAAAAATCTGATTAAATGGATGTAACATTTTTGAAAACCTTTTACAAACAGAAATTTCATACCCACACACATTTAGACTATCAAGTAAAAATCATCACTGTTCATTTTCTTAAGAAAGAACTCAGCCCTTTTGCTTGAACTTATGATCTCTATTCTTTTTCAGAGGGGCAGGAGTTTGATTTTCATAGGTAAGTGGATAAAGCTCTTGCCACACAAACCCCAAGTGTCATTAGAGCAGTGGTTTCCCAACATTATGCAGAAGAACTATATTTGCTCTGCCTAGAACCTTTGCTTAAAAAAAAAAAGAAGACAGGAGAAGCAGAAAGCCTGGTCATTGCAAGTTGTATCCTCCCCAGTGTCTGCTGTACAAAACCTGGCTGGTGCTGATGGGGTAATTGCTGCCCTCTCTTCAGGTTACCTACATGAAGCAGCTGAACTGTGATGTAGATTAAAGTAGGGAAATAACAATAACTATGGGATATATAGGGCACTTACTAAACAACGTAAATAATGTCGATTGACAGGAGGGCTGCAGAAAGCCACTAACGTGGTGTTGGTTGGAGCAATAGGAATGGGACAGAAACTGTAGAGAAACAGAAGCACACAAAGAAAATAATAAGACAAAAACAGAGAGCCGAAGGCAGTCTTCCCGTCTCGACCCTGAACAAATCCCGAAAGGCTGAACGCCGGCTGGAGAGAGACTTGAAGGTGAGTGATGGGATAGTGTCCTCGTTCCCTACCTGTGCTTTACAGCGTCAAGCGAGTTTGGGCTGCGTGTTTCGAGAAACATTCGGGTTTCCTGGCACTGCTAATGTGGAAACAAAGACATGTCAATGCTAACGTGGAGGTAAGAGATTGTGGGATGAAAAATGATTTTGTCAGCACATAAACCTGGAAGGGACTGTCTAATCCTTCTGCCTTCATGGCAGCAGAATCTAGAGCGGTTGCACTACACTACAGTCTTTATTTTTAAAGACCCTCTCTGTAGACAAACTACCTAAGGAGTCTGTTTTGGTGTTATCCTGCCCTCTTCAACTAGAATAACAATTATTTCACCTCCAACCAGCAAAAGTACTCTCTGCAAGAAACATTGGAGTGTAATGGCACTGTAGAGTAAAATTAATCTGTGGTCTTTGGAAGTTATGTATTCAGTCATTAAAAACAGTCTGTCTCCTCAGAAGGGTGAGTGGGTGCTTTATAAACGTGACTAAATCAGTAATAAATATGAATAGGAAATACGAAGAGCTCAGAGCTTACCCAGAAATGCATGCTATGCAACGCTGTGGGTATAAACTCACGCTAATGGATTTAGTCACATCAGCCATTTTGGCGCACGGCTCACAGCTTTTACTCTTGACCGGTAGGACCGAGCCCAAAACCAAAGCAAAGAACGCAGCGCCCCTAAAAGACTAATTTCTGTTCATGTCCTTCGCACAAACATCCTTCTGGCCCAAGACACTCCATTTATCCTCTTTATTCTTTGAAAACTCAATACTACAGCTAAATATTTATTAAAACCACATTTTCCTCCTCAGGAACAGCTGTATTTCTGCAGAACACACTGGAAGCATTTTTGTTCCTTACAATATTTTTGTTTACAGTCCATAATGTCCTAAGTAAAAGATCACTTCTTCCTACTGCTGCCACAGGATGTATTTTCCCTACTACCACAAGATAATTTAACAACAAAAAAAATCCCAAACAGCAGTGCCAAGATTTTCTTGACAGTGATAGTCCCTTAGCTGCTGAATCTGCTCTCCCATCCATCACTAATTTCAAGCAAAGCAAGCGTTAGTTTCTCTGTGACTTATCTAGGTCTTTAGTGGATCAATAGCACAGCTCAGATGTTTCGGACTCTTCCCTGTTAATTCACATTTATCTTTTCATCCGAAGAAGGCAAATTACCTCACAGAGAAGATGTGTTATCCCCAACAGCAGTTTATAGTGCTGCAGAGTCAGCATGACCTACATCTCTTACCTCAGCTGGAATGCGTTTGTCACTGTCCCGTGTTATGATCGCCTGGTGTAACGCCCTAGAAAAGAGGTAAACCTGCAAAATGGCGTCACCATTTTGTAACGGCCTTTTCTGCCGCGCGCTCCTGCGCCACCTGCAATTTAAACTGCCAAAATAACGGGAACTTTATTTTTCCCTTTACTGCTCCATTTCATCACTTTTGTCGTTAGCAAAGTTTGCGTTCCTCGGCAGTCTTCGTTTCTGCTGCGGTGAGTTGATCAGCAGGTGCGGATCCTGAGAGCAGATCATTTATTCATACGCTACGTTAACCCTGAGAAAGGACCGCCGAGTCTAACGCCACATTTGTACGGTGGGCTGCTGATTACCTGAAGCTTTTCAGGCCCCGAGAGTGATTAATGCTGCTGGGAAAAAGGAAGGAGCAGCAGGTCGCTGACCGGTAACCTGTAGCCAGGCTGCCGCAAGGAGAAACGCTGTACGAAACGGGGGTTTGCTGGCAGCTGTGCAGCTGGGACTCATTCCTTTCCAAACTGCAGTAACGACGTAGATGTTTCATCATCTGTTATTCTAAAAACTTCAGAAATTACATTGTGGAAAGAAAACTGAAATGCAAACACACTTGACTTTTAAGGAGCCTGACCCAGCTGGCTGCAAAACCAGAACATTTTTATTCTGCTCTTGCGGATGCGCTGAGCAGCCCTGCCTGGACTGAACGCTGCCCTGCAAGTGTTAAATTCTGAAGTCGATAACTGAGAAATTAATCGGGGCCATCGAGGAGGTCTGCTTTTTGCCACGAGGAAAAGGGAGGTCTGTTTTGAGCACAGTGCTTGATTTCTTCCCAAAAGAGAAGGTAGGAGGGAGGCCTCGACGCGGAGCAGCGGCTTGCTGTGACCCCACAGCTGGGAGCAGCAGCGAACACAGGCGCTTCCCGCGCAGCTGCAGGCGGATGGTCCAGCGCAGACGCCCTTGGCGAGGAGAACGGGGTGTGCTGGGAGGGCGCAGGACAGCACCGCTTGCCCCGGTGCAGCCGCGCTGCCCCCGCGCCCATGGCCGCAGCAGGGCTGCCGCTGATCCCAACTGGGAGGTGCAGTCAGCACCGCGGGGAGACTGACCAGCAGCCCCCTGCGACACTGAGGGGACGGCACCACGGAGACCGAGCCGGGCTCTTTGCTGAGAACAGCGGGAGCCCGAGGGGCCAACAGTCACAAACTGAAAGAGGGGAAGCTCTGGCTGGATGCGAGGGAAACAAGATCGAGATGGCTGAGCTTCAGGAGAGGAGCAGGCAGTTCCTGGGGGAGCTCTCAAGAAGAGCAGCAGTTGTACTTGAACTGGGGGAGATTCAGTTTAAGGAAAGGAGCACGGCCAAGGTGTATTGGGTGTTTCTGTAGTTTCTGGAGCATTTTCCCCTCCCTGTCTACGCGGGGTGACTGCGCACGCTGAAAGGTTCCCTACCTTTCTTTAGAAATCTGCACACGCAGTATGTCTCTGTGGCTCAGCTGATGTTGGGGAAAACTATCACGGCCTTAAAGGTAAGGGATTCTGAGCACAAACTGCCATAAGGTATCAAGGATAAAATAATTCTCTGGTTGCATTTTTTTTTTCTTTTCATTTTAAACACACTGCAGCAAACCTGAAATGTATGGGAAATCAAAGAACAATGAGGCACTGAGGACTGGAAACCTCAAAATATTTTTCCTTTAGGGTCTTGCTGGATATTAGTGCTGTGTCCTGTCCTCCTCCGTGAGACACGCTGCTCACAAACGCTGGTTGTGTGCAAACGTAAGCGGGAGGCGCAGCAAACACCAACGCTTCCCGTGCAGGCGGAGGCGGATCGTCCTGCGAAGACGACCTTGGTGAGGATGCCGTTGTTGACAGCAAGGCATTCAGGCAGAAAAGTAGGAGTAAATCATAGAATCAGAGATTCTAAATACAAGCCACCTCTTAATTTTAAAAAGAACTTTGTGAACTGGCTTGCTGGTCTCTGAAATACATGTGTTTTTTTTTCAAGCACTTTTACTCCTCCTTTTCAGTCTGAGTGCCTTGCTGTCCTGGAGACTGAGTCGGGGTATACTCACCTCCTCGTTTTAGGGTGTTGCTGCTCCAAGGTACGGACATCACGTGAGCGAAGATGAAATTTTACATCTGAAGGTTATTTGCCGTTATTTCCAGAAGCGAGGAGATAGGACCTGATTTTGTTGTGTTGTTTGGCAAGAAAGAAAATTCCCTTTATTCCCGTATAGCTGTTACGGAGGGAAAGGGACAGCAGAAGTACCTTCTGCACCTTCATCCCCCACCCGGAGCAGTGCTGTGCAGTGCAGTTAAAAGCTTCCTTCTTTCGACATCCACACCTTGAAATTATTGGGAGATATTTTTTTTTTTGCATTTACTGGTTTCTTTGGCTACCGTTGAAGAAACGGATTTATTTATTTTATTTTTTTAAGAGCTCTGTAGTGGTGACATCACTTGGAAAGAAGTAGGGGAAGTTTACGATCTCAGTGCTCTCTGCTTGTGTAACTTCAGTTGAAGTGTTCTTAAGCGTTACCCATTTTAATCAGTTTCATAAAGGAGGTGACGAGGAGGGCCGCGTGCCCCGTGCCGGCCCGGGGTCCGCCATGGCAGCGGGGGGAGGAATTCCTCACCGAACGTGATTGTGGACCAAGTAACGCGCATCAGCTTAAAGGAACAACTCAGGATCGGCTCTTTGCGGCGGTTTTTGACGCTATTTCTGTGAGTTTCTTTCTCCCCGCTGCCCGGGCCGCTCCCCCCGCCCCCCTCTGTGACGTATCCCACCCCGGCACGCGGCCGGGCCTACTCCCTGCGGGTGGCTCCTCCTCTCGCCCCGCCCCCCGGCTGTCAGGGCCGGGTCGCGCTCTCGGCCAATCAGCGCGGCGGGTTTCACCCGGAAGTTAAAGCCGCTCCCCGCCCCCGTTGCCATGGCAGCGCGGAGACTCCGAGGCGGGCGGGCGAGCGAGCCAAAATGGCGGGCGGGGGAGCGGGGCCCCGCGGTGGCGGCGGTGCTGCGCCGCTGCCTCTCCTTCTCCCTCCCCCTCTCCCTCCCCGCCCGCCGGCGGCCGAGCAGCGAGGCCTGGGGGAGGAGGCGGAGGAGCGTGGCGGGCGGCGGCGGGCGGCCAGGCTGTGGGCCGCGCTGGAGAGCGAGCAGCGGCTGGAGGAGGCCATCCTGCGGGTACGGGGCGGGGGGCCGCGGCCGCGCCGGGCGAGGGAGGGGCGGCCCCGGCGGGGGGCTCTGCCCGGCCTCGCCTTCCCGGCGGACAGCGTGTGTTGTGGTCAGGGGGAAGAGGAGAAGCAGCGGAGAGAGCAGCGGCGGCGGCAGGAGGAAAGGCTGGCGGCCGAGCTGGAGCGGCGGCACGGCGAGGCGCTGAGGGACGCGAAGATGAGGCAGCAATTAAGGCGGAACAAGTAACGCTTTAAAAATCGCGCTGGCCCGTTGCAGCGGCTGCTGTTGTAAATCAGCCCCAGCTCTAAAAAGCGTGTTTGCAAAAGCGTTCGGTCGGTTGCGGACCGCGGTGCCGTCTGGCGCTGAGCCGCGGGTGGGTGAGGCTGCAGCGTGAGGCGCTCGCCGGCAGCGGGAGGGCGCTTTGCTGTGCGGCCGGCGGGCGCACGGCCGGGTTTTTAGCACAGCTTCCACTTCAACTTACCCGGGTCCGTAAGCGTTCCTGCTGGCGTGTGCGTGCATCCATTTTATCGTTAGATGTGTGCAAAACTAGTGAGAGCGTTTGTGTAAATGTAGATAACTCTTGTTTTAAAACAGGTTTTGTTTTTCCGCTCTCTTACTACAGCGATACTTGTCATCTAAAATTGGATTTTCCCCTGAAAAATAGATTTTTATTTTTTTTTTTCTCAATTGAGTAGTAATGGCAATTTCAGTTTTTCCCCGTAGGTACTTACTTCGTTGTAATAGCATACATTTTTTTTTTTCTTGTTGTTTTGTTTCCCCCAGTCTTGAACTTCGAGAGTTAGAAAAAAAGCTGAAAGCCGCTTATATGAATAAAGAGCGAGCCGCACAGATCGCTGAAAAAGAAGCTGCACAGGAGGAGAACATGGTAATTAGCTTCACAGCGTAACCCCAGCGCCCAAGCGCTGTAACTCTTTGTCGGGGTCGTGCTGAAAATATTTCCCGTGAAGCTGACCTCTTAGGTTTAGGCGTTCAGTGTTTGTTGAAAATACGTTTTGTGTTATGAAGGACTAACTAGCTGTAAGAAAAAAGTTCACTTTGCCAGTGGAATCAAAGTAGTAGTGAATTAAGCTGCATGAATGGGTATGGTTTGTATTTTACTGGTTTTGTAATATTTATCCAAGTTAAAACGATGGTCTGCTTTGTACAGTCAGCGCTTACTGTGGTGAATCCTTACCTCGGCAGCAGGTTGTTGAAAACGTTGCTGCTGTTACTGAACAGGTATCTGAATAAGTTCAGAAATACTTGTGAACTTTAATTTATGTACAGAACGATACTGGTGATCGGGCAGATGATTGTAAGGGTTCTGCGTACTGAGTTACGCTATGAAGAGCGTTAAGGGAGTATGTTTATAGATTGAGGTGGAAAACATTCCATTGCTGTCGTGCGGGAGAATTCCTTTCTATGCCGTGTGTTTTTCGCTACACATTGTGTTAGTGGGAGTAAAAAGGACCCTTGCATTGCTTTTCCCCCCATAGAAATGTGAGGCTGAACTAGCCCAAAAGATGAAGGAAGAGTACGAAAGGTTAACGAAGGAAGAAAGTTCTGCAGAACTGAGGCGAAACAAGGAGAAGATAATGTATCAGCAAGCTCTGGAGAAACAGCTTGAGGAGCAAGAGAGGAAGAAGCAGGTTGCTTACGAAGAGTTTCTAAAAGAGAAGCTCATGATTGATGAAATTGTAAGGAGGATCTTTGAGGAAGACCAAATGTTAGTTACTTTGAGTTTTTATTATTTTAGTTTATCACTTAGTTTTATTATTATTAGTTTAAAATCAAACAACTCATAGAATCCTGTGTGGAAAACTAGTTTATTCCATGGACTAAGGCTCGTTTCAGTTTTCCTTCGTCACATTCTACTAACAGGAGACTGACTTGCCTGGATTTTGCTGTTTAAAGATGAGAATGTGCTTGTAATTACAGTCAATCCCTTGTTCCCCAAATGTGAAATCCAGCTTATTTCAAGGAGTGCTTCCATCGGGCCCACCTCGCTGGAAGTGACGGCATGTCGCAGATTTCTGCCCCGCCTCGTGTCCGTCCCTCTCTGTGAGACGCGTTGTGTGCCTGTCTGGTGGGCAGGGATAGGAAACGAGGTTTCTGAGGACAGGGTGATGATGGGGTGGCGGGGGAAGAGGTTCATATGAATAAATAAAGAAAAAATGTAGGAGATTCTGGTGCCATTGGGCTGCTGGGCTTCCTTCTCCTCCTCTTTCTGTTTTGATGGAGCATGCATGAAATGGAGCAGTAGTGAGTACTGATGTCTACAGTCTGTCCTCCTGAAGAAAGGTGCTAGACATGAGATGCCCTTTTTGGAGCACTTCATTCATAAATATTTTCAATTTGGGCATCTAGTTTCCAGCTGAAAGGGCGAGGAGAGTCGTTTAAATGTTAGTCTCTGGAATAGATCGTTAATGATGAGCACGTGGCCTGTTACTCCACAGTATGTTAAATAACTAAACATTTCTTTCCATCTTTTCCAGGGAAAAACAACTGAAGTTAGATAAAATGAGAGAAATTCAGACATATATTGAAGAATTTAAAAAAGAAAAAGCTTTCTGGACAAGGAGGAAACAGGAAGAGACGGAAGATGAAAACAGGAGAATTATGGAGTTTGCCAACCTTCAGCGACAACGAGAAGATGATCGGATGGCTGAAGCTCGAGACTCTGAAGAGAAAAAACAAAGACTTCAAAGCATGGTATCAAAACCTGAATTTGTAGAAAAAAAATTATTGTACGCTCTCGTCTTTCATTGAGAAATCTTTCCTTCTTGTAACAGGTTGCCCAAAATCTGGAAAGAGAACAGCAGAAGCGTGAAGAACTGGAACAACTCCGCCTCGAGCTGTGTCTGGAAGAGCAAGCGGAGACAGAAAGGAAGAAGGAGATGGTAAGCGCTGGCAGGGAGATGAAGTAGCGCCTATGGACTGGGGGAAGATCTCACTTTCCCTGGGTGGCTTCTGCAGAGGTATATATGGATATTTTGGTTCTTGTCAGATCCCATTTTTTCATACGTCACACATATGTTACATGTACCTGTGCATAAACTGCTAAGGGGAACTGCAAGCAGAGAGGAGCATTGCCACTTTGCCGTAATTCCTGAGGAACATTCAGGTTAGCGGAGCTGGTCTGGGTGAAACTTTTATAAAACAAAATAGTTGTGTATCTGCAGGGAAACACAGAATGAGTGGAGCACTTGTAGCTAAGAGTTCTGTTCTGGCACAAAGTGACTGTTTCCAACACTGTTTCCTAGATGCTCTGAGTAAGAGAAGCAGTTTGTATATTCACTTCATTTTTGGAGGGAAAATTCTGTCCTTTTGAGTTTCCTGTGCCATTCCTAATGTACTTCTGTTTTAATTTCAGCCAGGAAGAGAGCGAAAGGTTTTGAATACCCTTATGGGCCCCTTTATACATTTATATATCTCATGAGGGAGAATGCCAGTATCTTTCAAGTTTAGGTTTAAGTGAAGTCAGTTGATTAATTGCTTGCTTTTTTGCATGTCTGTTTGCTTTTTCCTGCGGACCCACCCGCACTCTGCTCTGTCTTGCTATGGGCGACACACAAAATGTTATTTTTAGAGAGCTGCTTTGGACTTAATTTTGAGAATCTTGAGACATTTGCCACAGTAGTTATTACTGGAGAGCGCTGTCAGATACGGAGTGTTTGCTCCACTCATTTATGCTAGAAGGTAACAGCTACAGTAAACTTATTCCAAGGTAAATCGAGTAGATTGGCTGATGATGATCAAAATTCTCCAGAGTGTGTTCAGTAACCCAGCATTTTATTGCATTTCCTTTCTAGGCAGAAATTGAAAAGAGAATAAGGCAACGCCTGGACTTACGGCAAACGTATGAAGAGCACATTGCTTTCAAGAAGGTATTGCAACGAGCTACGCAAGAAGAGGAGGAAGCCTTCAGGCAACAGATGTTGGCCAGGTTGGCAGAGGACGATCGCATTGAACAGATGAATGCTCAGAGACGAAGAATGAAACAGCTTGAATACGGGAGGGCTGTGGAAAAACTTATTGAAGACCGTCGCAAACAGTTCATTGCAGATAAAGTAAGAGTGCTCACGGTTGCCTTTGGGTTGAGCCAAAGCGTTGCTGTATGAGAATGCTTCTGCCGCAGCCATTAGTAGGGAATCGCGGAGAAACGTGCGGGGGGGAAGCAGGCTTTTGTTTTGGTTTGCTGACAAGAAAAAAAAAGTCTTTTTAGAGCTAACGTTTGTCGTAGCTTAAGTGGTTAGAGTCAGCCACATCCCTAGAGCCCTGAAACCCAACGCGCTCTGCGAATATCCCTCAGGAGCCACGGGATCAGTGACACAACTGTTGTGCGGTCCAGCGTCCCTGATGGGCAGCAGTGATGGTGGGGTGTGAGAAGGGGGAGTCCCACCCCTGAGCTGAGATTCTCTCTCGAATTACCATCTGAGGAAGAAAAGGCGTAAACTGAAAACAAGTCATGGGATACTACACTGCAGTGTGCAGACCTGTTTAGAGAGGGCAACCACACGTGTAATGTGAGTTGCAATTTGCAGTTTCTAGTCAGCAGCATGGGAACGCGTGCCTATTTCTCCTTTTCCCGGGTTAGAACAGCAGGGCAGGCACAGACAACGCGTCGGAGCCAAGAAGGAACCAGAACTTTGCTCCGCTGCCTCTGGAAGGGCTTCTGGCATGAGACTGAACGCGTTCATAGCAGAGTAGCCCCACGTCTTGCCCTTCAGTGTTCTCTGTTGTCTCAGAGCCGTTTCTAGCTACCAACACGTACTGGTTAAACGGAGCTTTGTGGTTTTTTACGTGCACTTTGGCATCATTTCCAAATGAATTCCTGTGACCAGGAGTGAGTGAGTTATTTTCTCCACTAACAATTTTTTTCTCTTTATACTATGGTGGATATTTGTGGAAAGGAATGTTTACAGAGCCGAAACCGAACAAAGACTTGTTTATTGTAGGAGCGTGAACTTGAAGAAAGAGAGTTAGAGGAGAGGAGACAAGGAGACATCCGTGCCATTGTTGAAGAAGAGAGACAGAAACTCCTGAAAGAGCATGCATCTAAATTACTGGGTTATCTTCCTCGAGTAAGTGAATTGTATTTTAAATACTTTGAACGTTTGTCCTGTAAGCCAGCGTTCTCTTGGACAGCTTAAGGTGATGCTGCAGAACTGCGTAAATTCCTGGAGTCAGTGGGTGTCCTTGTTGTGTCAGCTCTCCTGTGCTCAGCTTCTCCTTTCCACTTTTTTTTTTTTCTTTTTGAGTTGGGAAGCAATTTACAAAAATCTCTCTGCAATACTGGTACCTTGTACAGAACTCACTGAAAGCTTCCACAGCGCCTTGCACGTCCAGTTTTTGGGATATGGGATCTAAGTTCTCAAGCAGGGCTTTTCTAGCTAGAAAGGGCTCCGCCATATCGGAAACCTCGTTTCCAGCAAATTTCTCAGTTGGAGTTTGGGGAGCAATTTCTTAGTGTTGGCTGTCTTCTCAGTCTTCTGTTCCCGTGGAAACAAGGCCTCCTCTGTGGCGATGCAATAAACTGCAGTGCTTACAGAAGCATTTCAAAGCACTCTCTCGTCATCCTTGTGTTTTTAAAAGTTAAAAAGATGGAAGCAATTATTTTAATGGGAATAAACCACGATTTATTTTGTATTATGCTTCATAGTTGGGGAGATCGCCTGGTGGCACACAAATAAAGAGAGAGCTGCTTTAGGGATGTAAAAATGCATTACATTAGGGAGGGAATCATCCACCTGTTTAAAGAAATTCTTTTCTGCAATACTGGAAAATGGCAAATATAGTGGAGTATAATTTTTATTGAAATATAAGCTTGGTGCACTAATTGCTAAAATATGGAGTGAGTTATTTTCTAGTGTAGATTTAATTCCAGGATAAGTCAAATTTGCAATATTTTGATACAGTTTTCTGGTTTGAATTTACTGCTGTGGGAAGTCTTGGCTGTTTCGGAGTGTCCAAGGCTCATACCTGTTCCATGGCGTTAATGTTCTACTCTGTTCTGTTCTCTGCGCCAACTCTGTCTTAATGGAGCGGTCGTATCACGTTGCTTCGCTCAAAATGGTTACGTGGAAAAGTGCTACCTCAGTCCATAGTCTCCATTGTAAATGCCATTTGTATTTTTTTTTTTTTTCTCCTAACTGCTACAAGGTCTGTTCTGTGGGTCATACACATTTTTAGCCCTAAAATTAATTCAGAATTAGTTAGAGATCAAACTAATAGCTCTCTAACATAGATTCTGATAAGTTGTTCGGTTTCAGTTGATTTCCAAAATACTTTTTTTACATTGTCTCATTTCAACACAACTAAAGGTGGAGGCAGAGCCCCTCTCCAGCCAGCGCCTCTTCAGTGCAGTTCCTTGATTTCAGCAGACCTGTGCTGTGCTGGCTGTAACCACTTCTGTTAGAAAGAGACCGCAGATACACGTTGCCTTTTGTGTAGTGCTCGTGTTGGAATCTTCACGGGGTTCTCATCAGCGTTTGCACGAAGAAAAAAGCGGCACTTCTAGGGTAGGACCAAGCACACAAACGTGACTTTCATCTACTGAAGTTTAGTGGCAATTTTCAGGGCTGTTATGTTTTAAAGGCAAACCTGGTGCCATGGATAGAAGCTATAATGTTCACTTCCATAAAAAATGCCAGAGATCCGTAATACGTTGTTTTACCTTCCCGTTATTGCAGGGAGTACTTAGAGACGAAGATGACGTCAACATGCTTGGAGAGGAATTTAGATTGGCTTATCAGAAGAGAAGAGGTAATGCATTTTCAGAAGAGCGCTGAGCTTTCCCCCATCTCACTTCCTGGTTTGCCACTAGGTGTCATCTGATTTCCAGGGAAAACTCCTGTTTGCTGTTAACAGCAAAAACTCCTTTTTGGAATCATTAAAAAGTCTCCATTTTAAGATTGGTGTTCTAAACCCATGAGCAGCTAGTTTTATTTAAGTCTATGTTGTACCTGCACTTGTCATCAATAAACTGCTGTGGCTTTCTCCGTTATTCTCAGTGATGTAGCAGTGTTAAAAAGGTTTAACTCCAGCAGCTCTGCAGAAACCTCAGCTCCTGTACGTTCACACGTGTGTTTCAGTACGGACTGTGAGGTTCTCGTAATGCGCTTTTTCTGGTTCTCATTTCAAGATTTATCTGTGCTGGCTCTACACTCGTAAAAGACTAATCCCGGTGTAGTTCGTCTCGTCTCCGAGGGGTAGGTCCCAGGCACCCCTTTCGCCGTTGGTTCGTGTTACTGTGCTGGCAGGCTCTAAGCCGAGACATTTGTCCATTTTGAGGTCAGAATCACCGCTGACGCCTTTCTTTCCATGCGTAAACTTACTGTTTATGGGCCGTGTTCCTATTCAGTTACTCCAGGCAGGAATCCGTTGAAATAGCTGAGGTTGGACGGGTTTAGGCAGGCAGCACAGACTTTTGTTGCTCCCGTTCATTAATGTACGCACGGTACGCCCAGCTCATCTGCACTCAAACTTTTCTCTAGTTCTTGATTACAATGGTGACATAATGAAATCTTTAAGGATGCAATGCTCGTGGAGCTCCTGTGAATATGGAGCCATCGCTCCTGACTGTATCCCAAAGCAGCAGCTGATGGAAAAGGGAAAAGCCAGGCAATGACTGACTGTTTTCACCGTGACTAAAGAAAGTAGCTGTTTTAAACAATCCAGCTGTGCCAGGGTACAGAGTCTGTTTGGACAGCGAAGGGCAAATCTCACGTATGTGTTTGTCAGCCAGGCTGTAAGATGTAACAGCTAAAACAAGTTATGATCATTTCTATAAAAGAGCCGTTGGTGCTTAAATTAGACGCCGGACCAGCTAGCTTTGACAGGAGATCTGTTACAGGGAACAGACAAGGCCAATTTTCCAACCACGTGTTTTAAAAAGGACATGACATTTTCTTCTCAACTGGAACAGTGGTTAATTTATTTCTGTTGCAACAACAAATTTTGGGAGACTAATCCCTGATTTCTTTGGACTGAATATTACCTTAGAGAAGGTATAGTTTTAAATGCGAAACCAGAGCAAATGGGTAACAAAATTCACTTGTTGGAACATTCCTTGCACAGTCTGTGCTTCTCTGCTCATTACAGTATGGACAGTTTGGCCTGGAACCAGTAGAAATGTGTTTTTAATCTGGTGTCGCAACAGCAGCTAAATGGCTTATCACAGTTAAAGTGAAACATAAGGAAAAACAACACAATTCACTGGGATATATAGTTATTAACTATTATTAACAAGCATTCACAAACAGTGCTAAAAGAATGTACTGTCTGACTTGTATTTCAAACAGAAGGGTATGGTTTTTTTAATGGAGTAATTAATTTCCCCACTCAAGAGCTTTCATGAATTCCTCTTCAGTAAAAGAAAGCATCTTAGCAGCTTCAATGTGCATCTTAAAAAGAAAAAAAAAAAATAAATTAGGAGCAGAAGGTAAAATACTGTGGATGACCAATAGACAATCCCGTAGAAGGGGGACAGCTGAAAAGGGGCTTCACCTCTCACTCTGGTTTCTGTTTCTGTTTCCCTTTAAAAACAAAGATTTTTTTTTTTTTCTTTTTCTATTAAATTCTCTCTCTCAAGACACCGACTGGAACACCAGCAACTACTTGCTGCCACCTGCAACTCACCCTACTACTGATATTTAATACCTTTTGGGGGGATTTTTTTCCCTCTAGCATGCTTCGTGTGGCATCGTACCCTCACCTTCAGGCTAGCGGTACCTGCTACGGGCAGCTGAACCTGCCACATGACGACTACCAAATGGCCCAGATCAGGTTTTCCTCATTCATTCCACCAAAGGCGCGGGTGAAGCAGCCCTGAAGTTCTTCAGGTGATTTGACACCCCTGGACTCATGTTCCAGATTACAGTGAGCTGCCTCCTGTACAAAGTGTATGTTCAGTGAACACTGTATTCTTTCATTCTTAAAATAAACGACGTGAAGAGCTAGAAAGGCCAGCCAAAGGCTAAGCTAGCACTGCTTCTGTTAGATGAATCCCCAGGATCTCCTCCGCGCCCTCTTACTGCCAGAAAAATTCTCTTCCACTGGCCCTGCAAGAGCAGTTCCTCTTACTCCAGTTACCTGTCCTCCTTTGTCCTGTGTTGGAGAGGTATTCCAGCTTCAAGGGTGTACTTCCATATTGCAATTCCCAGTTCTTAGGATAAGTATGTGTATTTTGGTACATGAAGCTGCCACGCCATACAGAACGAGTCTCCCTCTGTGTGGGCTCAACAGCTGTCTGGGGATCACTGCAGCGCTCGAGGGGTAAATCAAATGCTCCATTTTCCTGTCTCAAAGGCTGGCCCTTCTGAGGTGCTGCTGCTCAACAGGTCACCCTACGTTGCTTGTTTTAGCAACCCCTACAGCTTTGGTTTGAGAGTGCAAAAAGCAGCACATTTACTCCACCCCGAAATGAATCACATCAGATGTGAACTGCTCTATGTGCCAAGGTCCTATCGAGACAACAGTGAAGCCCATGGCTCTGTGTACATCTCACACAGCCTCAGCAGGAAAACTGATACAAATGACAGTGTGCAATTCCAAGGATTTGGTAACTGAAAGGTGTGATGGAACTACAAGACCTAAACGCATCACTAAGTGGAAAATTATTTGATTTGGGCCACATCTCTTAGTATACACTCCTCTCACTTTAATTTGCTTTCATGTAGACTCACAGTTTCTTTCCATTTGTACCATCAACGCTCATTTGACAGGTGTGTGCTGAAAATATATTTTTGAGACATGTAAGGTATTTACCCACTGCAGTGTCTGAGGTTTCTCCTTCCAAGTAGAACGGCCCTCCTTTTGAGGACATTAGTGCAGCTTTATCAAATATGATAGTTAAATACATTTTTTGCTATATTCTGTCTGAAGTACTAATCCACTTTTTGCTGCAACACCTTTCTCTGAAAGCTGTATCCCTAACTGTTCACCAAGAAGTGTCAGCAAGTATTCTACTACCTAGCCTCCATTCAGAGTCAGCTTTAGCTGCTCAAGAACCTGAAAGGCAGTAGCCCCTGCCCTCCCTTTTATGCCCTGAGGGAGAGGAAGGGAGGGAGATAGGAAAGTAGTGTAGGATCAAATGCCTTTCAAAATAAGGCTGGCTGCAAGTGCATGGGGCTGGGACACCCATGCAGATGTCACTAGATTGTGTGCGATTCAAAGTGTGCATTATATTCCAGGAATTGCAAGAGGATGGAGATCAACTCCCCTCCTTCGGTCTAGTAAAGTCACACCTAGCATGAGTACTCTCTCTTCTCTTCTCTTTCTGTGTGACACGAGGAGACCTGCACCTGGGCAGAACGGCATACGTATAGAACAACTCAGAAGAGGAATAAAACGGAAGTGTGTTAACATAGAAGGACACGCTTTGAGAACTCAGGAAGAATGCAGGTCTGAAATGTAATGGCTCAGGAGAGAGGGCACCGCTACAGCTGCTGATACGACAAGTATTATGCTGGTGGTGAAAAAAAAAATTCACATGCTAAAATGGACTCTACCGGCACAGCACCACCGGGAGCTGCTGTCATTACCTGAAGAGTATCTGTTCCTGAACAAACATATTCTGGGACCTAAAGGCTGTCAGTAGCACCCCTTCACTGTGACAGGATGTGTTCCCAGGTAGGGGCGGAATCAACTCAAAAGAAGATCAGCCCTTTGCTGTAAGGCTAACTGTTAGCAACATGCACTGAGCAAAGGGAGGCTGCTGCTCCCTCGCACTGAGCCTTCCCGGCCCTGGGGCTCCAGTTCACGCGATTACCTTACTTGACAACAGAGCATCGAGCGAGAGGTCAACTGAAACATAACAGTACTCTGCTCCTTACCTTTTGTCTCTTTAAAATATCGATTAACTTTAACTGCTTTTTAAAACCTGCCATTAGCTCTCCTTTTTGTTTCTGCAGTTTCTTGTTTTCTGTTTTTAATTCTTCAATTGTTTTGAATTCTTGGTTAGCTACATCCTAAGTGGGAAGAAAAGGAGGAATGTATTATTTATGGAAGTGGTGCTTTAGCCGATTAAACTTGGCATTACATAACACAATGACAACCAGTAGCCACACATGACGTTTCTGAAAATAAATGGGATTAATCAAAACATTCCCACATCAAAACTTAAAAAAAAACAAAACAATCTCAAAGATAACAGCCATGGTTTGCCTGTGTATTTATTAGGTGTGTGTGAGTACTTCTCTCTTTTTCTAAACACATCTAATTTTCACCCCCATGGGGAAAATCAGAGCGGCTGTAACTTTATTCTGTACGCGTCTCCCTCCTGCACAGGTCGCAGCCGTGCTGTCCAAGATAACTTACCAAGCCCTTTGGTGACTTGCTCTAATGAATTTCGGGACTCTCTGGAAGAGACACAGTACTTCCAAAGCTGATCAAGCCTTTTGTCTCATTCCAGCACTACTGAGCCATCACAGGTTGGAGTTTGTTTTCCTAATCCACTGTACCTTGTTACTTTGCTTCAGTTTATTCAGCTCCACTTTACACCTTTCTGCGTCTTCCAGGGCCCTGTTTAAGCGAACCTCTGTTGCGCTCTGACTCCTTGCAGCCTGTTTTTGTATACGCTTTAGGCTCTCCAGCTCCTATTTAGGAAGCAAAAGATAAAACCAAACATTATGAATAATGGTATTTTGATGCAGCCCATATAGACAATGCATTTACAGCAAGGCTCAGTCTGTGGACTTCTTTGGCCTGCAGACAGGATGTGTCTCAAAAGACCATTAATTCCACTGTTCCTCTTCTCCTTTGAAATCTTTAAGAGACATTTCTCATCTTTGCTTTAAACTTCTCTTACAGTAATTGTGGAGCTGATCATGTCAGACCACAGGACTGACTGAAAAACCTTGTACGCTCAGTCAGAAAAAGAGAAAAAAAAATGTCAGTATGTCCACTCTTGGGGGATTTTGCAACGGTGGCTAGCCTTCCCAGCAGCTTCTTCCCACCTCTTCCTTTTACCCCTTTTCCCCAGAGATTGCCACATGTAATTACCAACAAGAAGTTAAAACAGCCTACCGAAGATGGCTGAGGGTAGCAACTATTTAATCTAGCAGAAAATAGTTCATCACGTGTTTATGGCAACAATCAAACCAGTTCCTTCTTATCTCTGACGACAGTCTTTCACAGCGCCCGTAAGGGGGGAAATTAGAAATAGAGACCAAGTTGAGAAACAGAATAATGAGATTAGGTACCAGGGAATACAGATAAAAGACAAAGCAGAAGAAATAAACAATTCTGGCAGAAAGAGCACATCATTTGTGAAATGGACTTTTCTTTTAAAAAGACTATCACATTTTTACTAATGGGCACAGAAAGATTCTTTTAACCAAATCACAGCAGAGAGGAGGCTTGCTGTTAACCTTTTGTCCTCAGATTGCCTTATTTGTGAGTAATTGTTCTATTTTCTCAGTTGCACACCAGCTCTTGTGGCGGTTACTTCTGATTTCTACGTCACTTATCCAAGAAACGCACACCAATTTGCAAGTGTGTGCAGCAAAGACATTACAGTAAAGTTGGACCAAATCTGGCATTTCTGGGAAGCTTTGGATCTTCTCCGAAATAGATGAAGAAAACAGGAGAGTACGATACATCTCACTAACCCTCCAAAATTCTGTTGGTGAACGTGCCTCCTGCAGGAGCTCACGAAAACAGATGTCGCTTCAACATTTTTATTTTGTCCTGTCCACTGGACCGATTAAAAAAAGACAGGTAAACGCCTGGCTCGCAGGGCAGCAGAGCTGCTCCCTGGAACACGCACACACGCAGCACCAGGAAATGCAAATCTGCTGCTGGTAACCGACCCCCAGGTTTCCAAAGAAAACAGGCTGCGCAGCGTGCAGACTCTTTGTCTTGTACTGAGATGAGGGAGCTGGGAATAGGGTCCCAGCTGTGTATTTTATTCTGCATTACCGTGAAACCTTTGGAATATAGCCTTTCAAGCAGTTAATGACAAAAAAAAAAAGTCTGCATGCAATGCAAATTACTATCAGCTAATCATATTATTTAATGAAAGAATTCTAATAATTCTTTTAGGGCTTTTTGGTATTTACTGTCATACACAATACCTTATCAAGAATTTTTCTGCAAATCATCCAGTGAGGGTATATTGTTAAATATATTAAACTCCAAGTTTTTCCATCTTAAAAATGCCTGAAATCAGTATTTTCTTTTGTAAGTAGGCAAGGTTTCTGCCAATTCTTCAAGAAAAAGCTGGAGTAATTGTCTCCTGTGTTTCTCTAAGAGGGAGAAAAACTACTATCTTGTAAAACTGCATCCCATTTCAGTCTCTTGACTTCTCCCCCCTGTTCCGGCACGTCCGAGGCACTCAGTGTCAGTAGGGGGGCGATACCAGAGAGCTCTGTCAGTAACCCTCCCAGCAGGCTCGCTTGCCTCCCAGTAGCAAGGGCGCACAGCACTTCTATCTTTAGAAAGCCCAGCAACACCTGTCCACCCCTAAAAACATTTGAGAGAGAATGGCTGCTTAACATCAAGCCCTTCTTTAAGGGAAATTATCAAATCTGTGCACGAAGCCTTAAAAGGAGTAAGAGCCCAACTCTAGTGCTTCCCTGGCCTTTACCCAACACCACAGCCAGACTGAATTCACAAGTAGAGAGAACACGGAGCAAGGAATGTTCTCACAGACAGGTGGTGAAAAAGGACAGGCAAGGTGTTACCGTTTATTAGATTAACTAGATGGGGGGGAAAGAAAAAAAAAAAAAGAAAAAAAAAAAAAAAGGAATGCTGGAAATAAGAGGACAGAAGTTTGGGGGAGTATCAGAATTCAGCTGCTGCCTGAGGTAGGTGTCCCAGCAGAGATCTTCAGAAACCAAACACCAAAAGAATGAAATGTAAAAATAACAAACTAATTACCACGTTTCAGGTAAATTGTGAAAACTAGGTGAGAATCTTTGCCAAGGCACATATAAAAAAAAAAAACAAAACCAACAAAACCAAAACAACAGCTGGGAGGATTAATGAAATTGTGTAAATTGTTAAAAATCTAAGGAAGCTTGGGAAAGCGTGTATCAACTTAAGTCTTCTACAATTTATGTTGCAACAGAAATCGCAACAAAAGCAATAAAAGCCCAAAACCCTGAGGTTATGTTTGTACTATCCCAACTACACAGAAAACTTTCTCTAGGCTGAAAGTATGAGTCTTGAGATTTTAGCAGCACAGCAGTACAGGCTCTGGCCCACGATCACAGGAAATTGTTTTTAAACATATGTAGAATTAATCTACATCTACGTTGATTATATAGTGTTGAATGATCCTTTATACCTAAAGAATAAAAGAGTTTTCAGATTGCTAAGTCCATAGGAAATGTGAGCAGGTACTACACAACAGTACGTGTATTACAGGATTTTGAAGTCAACCTCTCTAGCTCGGAGTAATTAAAGAAAAACACATGCTGCTCTTCGATGAAGTTCCAAACAAACAAAGCTGTGCGTGCAGGCCACCTGCTACAAGGAGGCACGTATACAATTTTGCATAGGTGGCCTGCAGCAGGAGCCAGCTTAAATCTGATTCACCCAAATTGGAGCGGCTGGTTTTCAAACAGTCCATTTTCAAGAACAAAGACACATCCTTTTCTCTGCCTGCAGAAGATACTAATATAAGCTGCAGCTGGTTGTTTTTTTAAATGTTCACCATGTTCTACAGTTTACAATAAAACTCTTATTACCACAAGTAATTTTAAACAGTTATAATTAAAACCAGAAAAACGAAATTTCCCTGTGTTTAAGATTCCTTTGTGAATCTGACAGCAGTTTCTGAAAAGGTTGTTTTGTCTCTTGCAGGTCTTTTACACAAGAATTTTATTTTAAAATACAGAAATAGATGACCGTAGAAGCAGAAAAGCAATTAGCAAAGAACTTTATTTCTTCCTTTAAAAAAAGTTATCAAACCATTTATAAATACAATTTTTAAAGCTATTACCAGAAATTGAAACACTAATGGGATCACTGGCTATGAATCTATCAAACTAGGGTAGGGAGGGTGACTTGATGCATGTTTGCCCTTTCATGAGACAAATATCTGCAATACCTTTTCTAGCGCAATGACTTCTTGTTGTAATCCTTCACTTTTTTTGTTTGCTTCTTGTGACAACATCTTGTACTTTTCAGTCTGAGAATGTTGCACGCTGATTGTTTGTTGCAGTCTGGAGTTTTCCTCTTCAGCAGCTCTGAGCTGAGATTTTAAATTCTGATTTTCATCATCCTGTTTGACAGTAATTAGTAAAAAAACCCAACTAAATTATTGCAAGGAAGCAGAAGAATAATGCAATAGTAATGTTTTGTAAATAAAAGGCAGTAAAAAATATAGTTATTTTTTATAATTACGTTATTTTAAACTGTTTAGATCCTTCATTATGGATTTCACAACAATTTTAAGAAAGAAAACCACTATGACAAACTAAGGAAGGAAACCACCAATTTAGCAGGAGAATACTTCAAAAAACAGTAACAATTCTCTAATTTAATTTTCTGCACTTTTACTTGGAACTGTCTTGTAGCAGTATGTAAAACATTTAATTTCTCATAGTTCAAAGGTTTTGAGAACTAAATATCAAAATGTTATAGAATAATACGAATAACAGTGGCACATATATATTTTGTGACATTTTTGTGAGAACAGCCAAATGCACACATTAAGAAAAACTCTGGGAAAAAAAAAGAAGATAACATAATTACTGATAAATTAATCCATTATGTTTTAGGAGATTATCTGGTTTTGACTTAGAAGCAAGCTAATGATCCAGGACACAGCAAGTGTTCAAATTCAAGATTCTCTTAATGCCAAGTGAATCCCCTATCAGCTCCATGACCTACTGGCCACAACTAAGAAAAATCCAATTGTGTAAAATGGGAAGTTAGTTTAAAAACCTTGCTTGATTACAAAGGCATGAAAAAGAGGCGATTCCTCTGGCAGACAGACACAAACTATTTAAGGTTTTACAGTTCAAGACATGTCTGAGCATCGCTTGAAAACATACGACAGATAGTGTAGATCTTAAGAATCACTTGTGATACACTAACAGTAAAATATCAGTGTAGCTTCACAATGCCTTAACTTCAGCCTGATCGGCCCAAATTTGTAATTCCAAATGCAGTCTTCCACATCAAGTGAAATCTTGAGAAGGGAGAAAGTCTAACTTCTGTTTTTATTGCAATATTCCACTTAAAGTGGATCACAGAGCACCTGTTTCCATGCTTTTTTTCACCAAGGACACCCAAAGCACTTGACTAAATTTCTCAAGCTTTTTTTACTTCTCATTCTGCCCTAAACATCTCTCTTCTCCCATCACCCAGCTCTAAGTACCACTCACCTTCTCTCTGTACATCAAAATCCATACTTGACTGCTACCATATCCTCTTTTTTTTCTCAGGCTCTGGTAACGCTCTCCTTCCCAGCAGCGATGGCTAGGGCACTCTGCAGCACCACAGTGTCCCTACAGCTGGGGCACATCTGCATTCTCAGTGGTTCTTTCCTGTCTCAAATCCTTTTTCATTAAGTATATATCACAAGCTTTTAGCCCAAGATCACATTTATACAGAAATAACTATCCTTGACTCTAAATTCTTAGAAAATTTAAAAAATAGAACCTTAGCTCTTAATACTCAAAAGGAAAGGTAGAGGGAATTCTGCTGTGTTTGTTAAAGCAGAACCTACTCAAGTTCTACAGATAAGGAAACTCAGCTCTTACCTTTTTCCTGCACTCACACACTACGCTGTCCAGTTCTTCCTGCATAACACGTAACTTTGCCTTAAGAAGTCTGATTTGAGCTTCTATGAACATAAAAGTTACATTTAATATCCACCAGTACTCCTTATTCGATGCAGTAAAGAAGCAAGACTGATATAAGACCTCACTTTGATCATCTTTTTTCAAAAAACACGTTACATTGTTCATAATTACTGAAGAGACATAGGCACATAAAACCTCAGACTTCTAAATAAATGTTGCAAGCTTCTCATTCTTAGTCAAAGCTTGTATAGATTTTTCCTTTTAATGACTGAACTCGACATCTTTAAAACGCAAAAGACTCGTAATTCTCAAAATTGAAACTTAGTGGAAACTATTGTCATACTATGCTATACATCACAGCATTCCTGGAGACTGAAGTAAAGAAAACCGTATTGTAGGGAATGTCTGCAGTGCAATCAATCTGTAGGTGCAATTTATGTAGTTACACTCAAAGTAGTTTTAAACTCTCTCAACAAGGAGTTAAATACAGGCTGCAAAACCCTCTTAACGGGTAAATACCCCTCCCACACAGTAGTCTATGTTTTTTAAAATGCCCTGCTAACATTATTTAATGTTCAAACAAATCTAACCAGAACCATTTAAATTGGTTCAAACCAATTTAACCAGATGCTTTTTCCAAATGAAGTACTTTCGTGCTCCTAGACAGCTAAGAAACATACTTTTGTCATGAGGAACCAGCTGTGTGTGAGCAGTATGTTCTTTTACTCCCTGTCCCCCCCCTTTCCCCAGATCACCCGCAAGGAACGCCCCCTGAACTTCCACAGGCACAAAGCATGGAAAGAGCGTGAGGATCAAGTTGCGCGCACAGGAACGGCCATTATTCACCGCAGGTGCAAAGGGAAAAGGATGAAGTGGAGGAGGAGTATCTGGAGCTGGACATGAAGGGACGGACGGGTACATGGGTACATTTGCTGCAGTAGGAATCCTTTTTATTTCACCCCCCTTCCCTTCCCAGCTGTCAATTGCAGCTTAAGTTGTAACTCTGCGGAGGCCAATAATAAATAGGATTTAGGAAAACACCACCGAAAATAAGATACAGGCTGACTTTTTTCCTCCTGTTACTTCCTTGCTAGCTTCTGGTAACCAGTGGCCACCCTGAGACGGAGACCATATTGAAGCCATCAAGTTTAACACTCTCTCGTGTACTTCTATAGTATTAAGTTGTTTGATCTTTTTCATAAAACATATTGTAGTTTGGCATTCACAACATCCCCTGGCAATGAGCTGGCTAATTTAATTATGCACTATGTGAAAGAAAACCACTTTGTAGAGCTTGCTTTAAATCCAATTTAATGTTGCATTTGCTAGTGCTTGCATTACAAACAGACAGCTTTCCCTTTACTATTACTGTTTTCATTACAGAATCTTTCACATTGCCCTCAGTTGCTTTGTTTTCACATGGAAGATTGAAGTCCAAGTTGTTCCACTTTGTATTCCACTATCTACTCCTTCCTGTACCTTTCCTAGTCCTACATCCTGCTGTTGAGACGGGGTGTGCAGAACTGTGTGTCATTCTCAAGAGCTGGTAGCATCAATTATAGAATAGCATAATGATAACAGTATAATATTTTATTTTCTGTTATCTTCTGAAGGATTTCTAACAATCAATTTGCCTTTTCCACTGTGAACAAGCAGTAAGTTTATGCTTTTGGAGACATCTTAATTAATAATAACTAAACAAAGTCCAACTCAGAAGTAAGTGGAACTTGAGCTGTTTTTTTTTTTTTCTATCGGCATGACTTTGCGCTCTTTAATGCTGAATATAAACCTCCATTCTATCACCTCACTCAGTACTATGGGATTCTTCTACAACATTTCAGTGTCAGTTTTAACTAGCCTAAAATCACTGTTTCATAAACAAATTTCTCTACCAGCTATCGTTTCTCTTTTCCAGGTTATTTGTCTGCATACTGAACAACGTAAGCTCCATGACCGATCACTCTAGGAGTACACCACTACCTGCAAAACCAGGTTGTTTCTTTTTACACTTTGTTTCCTCTTTCACTCAGTTCTTAGTCCACAGACAACTCCTGTCTTTGAGAGCTCTGTGTCATTAAGAACACTTAGCAGTAAACCTTTTTGAAAATCGAAGAGCACAACTGGAACCACTAGCCTTGGGATGTGTCTTTGATCCAAAATTAGTTTGAGTTCTCACAAGAGGTAAAGATAATTAAACAATTAACTTCCTAATTGGTCAATTTTAATCACCTGATGAGGCTGATAAGGGGGAGGAGTATCACTTAGTAGGATAGTCTTAGTTATAAAGTAACCAACAGTTTAGGGAATGGTAAACAAGAAAAGGACACCCGAGCGAGTCTGATACCCTACAAGTGTAGGTGTCTTGATCTCCTAAGACTATATGAAGATCAACGTGAAGTGCAACAACACGTTCAGGTCGGTTTTTTTCATGGGTAGAGGTGTATCAGATAAAAACAGAGCTTCCCTTTCAGCCTTCTTACATGTCTGTGTGCTTCTACAATTGTTACTGCAGAGCTGAGTTATAACCCACAAAAACAGCCCCTGAGAAAAATAACGTGTAAGCTACTGCGTTGGCAGAAAAAACAGCTGCACGGCAGTAACCTGTGATACAACATAAAGATATGGAACCTAAGTCCAGGAAGAGCACTGCAAGCAGCCCAGGGAAAGGCCAGTGCTATGGAAACTTATCTGCGCATCAGCCTAAAAAGTCTAAAAGCACAGGCACATAAACCTAAGGAATTCCTCACTAGGAGATTCTCGCTAAGGGATCAGCACACTCTGTAACAGGGCCTATTTAGTATCTACACCGACTTCCTTGTAAAAACTGGTAACTGTTCTGAGTTTGATGCTGCTAGCGTGCTCCCCAATAACTTATTTAGCATATTAAAGAAGCATTCAGAGGGTTCAAAACAGTAAGTATCAAATTTAAAAAGCAAAAATCCATCCAGATTGGTTTAATTTCATTTTGTCATTAAATAGAAATAATTCCCAAGACATTGAAGACATACCCTTAGTCCATGAGACCTGATTACTAGATGCCAGCAATAACTCTTCTTGAGTTACCTGGAATTTATTTGGTGTATGCTTCCCATGCAGTCCAAAGCCATTTCTTTTTAGTTCAGGAACAAGAACTATAAAAAGCACATCTGAGGATCCGTTTTGGGAGACTTATGAACTGAAGACGTGCACAGAATTACACGGGGTTAGAAATCAAGCTATTTCTGTGTTGGCACGCTTGTTGACAGCAAGCTGTCAGATTAAAAGAGGAGGTTTGGGGCATTTTGTACTACTGCAGTGAATCTCTGAGTTTATGCTTGCTTTAGCATTGTAGGAAACTATATAAACTCACTTTTATCACAGCACAGCCAAAAAGATAGATGTGCATCACGCCTTTAGCTTCACTGGCAAATGGCTGCAATGCCCTTTCCCGCTCTATTTCTAGGGCAAACATAAACACACCATTTGGAGCGGGAAAGTATCTGGAGGAGTCTCACTCCAGCACTGCAGGCACAGTTACTTCATTGAAGCCACTTACTAAGATCCACAGCGTCGATCTGAGGAAAGGCCTTTACCTCGAAAGGCAGAATCTGCGCAAAGGACTGAAGCTCATCTTTTTGGAAATACAAATATCGTGTATTTCTACTTTCCCAGGGAAATGAATCGAATGTTATGCACATATTCAACATATGTAACCATCCAAATGTCTTTCTACAAAGGTGAAAATCAAGATAAAAATTCACTTTTTCCCATGATTATTCATATGTGACCCAATCTTCCCCTAGGACTCCATAAAGAAGAAAAACCTTCTTTTCCCTTTCCTTTAACTTAAGGACTTTAGAACTTTCCCTGTAATTTCTACAGATACTCTTCCTTTTTTCTCCAGGAGAACCCCTTTCTAACAGAAGTAAGAATAAAAGTACTTAACCATAGAAGGAAACCTACCTGCTCTAATTTCATTTCCAACACTTGGAATAATATCATCACCTAGGCAATCCGGCAAGCCTCCTTTCTCTAGTTTGTCTTCAGTTTGGCTTTTTGTTTTTGCTAGAGAAAAATCTATGCAGTCCTCCAGTACTGCAACATCATCAGCGCTTTGTACCTCACGGTTTCTTATTTTTGAACTGAAAAAAAACCCAACAAACACTTGATTTAAAATTTATAATTTAAAAGTTTATAAAAATATAGCATATTTGCTATTTTTAAGAGTATAGAACTCTGCCCTCTCTGGCTACACCCCTGCCTTACTGCCATAACTTCTGTCTGGTTATGCCTGGCCTAGGAAACTTCATTGATCCTAGATGGTGCATACCGAGGTTTTCACAAAACCAAGCTACGTGCCACCTACGCGCACAGGGTACGTGCTCCACGGAGTATCTCCTCCGCTCTCCTTTATGAAAATGATGACATTAGTTCCCACAGGATCTGAAGCTCCCACGTTCTTATTTCAGTATACCCTCATCCCAATGCAGCCTCCAAGCTCCTCCTAGCCACTAACTTTCTCCCGCAACTTTGGGTTCACCCTGCAGCTCTTGTGTCTGCACTTATAAATCTCATGACGTGCTGCCACCTAATAGACAAAAACAGCAACTAAAATATTTTATTACAAACAAAAAAAGATCTGTATAATGTACCTTGAAGTTGTCCTTTTTCCCTTACTTCCAGAGTACGGTCTGTTCTGAGCTGTGGGCACGGAAGCACATTTCTTCTTATTTGCTAGCTATAAAAGTAGTGATTTTTTAAAAAATTAATTAAGAATTATTCTGTTCTAGTGTTTTTTGTGTTGGTTTAGTTTGGTTGTTTGTTTTTTCATATATTCAGACTTAAGGATACTTTACAGAGTACGCTTTTCAAATTCTCAAAAGCACAATTTTTCAGTTTTATTCGCATTGATCTTTATCTCGCAATTTTTATGTCCATATACCCAAATTATAACACATCCAATAGCCATTTGCTTGTAGGAGTTTTTGCACACATATTCCTAATAAATTCATGCATAAGCAAGGCTATGACCAAGATATTAACTCTGGACCGTCAACAGTGTGCATTTCTTGGAAAAATGGTTATCAGATCTTCCCAAAAAATGCTATTTTTATGCATTATTGTTATCTTACAAATTCCTTGTAGAAGGAAGATCTAACAATATTTTTGTTACTTTCACACGAATAAATATTCTTCAAAATTTAGGAGTTTTTTTCTACTGTATTCTGATCAATAACTGAAGACAGGATTTTGGAAGCTTTAACTCACCTCCTAAAAGACTCAACACAGTTGTAACTGGAGACTACTGAGCTTGTTCCTAATCTCAATCTCCATTTTCCATTATATTTCCCTTCCTGTATTCATTTATTTGGACTACTTGTTTATTATTATATCTAAAAGACAGTAGTACTGCCTTTAGTACTATACTGGTGGGGGATGGAATGGGACAAAGGAAGATATTAATTACATTCTCATATTTTGCACTTGCAGTTCTTAATTTGATGTCCAAAACACTGAACACTTCTGTCAATGCTTCACAGAAGAGGAAACTTAGAACACAAAGATTAAACGTGATGTAAGTCCACTTATAACGGAGAAACCCTGGTAACACTGTCCCCGTAGCCCTGCTTTGAACACCATGACCTTTTGGCTTCCCACCCATGTAAGCCCCCAGTGTAGCACAGCCTCAAAACCAGAAGTAATGTGTGGAAATTATACTAGAAGACAAATTAACCAGGATAGTTTTGACTCTGATACCTTGGCATATGAGTGTGTAAGAGATGAAACTTCAGGACAGAGTGGATCTCTGCAGAAAAAAAAAAAAATAAAATAAAAATTCACTGAACATGTATACCAAAATAAACATTTACAATAAAAATTCAACCCCCTGTCAGAATCAGGAGAATAATATTGTATATGTCTAGAATAAACAATATAGCTAAGGTGGGAACATAACTAAGTTCAATCATAAATTCAGTCTCATTCTCTGTGTTTCTGTTCTACCTCATTTGCTATCTAAATCACCCCGTGAGCCCAGGGTATCTAATACAACAGTTTACTTATGTGCCAGAATCTGAATCTCGTCTCTTGCAATTCAGGCGATCGCTGCAACTGCTGGCTCATTAGATCAAGGATTGCCTCTACCTGGGAGTACTCAGCCAGTACGCAGTGCCATCAGCTTCAACCACGGAGACTGACAAGCCATTACCAGAGATCTCCAACAGCTCAGTGCTTAATATACCTACCTGGCATACAAATCCCTGACTTAAGGCAAAGAAAGATAAGCTATAAACCAGCGTCCTCTGCATCCTGAGAGGGAGTGCCATTGTACGTTCAGATTGACTATTGTCAAGTGAATTGACAGGGACTATCAAATTAATACGAGGTGGGAGCGATTTATAAATTAAGCCTCATCAAATTTTATCTGAAATACGTTACAAATATTGTATCCATTTTACAGATTAAAAACCAACAGGAATAAAAAAAGCAGCTTTCTTATCTGCTTATTTGGCTGAAAACCATGCTGCTTAGTAACTGGACTCCAGGTTAAACGACTATTTTCAAAACGTGCTGGAAACAAGCAGAAAGTTTTAGCATAGTATGTGCTATTCAGGCCAAGCTTCTCATCATAGATATAACTTTTTTGCTTCCAGAATGAGTTATGTGAATCTGTGTTACTGCACTGAAAGGCTGCTTTTTTACTACCCTTCCTAATTTTTTTAACTTCAATTAAAATGCTGGCTTATAAAAAAATTGAAATAAAAATTAAATTTCAAGCACATCAAGTCACCTCAATTTTTTCTGCCCTGCTGATTTGCGCAAATGTTTAGATCTTGCCTTTAAAAATTTCACAGACATCCATTCATCAACACACATTATCTGCGCAAAGCTCCAGATTTTATTAATCCAAAAAAAAAAAAAAAACCCCAAAAAAAAACCAAACCAAAAAACAAACCCCCCAAAAACCTGGAGACATCATCTGTGTGTGGTTGGCAACAGACTTCAAGAACAGGGTGATTAGTTTTTGTCTGTTTACCCTATTTTCCTCATGCTTGCTTCCTATTGGCTAGCATGAGGTGCATGCAGAAGGTGAGGCTTTGCTGCCACAGAAACAGCAGTTGTATGTTCTTCTGAAAAACAGGAGAGTATGACACTGTCTCTCCTCAGGAAAACAATCACGTTCCTTCCATCAATAGACTAATTTGTTCCTATAAGATCTGTTGTCTCAGGGCCTTCTTTTTAAAAAAACCACCAAAGACAGCAAAACAAAAAAACCCCACCCTCATTGTTCACTAAATTCCTCAAACTTATATAACCTTAACAGTTTCTTTCCTCTTCCCTATATGTGACAACCCACTTTTAAAACCTTATAATACGGTTCTATAGTTGTTTGGCAAGTGAAATTGATGTGTAAATCCTTAAAAAGTATACAAATAAGTAGCCAGAGGATTGTGGCAACACGGAAACAGAAGCTAGGGTCGTTCAGCAATTCCATCTCTGCACGTAAACACGAAACGCATGTGCATGAGCAAACCCTTTGTGTTTGCTAATCCTGCTCCAAGCCTATAGCACGCCTGCCCATGCGCGCGGAGCTCCCACAGCCCTCAGCCCGGCCACGCTCTGCAGAGGGAAAGCGTAAGCAAAAGCGGATTTCAGTGCGGTGTCACCGGAGCTGCTTTGTCTCCATGCAATTCCAGTTTCTCTGCAAAAATCATGCTACAAAAACTCCAGAACAACTTATTTTAAAATATACACTGACTGGGAAAGCTACTTAAATATTTGTTGCCTTCTTTTTTACTTTACTTACTGATTTTTTTCTCTTAATCAATCTTTTTTTTTTTTTCCCCCTCCCTCATACTACCTCTCTCCTTCCTTCAGTTTCTCCCCTTCTTTCCGGTTGTTTTTGTGTTCATTCTCCTTAGAGGAATCAGTGGAAATTTCAAATGGATATTTCAAAAATATCTCAAGTGTTTCCTTTAGGTTTATGGCCTAGCTGCTTGCACAATTTTGAAAGGAAAAAAAAAATAATTTATTAAATAGTTTGAACTAATCTAATTGAATGGCCTCAATGTTCACTCATGGATAATCGGTGTGCCTAATTCCTAGCACACATTTCTAATTTTTTTTCACTACACCATGGGATTTCAATTCTTCTCTCACACAAATGTTTACCAGACGACAGACTGCGGTTGTTGTAATTCATATAGATAATTGTTGTTGTAATTCATATAGATAATTGGTAGACCAGCTTCTACTCCGACATGCTAATTGCCAATACTTTAAAATTCTTCCAGCACTCCCATTGATTTCAAACGTGTACCACCAAAGCTGCTAACTCCCTTTGTGTGGCTGAAGCCTCCGATCACATTGTCCTATAACTCAATTCCAGTTCGAAGTTCTTAAAAAAATCTTCTGACTACTGTTCAAAAATCTTCTGACTACTGTTCAACTAAAGCCAGATCCAGAATTTGCTTGCAAAGCATGATTATGCTGATAACACATGGAGCTTCCTTTTTTCCCCCTCTACAACTGACAGATATGGCTTTAAAATAGCTCAGGAATAATTTTAACTACAGTAGCAAACTTCTGCTGGTGTAGTCAGGCTTCTATGAGAGACTTGCTGTCACACCTTTTTGTGTACTGAAAAACCCTTTTGCATTCATAAAAACCCTCAGACTTTTTCTCTGCACAAAAGTAATTCTTTTATCATCTCTAGCAGAATTTCAAAATGGTTTCCCAACTGCAGCTTAACGTTTGAAGCACCTTGTAGTCTGGTTACCTGTATCTTTGTTATCCAGATTAGTGACCTCGTAACTTTAGGTACCTACCAGATCAGATCCTT
The DNA here is from genome assembly GCA_009806455.1 of Tetrax tetrax. NCBI lineage: Eukaryota > Metazoa > Chordata > Aves > Otidiformes > Otididae > Tetrax > Tetrax tetrax. Next base: position 343,695 of record WHYT01017231.1, on the reverse strand, counting down.
GATAAACTGTTTCAGTTGATCTTAAATTCACCCACTTTCTGTACTATCAATATACAAACCCCTGAACAACTAAGTAAATAATAATGCCCCTGAACAAGTAAGTGAACACTCTAGAGCTAACGGGTTCAAACACACAGGCCAAAACCCACAGATGTACACGTACGCTCCCAAAGGCCTCGGACCTGTAATGATATCCAAGTTCCAGAGGGTGGCAGCTGGATGTCTGTCTCTCTTAGATCTTTGTCTGGTTTTTTTTAATCAAGCACTTCCCGTCCCACAAACATTTAGGCCAAGTTAAATGTGAACCAGTATCTATTTCTTCGCTTTGTCAGCTGAGCTGGTTAAAAACCATCCTCTGCTCCGTGTCTACTGTTTTGTACTGCAAAGAAACCTGTTACCTTACCTTGCTTTTACACAGATGTCAGCACTACTTCGCATCCTAGATAGAACATTTCAGCAAAATTAAGACTTCCTTGAAATAACAAGGATCAACTATTTCAAGTAATAGGAAAAAAATTAGACTCCACCAACCCAGTATGCTGCAAAGACAGAGAAAACAGGAACCTGACTAGGGCGCAAATCAGAGCGTGCAGGGTCTGCGTGGAAAGATTCCCCACAAATTATCTGCAGCAGTTGTAAAAGCACATACCTCTGTCTGTTGTCTTCACATGACTTAGTCAGTACTGAAACTGGTCTAGACAGTACCTCCTGTTGGCCTTTCTTTATTTAAAAAAAAAAAAAAAAAAAAAAGGTAGTCAATTTTCAAGGAATATAATCCATTAAAGATCAATTACATATTTGTAAATCATAGATCACAACAACTATAGTGTACTATGGAAAAGAATGGAAACTATAGTCCACTGTGGAAAAGAACTTCTCAAACACAGGAAAAAATGGCTAAAAATTAAAATGTCCTTGCTATCCCCCAACATTTATTTCTGCTCTACAACATGTAATTGCCTTTTGCCTGTAAAACTTCTGCCCAGCTTACCATCATCTGAGGTGCTCTTACCCTCTCTCCTTTTTCTCTGAAATACAGGAGAAGCAAATGCAGAGCAGGTGGAACAAATTTTCCATATTGTGCAAGAAGCCTTAAAAATAAATCTTTATTCGTGCAATGTGACCATAATTTCACCCTGATACGTTGCATGTACTTTAGAGAACAATTCAGTCTGAATTGCTCAGATCGTTTCTATGTTGCTAAATTACAGTTAGAAAGCATAATCCAGAACAAAATGTAGTTGTCCTGTTTCTTGGGGGTGTTTTTTGTTTGGTTTTTGTTTTTTTTTTTAAGTTAGACTGTTTTTCTTTCCTTGTTAAATGTATATCTGTACAATTTGGCAGTGTCATGTGGTATATTGTGTCCTAAAAATATTAAATCTTCTGCTGTATTTAGAGAAAGAAAAAAAAAAAAAAGTGGTTTTGTTGTTGCTGTTTTTCAAAGGAAAGAGAGTAGATTCTATTTTGGATGCTTCATCTGCCAAGCAGTTAGCCTCAGCTTATCACAGCTCAAGAGAATAATATGTTTTCACAGGACATTCAAATGAAGCTGCAACAGTAGGAAAAGTGCATACAAGTATAGCTTTCCAGAAGACTTAATAATTTGCTTTTTAAGCCTTACTTATTTGAACGGGTGCACTTACAATAAATACAACTAATATGCAGAACATCTTCTCCAAGCTGTTTTGGGTATAAACCATACCTCCTCTGTTCCCTGTTAATTGATCTGGTACACAGTCACACCAAAGTTAAAAGATAATACTGACAATAAACAGGAATTTTCTCTGGTTTAAGAAAGTTTCCTTCTTACTAAGTACATATTTTGTATTTATGCTGCTGATTCTTTGTATTTCTTTCAGCTAGAACAATGTAGATTGTATTCTACTAGAGTGCTATTGCAACAGTGTCTGGTTTTCAAACACTAACTTTTTTTAGTATTTAAGACATAAAACCACCTACAGGTAATTTTCTTAAACATCATAAACAAGTTTTTAATGTAGTTTCATTAATATATCTGCACAAAAGCTCCATGCATCTATGTGAACATCTATCTACCTGATGAAATTATAGAAAAACTGTTTTCTGATGTGTTTTTAGTAAAAGTTTACATTTTGAAAAAAAAAAGACATTAAAAGCTTAGATAGCATTTGAAACCAAAACACTTCTAGTTGGCATGGTCTAAATAATTTCTTTTGAAACTTGACCCTGTGTGCACGTGAATCAAGGCCAAATGATGTAACGGTCTGCATAACCTACTCACCATTACTTCTTCAGCCTGACGCACCAGTTTTTTTGTTTTTGCTTCTAATTCTGCATTCAGTCGCCTGAAATAAGAATGCTTGTCACTGAGTTTTTGAAAGATTTTTAAAAAATAAATGTAAGCATGACAATATCTCTGCCAGAACCAAGTTAAATTTCAGTAACTCCTACGAAGGAACACTAAAATATACTTCAGGATATTAGCAAAGTCACATTTCAACAATTTCCTGGGTTTCTATCATATCAATAGTAATAAAACACATATAGCCGTTAAAGTTTAGACTATAACACTGAGAGGTAAAGAGTGTCTTTGTTTTTGGCCATTGCTTAACACAGCTTTTATGTCTTTATTTCCTCAATGCTTTCTGTTTTTAGCAGCAGGAGTTGGGGAATTACATTACTCAATCACACAATTAAAATGTGTCGCTATACATACGTACAGGTTAAAATAAGTTTGTGTTCTTGCATGCTTCACTTTATAGCCTTTCCAGCAGTGTGACTAAGCGAGTTTCGGAGACGCTGCTCCTTGTACATCCTCACCATGCACAGGGGCTGAGAACTGACAGGTAACAGAGTGCTTTTACATACTCTTCCACCCTGTTTGTCACAAGCTTTAGAGCTTGTAAGCATTTTTTTTTTTTTTTAAACGGGCGTAAGCACTTCTATATTCATAATTTAAAAGTGATCTAGTCGCAGAAAAATCCCATGTCCAGCGCTGGGGGATCGCAGGCCTACAGCGGCGCGCAGCCCTAGCCCGAGGCGGCCGCTGAGAGGGCGGCAGGCAGGCTGCGGCGCGGCGGGAGAGACCTGACGCGGTGCTTTCGGTCCCCGCACCCGTGGGGAGGACCGGCTGAGGGGCTCAGGTACGCGGGACTAACTCCGCGTTAGCGCGGCTAACTAGGACAGCCGGCGGCGTGCGGGACGAGACTGGGGTGACAGGGCCGCCGCCCCCCGCCGCCTCCTTACTTGTACTCCTCCTCCTTGGCCAGCAAGTCGCCGCGCACCACGCTGGTCCCCGCGGCGGCGGGCGGCAGGGAGCCGCCGGGCGCTCTCCGCACCTGCGGGAGGACGAGTTAGAGTGCGGGGCGGCCACCCTTCCCGCCGCCGCTCCCCTCCCCGTTCCCCTGCCGCCGCCTTACCCCGGACAGCCCGCTGCTCGGCCAGATCCCGCCGCCCGCCGCCATTTTGTTGGCGCCGAGGCTGCGGCGCGGCGTCGCCTTTCGCCAGGGCAACCGGCCGCGGGGGTGGCGGCCCTGCCTCCGTCCCTCGCGGCTTCCCTTCCTCCCCGCCGCCGCCCGTGGCCCCGGCCCAGCCTCCTGGCGCTGCAGGGCAGGGAGGGCAGGGGCGGGGGCAGCCACGTTTCGGCCCTTGCCGCCAGGAACGCTTCTCCCCCCTCCGCTGCGTTCCCCCGCGCGGTTTGGTGCCGGGGTGGCGCCGCGCCGGGAGCCCCGTGACCGCCATTGCGGTCCGAGGGCGCGGGGGCCGGACCCCGGCCGGGTCAGCCGGCTCCTGGCGTGGTGGTGAGAAGTGATAAGGTCTGAGGTGGCGTTACACTTATTGTAATAAATACTGATCCTTTGGCCTTGCTACGTATTGTCCTGCCACCATCCCTTCATTTCAGTGTATTAAACTTATGCGTTTGCAGCGTTTCGGTGACTGTTCAGCCCTGTTTACTGCTCTTTTGTGCTGTCACCTTTCTGCGTTTTTTCTTCTCAGCTTTCTGTGGTTGCTGTCTGTTTTTAGCCTTGTCCTCTGCCATCAGTTGGAATCTCTCCATTATTTCCGTCCCTCGCCCCCGCACCATTTGATTTTTTTGCTGCGTTCCTCCTTCCCCGTCACCCACGAGCCCATTCCCTCTCATCCGTCGCCCTCCTGCTTGCGTGCTTATTCCCTCCATTTTCCAAAGTTTCCATGTGCCCTGCGCCCGTACAGGTAGCTGGGTATATAGCGAGGATAACACAGTTCGATACCCTGAGTTAGATGGACTGTGTATAATTTTAATGAAGATATTTGCACAGGGGAAATCAGAAGGGCTTAGCTGACTGGAAGTAGAAGGTCTGTGCGTAGTTGGAGGATTTCGGGGAGAAGTATTAGTTGCAAAACAGAAGAAATGCTTGGAGGAGATTAACTTTGAGCACTGAGACATGCAGTGTAATGGGATAAATGGAGGTGAAATGAAAGACGGGACAAATGTGATTAGTGGACGGCAAAAAAATAGAAATATCAATATAGAAAATGAAAGTGCTTAAGAGTAATGTTGATGCAGAGGTATTGACACAAAGAAGGAGAAGAGTGAGTTTGTGAAAAAAAGTTACAGAGCCTTTGAGAAAAATTTTCAGCCATTACAATATATATAATTTTTTTTTTAACTAATAAGAATAGCAAGAGTTTAATGGCGGCCTTTCAAAAAAAAAGATAGGCAGCATTTAACTCCATCCATTATGCTTTTGATTTGGAGAAACAACAGAGGGCAAAGTCAATAGTAGAAGCCAAACTTCCAGAGGTGGAAAGACAGATTTTGTTGAGAAATAAGTTGTAGATTCCATGAGAAATTAAAGCATCGTAACCAAAGTGAGGTTTTAGAAACCTCTCTAGTGAGTTTCTGGGGGATTTTAAGAGTACTATTTCTTTTGGCAGAAATAAAATATCATCTTAGTAATAATACTCTTACTTTTTTTACTCCTGGGTAATATTATTACTGTTTTTAAAGTTTTCATCCAATATAGCTGTAAGATCATAACACCTTAAAAATGCCAAAAGTATTAGCTAGAGGATCTCTGCTAGTTAGATACTGAGGCAACAAAATCACTGGTTGAGATTAGAGAGATTAGAGCCACTGGCTTTCTAGCCAGCTTTTAGCTGAGTCGTAATAAACAAAAGAGGGGTAATTTATGATATCATAAATTATTAAATATGTTAACAAACACAGTAACGCAAGGTTCTTTTTGTTTAGAGCCCCCTGGGAATAAGAACATACATATGTATTAGTATTGTGGATTTGCACAATTTTTCTAAGATCCGCAACATAGTTTATTTAATATGATGTATTTTATTGAAATACTGTATCAACTGGATTTACAATTCAACTACCTATGTTTGAAATAATATGAAAAGATGAGTATGTTTCAGTAAGCATTTCTTAGTGAACTTTAAAGTATTTCTCCAGCGATGTAGAAAACAGAAATAAGAGATTTTGTTATATTTTTGATCTCTTACTCCGTTAAGGTTTTATCACTTTAAAGTTGACCTGACATGACCTTAACGGTTGCGTTTAATTCTCTAATACATTGTTGGTAACTGGGTAGAGAATAGGCTTATATTAGAGGCGACAGCCAATAGCAAGGCACAGAGGGAGCTAGGAAAATTTATCTCAGTATTTATCTGAAAAAAAACCAAAACAAACCCAACCCAAACATTGGAAAGCATAGCATTGCTGTAGTATAAGATTTAGCCAATGTTATTTGCTAGCAGATTCTCATTTTCCATTTAATATTTTTTTTTGAAAGTTGACTCAAATATCATGAGTGTAAAATCAAAATGGTTTTGTCATTTTGAAGTGAAGCGTGCATCAGATTAGATGCAGATTTCAAACTGATCAATGTTTGTGATCATAATGAGCTGTACTTGGCACCTATTGCTCGGGACCTCTGTGATTAGAGTAGTACATCATTCTGTAGTTTCCAAGCATTTCAGTTTTTCTTTGTTTTTCGAGGATGGTGAAATCCCAGAATTAAATGGCTCTAACAGAAATGTATAGATTCCAAACCATGGGGTTCGCTGCATCGCCGTTGTTGCTCCTCCAGCAAAGGAGGAGGTAGATCACAGAACAAGAGTTCCATCAATACAGCTGGTAGGAGCGGTTCAGGACGGAAGGGTGTGCAGAGCTGGCGTGATGTTAGGATACTTTACTGCAGAAGGCTGCTGAGGATCAATATGTAGTGTTTACCTTCGATTAGACCAAAGAACATGCATTATTTAACTGTTACCTGTGGCCATCTTCCTTCTGCAGGCACAAATTTTCTGATCTCCCTTTCCATCCCCAATGAAAACATAGAGGCATGAGATTATATATTAGGCTATTATCTTTAAACTTTCGGACATATTTTTGTTCATAGTATCTTCTTATTGGTGTAAATATTCATTATACAGAATTTTCCATGCTTCTCATAAAAGTTGTGACATTTAGTAGAGACCTATAACACTATCACCAACCAACATTGCAGGAAGGGACAGAATTTCACTGTATGTCACATTCCTTGTCAGAAACAGAGGAACAATAGTGGCTTAGGACAACATTTTATTCCATAAAACTCGTTACAAATGTATCAGGCCAAAGAGACAACAGCTGATATCCTTGCTCAAGTGGTTTGGTTTTGTTTTGTCTGTTTGTTTTAATGAGGCCCATGCTCAACAAATAAATAGCATCATAAGTGTGCAAAAATGCTTACCATTCTTAGACCAAGAATCACGTTAAGGGTTATATATTGTCTTTGGTAATTCAATTAAACATATGTATGAGAGAGGCCTGGAGTGAAATATTACCTCTGTTGATTCCGCCTCTAGAAGGAAAAGCCTTTTGCAGGACTTGCTGCTGCCCGCTGTGCCCTCCATCCAAGGAGTGAGGGATGCTTCTCTGAGGGAACAGAACACACAGCACGTCACTCTGCCTTGGGCGCTAGTTTATTGACCAGGACAGTCCGTGCTGCTGAGATTACCCCGCTCTGGGCTAAGTGGTCATGGAAAGGCTGTGTACCGCACCACATTTACACCCTCAGGTCTGAACGCTGGTACTGCTCTCAGCCAACACCCATGTTTTTGGAGACGACAATCCAAAGCAATCCAATCCCCACTCAACGGCGATCCGCATTCCCACCGGGGCCGCCTCCGGTGCAGCTGTGTGCCGCACGGCGCGACCGTATCTCGTGGTCCACGTGACACAAGCTGCCGTTCACACCGTGCCTCTGGCCGGCGTGCTTCATGAGCGGGGCATGCGCGGGGAGCCCCACGCAGCGCGAAAACCACAGCCTGCGCAGGCTGAGCCCGGCCGAAAGGAAGGTGAACCAGAGACTGCAGAGACGTCCAGAGATGGCACTCGCAGACGGAGGCAAAGAATTTAAAGCGAGCAGGCAGTTTGTTTGTTTGTTTATTTATTTATTCTAAAAGAACCGGAGAGGATGTCAAACTTAGATCCAAAGCCTATCGCTGTAACCTAAGCAACTGTAACAATTACAGCCTCTTCACACTTGAATAATTTCCCTGCCTTAAATTTCTGTTTCGTTTTTCTAGTTCCAATTTCCTGGAGGGGAGAAAGGGAAGAACAGAATTTTGGAATGAATTGTAGGTGAAATGCAGCTGTATGAAATGTAGGTGAAGTAGCTTTCTGAAAACGTGGATTTTTTTTTTTTTGAGCTCTAAATACTCATCTTAGTTTTTACATAAAAAGATAAAAGTGCTATTTCATGTTCCTATTGTGTGGAGTGGAAGTGACAGCTAATCGTGAATTCACCTAAAGATCTGACTAAAATTTTTGTGCAATAACAGGAAAAATAATAATGTAAACTCATGTACAAGGTTTTCAAACACTAGTGGAGTGGTAGGATCTAGACAATGTGTGGCTATTAAATCAATAATCCAGACATTGAGGGAATGCCCCAGACAGCTGTTGGATTTTTCCCCCTAATCGGTAATAATAATCCAGTGGTGTTTGAAATGGCATGGCTGTATAGCAGGACATATTTTTGTGCTGATGTTTTCTAATGCGTCTCTAATAGCTCCCTAAAATACGGAGAAGACTGCGTATTATGAATAGCCATCTATTTCTTATGAAAAAGCTGTTTGGATATATGAAGACTGTAAAAAATCCTTAGACCTTACTGACAAATATCCGTAGCTGGTTTACCATCAGTTTAGCCTGATATCCTTTGTTTTCCAGCAGAACGACCCTGCGGGATGTTAGTTCCTTGTGTCCAGTTTTGTCTGGCAGAAGTCAGGGAGGGGTGTGGGAACTGTGCACGCAGATTTTGAGGGACAACGGGGCTGGCAGATGGGCAAGCTGACCTAATAAGTCTCTTCCATCTCCAGCGTCTCCAGTTTTGCTTTCATATGGATTTCAGTGCCATGGAAATGTTTATTCTATTTCCAGTAGCTGTGCAGACATACACAATACCTAGTTTCTAGGCTAGTCTAAGTTTGTTTTTTTTATATATATATATGGCTATAACCAGCATACTTAGGCTATCTGGATTGCTATTTAAAAATACAAACATTTTTCTTTGTTCTCCTCCGCCACACTATTGGGGCTTACTTGTTTCGGTGTCATCCTTCCTAACCTAATCCAAACAATAACCTTGGCTCAACAATTTAAACATATTGAATCCCCAACCAGAGTAGTTTTCCCTAGTAATACTCTGATTACAGCAGCTTTTATGTCTGAACAGGAAAGGACCTTAAACACTAAATCTCATCAGCACTGTAAAAAATAAGTGGTGAGCATCAGTCACATTTTCTTGAAATACCACAAGTCTTTCTTGAGGCCTAATCCTTTAATCTCTGGATTTTGGGCACTTCAGTTCTGATTACTAGGGATCAAAAGGTTTGGCAAATACTCCTCAGACCACTCTTCAAAGTGGCCACTGTAATATTACCAGGTTTTTATGACAATTGTGTGGGGTTTTTTGTTGTTGTAGTAGTAGCTGGTGGTTTTGGAAAAAAACAGAGAATTTATTTTGTCGGTGCAACAGTCTGCCACACTGAAAATTAATAAAATACATGGTCCTCCAGGACAGTACTTCAGAGGATTTCAGAACACAGCAACAGCAAAGTAAAAGGGAAATATCTTTTATTGATGATGGAAATTCCTCCTGCTGTGTAAGATACAACGTTTTCTCGTGGGAAGTACCCTTAAGGGGCTGCTGCAACATACACAAATGCTTTTTTCCTAGCTTGTTCCCAAAGTGACAAAGTAATGATTCATTTTACTGAAACTCAAAATCTTATACCATTTCCTACCTGAAATACTGTCATGTGGGAAGTTACATTAAAAAAAAAAAGAAAGAAAGAAAAAAGAAAAGAAAATAAATAATTCTGCATGTCATCCATAGGGCAAAATCAGTCCCTTAGACCCTGCTGCCAGAGAGTTTTGTCAAATTCCATTGGTCTGTTCTGGAAAAATACAGTTCTTTCCTAAATGAAATTATTTCCTCATCCTGTTTCAAACAAAGGCTACATAAGTTGAAACAAACTTGGGGGTCGTCAGTGACAAATCCTCCCCCAGTTTGATTTTATTTATTGCAAACTAGAAATAAAGTTGAGCAAAACATTTTTCCTTGTATTTGATCACTGAGACTCCTAAAGACTGTCACTTTCCATTTTAGACATCTCTCTAAAGACAACAACCCCATCTCCCTTAAATTTCAGAGAGGTAGCAAGCTGCTTTTAAGAAGAAATCACTCACGTCCCAGGAGAGAGGCGGGTTTTGACAACGAAGCAGTCCCATCGCCTAGACGCGGAGCCCTGCAGCCATCACAGGAGCACGTGCAAATCTCTCCATGCTGTTCCTGTTCGTCACAGCCTTCGTTACTGGCTAGCACTTATTGTTCCTATCCACGCAGTTGTCACTAAGAAATCCAGTCATGTATTTAGTACCAAAAAAAACCTTGAGCCTGAAAGAGCCAAATACTCTTCTGCTCTTTTCACGAATATTTTATTTGCATGGGGTGTGCCATCACTTGTATCCATTCCTCCTCACTTGGAAGACTATGCTCTGCTACATAGCTAAAATTCATTTAGAAAACACTTTTTTAATACTGTTGCTTTCATGGGGCTCGCCACATTGTATATTTGAGCATGCATGTGAGGTCTTTCAAAGTTACTTTGCTGTGGTGACAGCACCAGAACTGACCTGGCCTTTACTATCAACTTGCATATTTTTGTTATTTTTTGGTTCAGTGCAGAGTAACACTGCAAGTTCTAAAATATTCAGTGAATATAGTGTGGCATCACCAAGCAAATTAATATTATGTAAGAAGTACAAATGAGTTCAAACTTTTAAAATGTGTCAATGTTAGCCTTAAACTGGAATAACAGGTGGTTTGGCATTGGCTTGTTCTATGTTGTTTGACAAAAGCAGAGCTAATTCAGTCTGTACTGTCAGTTCGGCCCTTGGCTTCCCTCCTGTTGCCTACTTGCTGTTAGAAAATTTCCTCCAGCGTAGTAAAATGCATTAAAAGTCCACCTACAAGCGGTGTAGGTCAACCCACACGCACGTACTGGCAGTGTAAACCGCCAGTGTGAATGCGCTGGGCTTGTTAGTGCGTTAAACTGCACTGGAGAATTATCTCAGCTTAGGAGAGGCACGAACTTTTTTGCTAGCTGTAGTAAAAGATGTGTAGCTCTGTGTCGGCTGGGGGGAGAACATTATTTTGTTATCTTTTGCCTGTTTTCATAAACAAATGCTGACAGCAATTGTTGTTATTGCAGAGCCAGCAGAAATTCACAGGGGCCTTCTTTTTGTTGTTCTGCCATACAAAAAGCAGAGGTTATTTTAACAACAGAACGTTTGATAGCTTTCAAAAATACAGAGCCTGATTTTTAGGCATGCTGGGCCCCCATGAATTGTCACTGATGTCAGCTCTCGCTGCAGATGCCCCGCAGCACGCTGAGGAGTCCCTCAGATTTGAGATCCCAGTACAGCATTAGAGAACATCTCTGACGTGAGGAGAGCCACAGGAAGAGCACAGGGGCTTTGGTTTTCTCTGCTCGAACTCAGATTGGACTCTGTGGGAAGAAGTACATATGGAGTGTCTTCGTGAACTTTGCCAAGGTATCGGCACAGCGATCAGCCTTAGGACTAACGTGCACGTTCGCTCAAACCACAGCAGGGCTTCTCTAACGGGAATTGCTTTGCGAGAGGGAACGCAGAGGTACGGTGCAGACATACCTACTGTGGGGCAATCAGGCACAGCGAAACATCCGTCTTTTGAAGAAACGACCTGTGGCAAAAATAACCCTGGGTGGAAAACTGAGCTACATTCCCAGGCTAGGGCCATCCGACAGAGGATCTCAACAGGTTACTGTTGCGTGGTGATGACAGTTTTTCCCCTTAGAGCAGCTAAGGTTTTCCCAGCAATCACTCCTCTGCAGGTGACAGCTATCAGATGACTGAGAGGGCCTTCTGAAAAAAATACCGACCACGTAAGATTTCAAATCCCTGACAAAACCAAGTACGTAAATACAAAATGTACCAATTGCATTTGCAAAGTGGAAAAAATGCCCTTGCTTCTGTCCCGTCACTCCTTACTGTCCTCTCCCAAACGAAGTTGAATCCCTACTTTAATTGAGGTGTTCTGTGTTCACGGAGTGTTATAGGACAGACGTACAAGCAATGGAGTGGCAGGTGAAAGGCTGTGCATTCCTTTAAAGTTTATTGTCAACTAATCTATTACCATGATTAAATGAACGTTTGTGTTCAAATGCTCCGAACCTCTGGTTAATGAGGCAGGAGAGAAGAAAAACTGGCTGACATTAATTTTGAATGAACCAGCTTTTATGCCTTTGGCTGTCCCGAGTAAAAGGAGCACTCCAATGGCATTTCAGTTCAAAGACCAGGTTGTGGGTTCTTTTCCCAAAACCTGATCAAAATGAAAAGATCCATCAGCACAGCTGTTTTGTTTACTTAGATTTGGACATCCTTCTTCACTGTTGGCAACTCCGATTTTGCAAGATCGTGCCACTGCGTAAGAAGCAGAAAGTGGAATGTAGAGATGGAAGCACATGTTTTCTAGCAAAGAAAAGTTGAATTCTCACTGTAAACAGATAGCTTGAATAGTCAAAATATTAATTGTAAAATTATTGCTCGTATCAGTAAATTTTAAAATTTATGCTTAAGCATTAAGTGTAAAGTTACATTTAATCATTTTTAAATGCAAAAATCAGTATATTAAAAAGCTTTAGTTATAAACATGATTCTGTAGTGCTTCTTTTCATGTATGTCGAGTCTTAAAAGGTACTCAAGTAGAATTAAAACTTAAAATAATAAAATTCTAGACTGAGATTGTCGTAAACTTCTGTCATACCTCCAGAACGGTGACTTCACTGCTGTGAGGATCACCCGCTTATCCTTTCTTAACTGCGCTGAACTAACAGCTGTGTTGTCAACGACAGACAGTGCGAACCTGAAGTCCAAAAGTGCACTAAAAGAACCACACAACCCACACTGAGCAACAGGAAAAGCTGCTGCACGCGCTGTAAAAGCATTATTTATAGAGGAAGTCATTATCTCTGACAGGAGTTTGAAGGCATTCAGTGACAACAAACACGAGACTTTTAGGTACTGTCCTGTTGAGACTACTGCGTGATGCCAGTCGTGGAAAGCTGCTGAAGTCTAATAGTTAATCTTTCTCCTTATTTTAAATATTAGTTCAATTAGAAGAGGAATCATTTAGATTTGAAACCACATGAAGCAGATACTGAATACAATAAAATCATCTTAATATTTTCTAATAAGCTACCTCTTAGCAGGGGACTATGGATTTCTGGCACAGTGGCGAACTCTCGCAGCATTTCTGGTTTCTGTTCTCTTGCTGTGTAACAAATGTGCTGCAGGCCTGAGCAGCTCGCATGTGTTGTTCTGCTCCCTTCGCTGGCCTGAGGTAAAATAGCATCTGTCCCGTGTGCAGGGGAAATCAGAGACAGAACTTTCCCTGGCTCATTTGGGAGGTGATGTTAGAGATCACACAAACTGAGGAGAAGGAAGAGATCCCCAGAAAGGATTGTCAGAGCCCATCCAGCCTTGGTGAGCGATCTTAAGAAAAGGTCTCCAAAGTCAAACTGGGACAGCAAAGAGAGAGCTGCTGAGAGTCCAGCACATCAGTTGTGAAAGAGCAGAGGGCAGAGTTAGTGGAGGTTTGACTGATGGCTGTCTTTCAAATCAAGCACAAGGAAAGACAAAGAGAAGAAATCATTTAACCAGCACACAATGGGAAATTAAGGACTGGAAAAAACTTTGTAACATATTGCTTGTGAAAGATAAAAACATGGAGGTAATAGAAATGAAAAATGAGTTCCATTTTCCTTTTTATCTTTGAAGTCAGTGTGGCATGGACAGCAATCATGCATCCTTTCCCTGTGCTGCTCTGACACCATGACTAAGTGCTGGCCCGTAGCAGAGAAACCACCTCCACCAAGGTCATGGTTCATTTTCCACGCAGCTTTTCCAACTGTGCTGCCGTTAACCGTAAAGCTGCACACGATGTTATTCCATGCCATATATAACTGTGTTTTCCCTTATGTGGTCAGTTGTCTGAGAGAAAATGAAAAGAAACTACCTCTTTCCTGGGACAGGTTGAACAACCATCAGATAAGTGACGACCACTTGTGTGTCTGAGCGTTCGGTGTTTCCCAGAGCAGCGCCCAGCTTTGTGTCAGTGGAGCTTTACAAAGCCACTGTGTGACAATGGCAGTGTGGATCTGAGGGGGCTATGTTGAAGAAAGCATTATACTTTGTGTAAAACTGAAAACGTATTTTTCCCAACTTGCATAAAATTTTTGTAGATCTCACCTGACAAAGACTTGACTTTTGTGGAGAATGGTTCCAGCATTGGAACTCTATTTCAGGAAGGTGGTTAAGCTCATATATAGTGCTCAGCATGTAAGCTGTTATCTAACTACATTGCTGAATCGGATTTCTAAATTTGTTTCATCTCCTTTTGAATGGAAATTGATCCATCTTCTGAAATACTGCTCATGCTAATCAAAACATAGGTATTTTTCCAGAGACATGCTAGCTGAGTTACTATTTGTCTTTAAAGTTTGATTTCTCCTGGCAGAGCGGATAGTTTAAATTACGTCTAGGCTACAGTAGAATGGATTTCGTAATGAATACACAAGAAATGGGAGAAGCATATCTAGCATTCCTGCAGGTGATATGAAGCGCTCTGTTTTATTGTTTGATCTATGGCATTGTGGTACTGTTTGAGATTAATAAGCTTTCTTCTTTTGCTTTCAATCTTTTCCTAATGCTTCAAGCCCCTCAAGTATTTATCCTTTAAATGAGTAACAGGGTATGAAACCATACTGTCTCTTTCCAAGTTCTTCTAGAATTAACTCTTATGCACGAGTTTAGCTCCATTTTTGAACAAGCGTTCCTGTTAGCCCTTTCTAACCTGCACTCCTTCACTTGCCTTGCCTGCTTCTCAAGTTTTTATGTTCTGCATATTATTCTTACAGCAGAGACCATGATGCAGAGACCACCTTTGGGACGGATGCTGCGTGGTCTGGAGTCTTCGCAATACCTATTGCAGCCATTGGGACAGGGCAGACCTGAGTTCGTTAACTGAGCTTCCACTCGTGCCGTGATATTTGTGTCTAGGCAGCTTTAACCTTTTACTCTTAAAATATCTCATTGTTACCAACTCTGGTTCAGCGCTGTGAGAGCACTAGTCTGCAGACAGTTTGTGCAACAACCAAGGTTCTGTGTTCTAGGACAACTAGTACCCAGACATTCTTCGTAAAAGCAAAGTAGTGGCAGAAACGGTGAGAAATTACTCCTCTGATTGAGGGAGAAAAACTGAGGAATGGAACCGGCGATTCGTTATCTCAAACACCAGAGTGCTGACACTGTGAATCTGTTAGCGCGCGTATAGTTTGAGGATAACAGCTCTCATGCCTAAATTTCTATGGCATCTATCGTCAGAGTCCCTCTTTCCCAGTAAAAAAGCAAGGGTTTGGTGCCCTTTCTGAACTGGTTTTCTGCTGAAAACTATGTATCTCAAAATCTGGATGCAGCTGAACTCTCTGGCTAAGGCAGATTCTTTTGTTTGTTTGTTTGCTTGCACTTTGACCAAAGGATTACACTGACAGTTTCCCAGGATCCAAAATCTTATTTAATCAGTTTACAGAGCTACATACGTTATTTGAATGAGAAAGGAGGAAATGAAAGTGGCCATATCGACATCGGCTGGTGGCCGCTCGCAGGAAGCAGCGATTACTGTCTAGCCTTCTTCCCCGGGAAAGCCCTCTCAACGGCTTCACGTGCCACCCAACCGCGTGGCGCGCGGACATGCAGCGTGGCCACCCAAAATGTCAAAAAAGCACCAGAGAGCAATAAGAACTGATGTACATGAGTAGGATAATAGGAATTAGAACAATCCCTGCGTGAACTTAACTGAAGGTAATTTCGCTTGCGGTGGTCGGACTGAGCTAAAGTGGGAACTGAAGGAACGTGTGTTTGTCATCAGAAGCTGTGTGCTGGTGGCGAAGGAGGGACTTGGGCATGGCACACCCAGACGGTATCACCTCTTCAAATTCACTCAGCCTGTACAGTACCCTGCATTTCAATTCCTTGCTTTTTTTGGTCACACCTCACGCATCTGTGAATCATTCAAGGGGGAAGTTTGAGAGACGCTATGTGTCAGGTCGATCCGGGTTCGTTCACTGGGTGTCCTTAGAAGGCCAGCAACACCGGGGAGAGGAAGGGAAGGTGGAACAGGACAACCGAGGTTAATCTTTTCTTTCAGTATTGCGTATCGTTTGGTTTTCTGATTACACACTAAACTACAGTTATATTTTCTTTAATTCAGTTGTACAAACATGGCAGTCAATTAATATTCCTGCACTCCGTGTGTTGTGAAGGATGCGCGGATAAAACCTTTGTTATTTTTCTGGTGCTAAAGAAGCTGTTCAAGTTAAACCCTGTTCCTCTACACAGCAACAGCAAAGTAAATGACATCACTAATTCAATCTAGAATGCTTGATAAATTGAGAGGGGTTGTTTACCTAGTCTACCAAAAAGTCTCTTGGGGATGGGGTTTATTGTGATTTGCATAGTCATCTGTCTTCCTATACTGTCTGTGCTCGTGTTTGTGAGTAAAACATATACAGTAATTTAGCATTCGGATAATCCCACAGCTCTAATGCAGACAGATTTAGCTCAAATTTCTCCAGGATTTCTATTATCTAGATTTAGCAGTGTGGTATTGACTGGATATTTTAAATTGCTGCAAATTCTTTTTTTTTTTTTCTGCAATAAATGACATATTTTGATGTTCTCATAATTGAAGCTGTGGATTCTCGGCATTAACCACATGTAAAAACGTGTCTTTGTGAGGACAGTGACTGCACAGCTGGAGCATGGTTTTAATGGATTCCAGCTATTTGACCACATACCACATAAGATCATATCAAGGTAACATATATGAAAGTATTAATGAGGATAATCTGAAGAACATTCATCTCCACGCATCATCTGTTTGAAAATGAACTCAACTCCTTCAATTTTAATAATGTTTTACTACACTATATGAGACAATATAAAATATAGAGCCTGGCTCTCTCCCAGCACTTTTCACAAGGAGATCAGAGCTTTTATTGTTTTCAGTTTCCTCCGGCAGAACTTCTAGTCTCCCTCGGTCAGTAGCTTTGAGAAAAAAAAAGGGAGTCCAGAGAGAGAAAGAAAGGCAGTACCTGCATGAAATGAGGGGATAGTAAGTCCAAGTGCACTGGGTACCTTTCACAGCAGACCACCCTTCGTCATATGTTCCTCTGATTAATTGCAAATGTATTCAAGGGAGCAGAGCAGACACTGTAGGGAGAGTCCAAATATTCTTGTACCAAAAATGCCAGCCCTCCCACGCTTGTTAGCATTGGTGGAGCTGCAGGAGTAAGAATTCTTATGTGGGAGCTTTTTAGGAGAGAAGTGTACGGTGGGGAAAATGAAAAAGCTGCTTCTTTTACCCGAGTAGCTTGAGTGAGAGTGTTGGAATTGAGGCAAACTGCAGGGCAGGGCAGTGCACTGTGCTCCGCCTGGTAATTGTCCTGCAAATGCACAAAGCACATTATCCACCTCC
Source organism: Tetrax tetrax (assembly GCA_009806455.1). Taxonomy (NCBI): domain Eukaryota; kingdom Metazoa; phylum Chordata; class Aves; order Otidiformes; family Otididae; genus Tetrax; species Tetrax tetrax. The sequence continues at coordinate 326,593 of WHYT01017231.1, read as the reverse complement.
AGGCCAGACCTTTTGGGAAGAGGCTTGGGCACACTTGGCAATCATCTGATGCTAAGATTATGTCATCCCTATGGATTGTGGCTGAGAAATCAGAAATGGACGTAGCTGAGAAATTCAAAATAAGGAAACCACTTGGAAATGTTTGGAAAACAAACTATTTGGAGATTTGGGATGCCGTGTGTCATGTTTTTTCCCCCTGAACTGGAGGATTCGGATGCCGATTCCCTAGGTGAATTCAGGGGTGCTGCCCCTGAAAGCACTTTCATCGAGCTGTGTCCCAGAGACGACCTCTGCAATATCACCACCCCCAGTAACGGTAAAAATCTCAAGAGAGATTTTCAATGTGAAGAAAGACAGAGGATGTTCATTTAATCGGTTGTGATAAAGCTGTTCCAGGTATAAAATTTATTTACTTAGTCCCCAAACAGCAGGTTTGTCAGAACAATTAAAAAAAAAAAAGACAAGAAAGGAAAAAAGCATGAATGAGAGACTTCTATAGCTAAGAATCACGCTTGTGAGTAGAAACTCTCTGAAATAAGTACACTGCGTCTATGTAGCAGTACTTTTGGTTTCGCAGCCGCTGCGAGCTATCCTTTGCAATACTAGAGCAAGCGGGTGTCAGAAGCAGCGGCGCTCCCGTATTTGCCGTGAAAGCGAAAGGGAGTCTGCGCACTCGCCCGCCTCGCGCCGACGGCCCCGCTAAAGCAGCGGGCCTGCTCCTGTGGCACTAAGAGCTCCCGCTTCCAGGGAGAGAAAGTCTATTTCTGCTGAAAGATCTATCAATATCCCGGTGTGATCCCCAGTAAGTCAGAGCTGGGAAGCTGTCATGCCAGTGAGATGGAAAAGCAATGGGATCGCTCCTAAACCGCTCTCCCTTCCAGACAGCGCCCGCGGCACCAACTGTTGCACTTGGGAGTTTTCAAGCCCCAATCCCCTTCTTTCTCCAAGGGATTTCCTTAGAGCCCTAAAAAGGGGTACCAAAAAACCACAGATGGGCAGAGGAGTTTAAAATGGGCCTGACAGAGGTATTTCTTTGCTGCATCTTTCTTTGAACAGAAGTACTAACCAATGTGAAGTTTTGCCGTCAGCGTCTGAGGAAGTTGCAAAGGCACCCGCCGGCCTTCTCGTTGCTGCACAAAGCTGCTCAGCTCACTAGCTGGAGTCTGGTTGCCTGCTTTTTTTTCCTTTGGGTTTGGTTTTTTTTTTTTCATCTTACTATATCCCGACCGCTCCTTCAGCAATTATTTTGAATCATGCTGAGGACACTTTTCCTCACTCCCTTTGGATTTTCACTTGCTAATGCAAATACATCTCAAAATATCATCTTCCCAATCTGTTAGATCCAGGGCTTGATGATGCATACTGGGCTTAGCTGTAAGTATCAAACCAGCAAAGAAAGACCAAGAAACGAAAGAGCATCATGTAAATATTGACAGATTGTTTTTATGACTAAGCTGTGATTAGTCTTCGTTAATTTGTCTATGCTTTCAGAAAGGAAGGGATGAAATTTGAAAAGCTTTTTACAATAGGCAACTGTGTGCTCTGATTGTAGAATTTTCTATTCAAGAAATCTCTCCAAATGAAAAAAATTCAGAACAAGAAAAATTAAAACATCTTACAGTGAGGCAAGTCGGGTAAGTTTAAAAGTACCATCAGTGTGTTCTCTGTCTGCACCTGTAATCTGAGATTAAATACACTGTGGATAAGGTTAAAAACACGAGCTTTTCTAACCACCTACCAGGCATTTATGCAGTATATAGTTTCCTTTTTGACAGTTAAATAACCAGTAATAAAGCTCTCTATCTCCGCCACGACAGTGTTTGTCCTCTAACGTGGTTGTGCAACTGCATCATCTGCTATAAGCTGCACGGGCAGCGCGAGGGCAGAATCTGGGCCCGTAGCACTCTGAATCATTCTGCGTGCCACGAGCAGAGCCGATACCTCACTACCCCTCCCCTGCCTTAGTGCTGGAGGTGTAAAGAAACTCAAACTAGTCAACTGCTGCAGTTCTGAAAACAGATTTTCCGTGCAAGAGGTTGCCATCTGCACACTCATCCTTCTCCTCTTCCAGCAGCAAACAGCCGGGAGGTGCCGAGTCCCCTCTCTTCCTCGAAGAGGGAAGAATCTCAGGCGTGGCTTTGGTAGCTGTGCCCTGTTGGTTTTTTTCACCCATTGAGGTATTTTCTAAAGATGCTCTTATTTCCCTGTGACCGTGAGTGAGTGTATCAGGTTACTGCTCTGGGAGCAGCCCTGCCAGGAAGCCAGAGGGCATGTTCAGTGCAAACTGTTTTTAGACACCTAAATAGGCACAGCTCTAAATTGGGTGCCTGCTAGGTTAATAAAAGGACTAAGCGTTACTCCTTCTGCCTCCTGAATGTGGACAGAACACAGCCTGGACCTGAGAGAAGGCTCACCCCTGGGCTGATGTCATCCTTGGCTAGCTGGCGCTTACAGCATTGTGTAAAGAGGAATATTCTTAAACTGGGGTTAGACAGTTGGATTTTTGAGCTTGGGATCTGCTAGAATTTGAGGGGAGGGCTTCTTAAAAAATGAAAGAGGAGAAATTAAGAAAAGAAGCAAGCAAACAAACAAATGCCCCATCCCCTTCAACATGGGAATTTTAATGAACAAAATGTGATCAAGTCATTCCAGGGGTTAAAGTGAAAATGAAGAGCAGAGGGAAAGCTGCTCTGACTTCCTTTCTTCCTGATGTTGAACGAGGTCTGCTCCTTGCTTCCTGAAGGAAAGAAAATGATCTGCCTCAGGAAAATCAAGTTAGGAGGGTGACCTACTGATGTATTTATTTTACTCTTCTCACGGTGGTATAAAACAGCCAGCTGCCAAGTGCACAGGTTTGTAACTGAGCTACTCCACTAGACGTTGTTCAGATTAAAACTGCTGAGCGCCACCCAAACAGTAAAGTCCACAATTTTATCTATTTTAATCCCCATGTTTTCCTCCTATCCCCAGATGATACCAGTTGTAAAATGTCAGCTTTTATCTGAATTTCCATAATTTCACACATAATATATATAAAAAAGCTCAATACATCAATAATCTCTTAGATTCACTTAAAAACAGCAGAGGACATGAAGTGCTGTCTTGTATTGAAGTTGATACCTTAGTCTGTTTTCATTTTGGATTGTTAGAGAAATGTTTGAAGCCTGATAGCATGGGAACTGCTGGTTCTTGGGTGTGAGAGTAGTGATACTGTAACTGTTCAACTAGTTAAGACACTGACAAAGCATCCTGGTAAAGGATGCCATTCTTCTCCTATCTAAACTCTTGGGTTTTTTGCTAGGTTGAGCATCCAACCCAAACGTGTTGGTTAAGACCGCAAAGATCCCTGCGGGTACGGAGAAGACTCTGACCACCACTGCTGACTCATTCACTGCCACACTCATCTGCCACGGGAACCACCCTTCCCGCCCACCCCCATTCACATGTGGTTATCTGCACATGGACCAGGTTCCCTCAACAGCTCTCTGGCTCCATCCCCATCTCAGTGGTACCCTCCCCGATAGCCTAATTTTGGCTCTGAGCTAGATCCAGTGCCTAGATAGGATAAGTACAGGATTTCAGCCAGATGGATTATGAACAATGTTTTTTTTTTCAATGTTCTTGGCCCCAGCCCCACAGAAGATTGCTTCAGCCCAACAGAACACAGTCCCATCCTTCAGACAGCTGAGCCAGTTGCCTTATTTTAGCACACAATGTAATCATCCTGTACGTTGCGTCTCACAGGTATTCCCCTCAGAGCTGCTGGTTTGCACCTGAAATTTGGATGTGCTGCTGCCGTCAGGACCATACAGCGCAAACTTCCTTACACAGGTTAAGAACCTGGACCTATGTGTAGCATCAGAAATAAACAGTCTTTCATTTCTTACATCTCACCCTCGTAAGAAAAACTCATGTCCATGTTCCACTGAACTCTGTGCTGGTGAGGAAAACTGTGAAGCTTATAATCCTATCCAATGCAAATAGATAATATGACTTTTCTCCCAACTTGATTCAGATTACAAATGAATGAGATTTAGTCCACCAGTCCTTACTGAGTAATTCTGCAATCACATATTCCTGCTGAGGAAGACCTTTCTGTGCGATTCTTTGCAGGGTAAGTCTTTGCCAGCTATTGGAAGTGGAATCATTGCGGAGGTACTAACATTTTCCTGCTAGTTATCAAGTGCAGTATAAATCTGTCTGGTGTCTTTGTTAATTATTTAGAGTGCAACAGACAAAGAAGTATTATTGGAGAATTTATGAAGCAAAATTAATTTTGATATATGAGCAGTATTGGGAGGAACTGCCAGTGTGAAAACTCAGACCGGATCTGTGTGCATAATATTCTTGTCTTGCAGGAAGCAGTGGGAGTAATATGTAAAAAGGAGTTGTTCACAAATCAGTATCCTTGGGAGCTCTCTAGATGACTTTTCCTGCACTTTGTGATATTCTGGAAAAAGAAAATCCTCTTTCCCCTTCTCGAGCCTTTTTATGTCACAAACTGTGCACACAAAGCGAAGCGTTTAATGGCTCACATTGGTTCTTCAGCAAAGGGTGCAGAGTAGGATCAGGTACAAAACAAAGGCTCCAGTCCGTGACGGTGGTTTCAACTACAAATCTCGGCACAAAATAAAGTACTTTTAAACCTTTCTCTATTATTAAAGGCTGATTTATCTTTCCACATTATAGGGGGATGAATACTGGACAAGCTTTTGCACTGCCTTCACTCCCAGCGTAACCGGAATCACGGACAGTTTTCATAATGAAGTCCAGAGCCTGCAAAGGATTTGTATTCCAAGTGTAATCGCAGACCCTGTTGTTCCAGATCGTACTTCTTTCCCGGAACATGTACTGACAAGCTCTTATTACTGCACAACACTGGGAGCCAACTAATGTTTATTACTGGCTGCACATGAGGTTGATCCCGAGTTCAGCCACAACAAGGTACGTGTTAAACGGGGTGTGCCTGAAGGGCACTGTCCCTCACGTGGGGAGAAGAACCCGCACCTCAGTAAGGATGTGCTGGGCTCCCACCTCGGCCTCAGGGGAGAGCAGGTAGGGTGACCCGTCCTGTCCTTGTATTCCCCAAGCACAACCACTCTTGAGTTGTACCTGGCCTTTTTCCAGGGCTCTGGGATGGAGGAGATCCTCCTCAGGTCCTGCCTCACTCCATACAGCCGCACTAAGGCCAACCGCAATTGCTGGGATGTGTATTACGGTGAATGATTAGGTCTGTTACATCACAAATGCATGTGTATTATACCTGAGTTATGTTCACAGAGCAAAGATGCATCCATAAATACATGTACCAGACTGCTCCATGCACAGGAGACAGATGGTATTTATTCTATATTAATACTGCCTGCAGAATTTCCTCCCTCTTTAAATATCTTGAATGTCATTTTTTAGAATCTAAATGTACACATACAGATTCTTTTTGCTTTGACAGCTGACCGATGCATTTTATCTCCATTCAGCATAAGAGGCCTTGGTTTGTTCTGAGGAATACTACCTGTATTGTATTCAATCCTACTGTACCTATATAGTATTCAATACCTACACAGTAGATCCAATCTAAATGTCATTATTGTAATTATACTTTCTACTTAAATCAAGCGAATCAGTTGGTTTAATCAATTTGAAGATGGAAAGCAAACAATGGTGCTAACCCTCTTGAAATTTGTAGAGTTAACAGGTCAGGTTTGCCAGGATTTGGGTCTGCAGGTGTTGGCTTCACTGGCCATCACCTTTTCTTACAGTTTGTTTTTTCTTAGTCACTTGTTTCAGAATAACATTACACTTAAGGATGAAATGCAGCCACTGCTGCGATGTTACTGTTTCAGGGTAACTCGTTCAGAAATACTGCTTGAGAGACATGGTCTTTGCCGTTGTAGTCTTACGCCAGAACATCTCTGCCTTCCAACTACAGCCACGCAAAGATGTGGCTAAAACCAAAGCAGCAATGATACTATCGTGGGTGTTCAAACTCCATGGCTTTAAGGGACACTCTAAAGGAAACTAGGCCAAAAACCTGACCTATTTTAAAAGACATGGCAATCTGTTCTTTTAAAGAATCATTCACACTTCATTGAGTCCTTCTCTCTCTCCCACACCATGAAAAATATTGTACAGTAGTAAGATTCAGAATTCTTCTATCTATATAGTTTCCCATAGAAATAATGCAAGCTGTAGTCTCAAGTTTGACAATTTAATTTTTCTCCATCACTGATCTTGAGAAAGAAATCGTCTTAAAAATTAGAAAGTGTGTAAATTGAACTGATTAGGTGTAGCTAACTAAAATTGCTGCATCACTGCACTTTCTCCCTAGTGTTAGCTGCCACGGACGCATTTGGCAACCAAAAAGTCTCAGGATCCATACAGGATTTTTGCTTCTAAGGACTTCCGCGTTTTGAATTTGAAAACCAGGAGCCATATTTTTCCATTATTTCGTTGTTCAAAATCTGGCTGTGAAACTCTATTTACTTTGTGTTGGACTCCCGCCAGAGGAGGCTTGGTTTTAGCAGATGGTTGCGGAGCGGAGGCCAGACGTTTCCTGCTGCGTCCTGACGAGGAACGGATAGCACTGCTCCCTGGTGCAGGCATTGTTGCCTTCCACTGACGCTGGAGATGCCGTGACTGCTGGTGGAAAGGTTGTGAAGAGTCCGTGAAGCAGCCCTTGGGGCAAAAGCCTTCATGGAGAAGAGGGTCTTGATGTGGTGCTCAGAGGTGGAGGAGCTGCTGGCCAGAAGATGAGAAGGGGAGGGCTGGAGTTTTGACCAACAAGAACTGAAGTGTTAAAACCAGATGGACATAAACCAGTAGTGATGAGATGTGATTGCTTTGATCTTTGACAGGACACCTCACTGTCTTGCCAGAGACAGAGGGCTGAAAGAAGAAAGTCAAAATGGGAGGCTATGGTATCGTAGTGTTGTGTGGGTTTACCTGGCTGTCCCACAGGCACAAGGTGCAGTTAGCATTTTCCTTTCCCCCCATTTCTCTCTTCTCTGAGAACAAAAGCCCTTACTGTGTCCTCAGGCTGGTGTTTGATCTCTCAAGACACTGCCTGCTCCCAAGATGGGGAATCAAAGGGCAATGCCACAATTGCAAACACATGTATCACTGAATCACCGCCTTGCCAATTTGCATACAGCACAAAATGGAAACAAATTTCTGAGGAGGCCATAGGACTTGGAAATCCTCCAGGATTCCTTCAGGCAGCAGTCAGATGAAGGACATCCACGGTTTATCTGGGGATCCACAACTCGGACCAACATAGCTGAAATTCATGGTTCCTGTGCCACATAGCTCTGCGTTTGGGGATTTGGTGCTCTCCCATCCTCTGATGTCAGATACCTGGAGACACTGCATCGCCATGTGAGGCTTGTTTGGGTCATTGTTTTGTGCAGGTGGCAAGGCCCCTGCAAACAGCAGCTGGCCTCCTCCTCGCCCTTACGCCATCCTGCAGGTAGGCAATGTTTAGTTCTGAATGCTCGTGCCTTTCCAGCTTACCACCCGATTCCAAAAGGAAAAAAATAAAGGAAAGACTGAAGTATTGATTGCTTTGCTACATGAAACTGGTGCATATTTCTTTCTCCTTGGCCTTGATTCTGTCATAATCTCCCTAAAACTGAGCCTCTGGGTCACCACAAGAAACAACTGATGAGATCAGGCATCTGCATCGGGCTCTGACTGAAAAGATGCTTTCCCTAACTTCTCCCTGTTTTCAGTGACACAGAAGGACGTCTCTGTTTAGAGCCTCATTCAGGCGAGTATCAAATGTTGGTATTTCTTTCAGTGACAGCCCTTCCTTCCTAGTACAGGACAGTCCCAACCACCGCTTTCATGACCCACTGTCTCCTTCTAAGTAGTTTTCTTAGGCTGTGGTAGTTGGTGCCTTTTTCTTCCTTACTGACTTCTTCCAACTTGAAGACAAACATGCAGCATAAAGCAACGCCATATGCATAACTTTTTCAAGCTCAGCAGCTGAGCCCACTGGACATTACTGCAAGATGCTGCAAGACCCAGCAAAGATTGGCGAACTTCTGGTCAGGCAGGCTTTGATTATAACTAAAATAGCTCCCTTTTCACTGCCAGGTTTGGACACAGCCCAGTTTCTCCTGTGTTGGTATGACACGAGTTTGAAGGTTTCCTAGGTAAACTGGTGTTTTAAAATAAAATAATAAAAAAAAAATTGAAACCATAAAAGCTGAAGTATTCATTAAAACTGTTTAGGTGAATTACTAGTTATTGCACTTCATTTTACAGGTGCTACACATGCACTGAGAAAAGAAAACAAAGACAGCCAGAGAGAAATGTCTTTGGCACAGCTCAGGACACACAGAGACAGACATCCCTAGGGAAGGAGAGTTGCAAAAAGGCATCAAAATGGAGTTCACTGAACCAGCATTTAAAGCTTTTGGAAAGCGACTTTTTTAAGCACGCCTTTAAAGTCAGTTATCCTCACAGAATATGTTTTATGCTTGCTTGGGGATAAAGATAGCGAGATTTCATTATTTATCTCAGGTTAGTCTCTGAGCGTGGCGGTCTCTGGCCCCGTGCTAGACAAGAGGTGGCAGAGCCCTCTCTGTTGATAGGAGAGCGGGCAAAGCGCCTGCCCCTCAGCGCTGGCTGCTAGCCGGAGAAAGGGCAGCGAGGCATTCCTCCTTGAAAGCCTGAGACGCTACATTCCCCAACTGTCAGAAACAATCCGTAAGAGGGAAGAAAAAACAAAACAAAGCCATGGTAAAGCACAGTAGAGAAAATCCTGGAAAAGAGGTTAGAGAGTATTTAAGTGCAACTTTTCCCCGCATGGAGGGCTTGCGTTAGATCCTAAGCTCCAGAAATGGAGGAAAAATAAACACAGCTCTTGGAATTAACCTGGCGAAATGGAGTTAGGTCCCCCATGTCATAGGACAGCATGGTGGAGAAGGTCTTCGTGCAGACCGCCGGCTCTTTCTTTCCCCAAAACAGCTCTTTCATTCTCTTGTGAAGATCATCCTCTAATATATCTGTCTGGCGCAGCAGGCTTCCAGCGCTTTTGAGTTAGAAATGACAGGAATTTTAGCGCTAATACAGCAACATCAGTTTCTAGACGAGCAAAATCTGTCTGCAGAAAGGGAGAGGAGGACACTAGGCCCGCAGCCTGCCTGCTCTCAGCTCAGCTGCTGCGCTCTTCAATAAAAACAGACACTTGGAAAAAGGGAAAGAACAAGAAGGATCCCGGTCCTGCAAACACCGGTCAGGCTTCTGACACATCTAAACTTTCACACATCTTCATTTACAGCAGTGGGACTTAAAATTAACTCCTCTGTGTTACTTTTGGTATGTTTTTTTACACAGTGCTAACCAGGAGCAGCATCTCTGCATCAGACGAAGATGTTCAGAGCCATTAGGTACAAGAATTCCAGCAGAGGGTCGTAGTGGTCCTCGGTGGATATTCCCTGGAGGCCTCCAGTCAGGCCATCTGAGTTCAGGTTCATCTCTTAGCTGTTTAATAATTCCCCTCAGCGTCTTCAAGGCAATTCCGTCAGCAGAAGCTCTTTGTTTACACAATTATTCTGGATTTATTTGTCCTTTGCTTTAGTCGTGTATCATCACGTAAATTGCCGGCATTTTGCTTTCACACGTTTTGCACAGGCACAGAGACCATAGGAAACACAAGGCAAGTTCAGCTGGCTGTGTAAGAGTCAGCTAAAATTGTCTCTGTTTATGGGCCCATGCACTGCAAAAAGGGAAAAATTCCTCCTCACATGGTGTTGGAAGAGGCCTGTAACGAACCCGTGCCAAGCCGACCCTGTGCTCAGTCACGTTGAGCTAATGCGAGGAAGGCATCGAGGGAGAATCGCTCCTAACGTGAAAAAGGCTCTCGGTGAGCAGAGCGTGGGCCTCTCTGCTCTAGCTGTTCACAACACAGCCACCTTTTTTAAACATCACGCTGGGAGAAAAATGTTACAATTCTTCCTTACTGCTAGGCCTGAAGAAATTCCTTCCCTACACAAAATGGGGGCCTGATCCTATTTTGGGCCTCTATGCAGTCTTATTTTGGGCCTACAACTCAAACCCAACAGTAGAAACTGGCTAACAGTTTGAAAGCTACACATCAAAAAAGCAAGGATTTTTTTTTTTTTTTAAAGGTGAATTGATAGTGAGATATGGCAGTACAGACATAGCTTTTGAGGCCCACTGACCACTTCCACCACAAAAATGCAACCTGGGAGTCTAGCCCACTTATTTAATCTCTGTGCCAGTTTAATCACATTCTGCCCTAAAACACTCAGCATAATTACCAAGCGGTGGTGGTGGCCCTGGGGTGCCAGCCTGTGCCCGGCACGGCAGATATTGCTAAAGAGATATGACTATTTTTTTTTTTTTTGGTCATATGATGCCCATACAGCTGTAAATAAGTGTGATTACAACTTGTCATGGCTGGGAATTAAATTTGTGAGGAACCAAATAATGAATTTTTCTTCCAAACGCTGGTTTAGACTGAAAGAAAGCCACACTGAAATGATATCTATTTTTCCAATTTATTGTAAGAGTATACGATCCTGCAAACAGGATGCACACCTGTGTAACTTTATTCCGATGCGTAGGCCCATCGATTTCAGTCTGGGACTGACAGACACGTGTTGGTCAGGATGTTTTTAGGGCTGGGATCTCTGCAGGTTAAGCTCTAGCCAGTCAGATTTCACAGGCTCCAACAAAAGATCTCAACAGTTGAGACAACTCTGGCTGCGTTGATACGATTGGTAGTAAGTGGAAACTGCCACAAAACTAGAAAAAGATCACGGAGAACATTCACCTTTGTCTTCCTGTGCTAGTTTACATGGCTATTGGTGTAGTTTTCCTGCAAACAGCATAGCGGTTCGGGATTTTAAATTGATTACTTTTCTGTTTACTTCTGATTACAATTTCTATTTGTACCTTTGTCTTCCTTTTTTGGAGGCCCTTCAGAAATTTTCAATTCAAGTTAAAAAAAAATGCTTTTAATAAGAGGCAGGAAAAGGGGAGCTTAGTTTTTGTAGTTCTGATGAGAGGTTTTATAAGAAGAAGAAAACTGCCATCATTGTCGTAGCCATAAACGTTCTGATCTTGGACCAGTGGAAACGTAAGCCAAGACTTATTTTTGAATCGTCTCACTTTGGTTGGTGACAGAGCAATTTACAAATACTCTTATCCTAAATTTAGTAATGCTACATCTCCGTGTGTGTGTGTGTATTTACATTTCTAGTCGTTTTTAGGCCCATGTTTTCTGTCGCCCCTCTGTCCTCGTGTACCGCCGTCAGAACGGGTACCTCGCGCACCCACCCCCCTGCCGCAGGATGGGCACGAAAATTGTGAATTCCTCTCAGAACGCTGCCAGAATCAGAGTAATTGGCCAAAGATGGGCAACACAGGGGTGACTTGAGCCACCTTTGCTGTTCATGGGGTATAGGGGGTACAAGCCCGTGGCCCTGCTTACATCCAGGGGACATGCGAGAAGGCCGAGGCCGAGGGACGGTGTGGCCTGCCACTGCTCTGCATTGATGGCTGGCTTCCTCAGGACGTATGAGCAGTGAAGAATTATATATATATTTTTTGTGTGTGTGTGTGTGACAAACGAGGATTTTGGGAGCGCTGCCCGGGCCGGCGCGCAGCGGAGCGGGCCGGCGCGCCCCACGCAGAGCGGGCTGGCGGCGGTGCAGCCGGCTGATGTAATGCTGCCGCAGCGGCCGGCCTCACGTGGCTGCGGCCCGGCGCTGTGTGCACGAACCGTGCACGTCTCCGTGTGTTTTAGCGAGAGCTCGGTCTGTAAAAAAATCCCCACGCACGCACAGATGTGTTGTTTTCGCCGCCGGCGCGCAGCGGGGGCCGCCCTCGCAAGGCCGGGCCGCTCCGGGACGAGCCCAGCAGCCCGCGGCGGGGGCCCGCAGGCCTCGGCCCGGGGCTACCGGCGGGGTGGCCGCTCTCG
>WHYT01017231.1:269387-307965 GCA_009806455.1 Tetrax tetrax | reverse complement strand
CCCAGTCCAACCCCCCTGCCAGGAGCAGGGACATCTCCAACCAGATCAGGTTGCTCAGAGCCCCGGCCAACCTGGCCTGGAATGTTTCCAGGGATGGGGCACCCACCGCCTCTCTGGGCAACCTGGGACAGGGCTCCACCACCCTCAGTGTGAAATGTTTCTTCTTTATATCCAGTCTGAATCTCCCTCCCTCTAGTTTAAAACGGTTAAACCGTTACCCCTTGTCCTGTCACCCCAGGCCCTGCTGAAGAGTCTCTCCCCACCTTTCGTGCAGCCCCCTTTGGGCACTGGGAGCCGCTCTCAGGTCTCCCCGGAGCCTTGCTTCTCCCGCTGTTACGAGGAAGAGACAATAATTATCGCTGACAGACGTACAGGCTGCACTCATTTCACTGAGTTGATGTAACATCAGAAGTGTGTTTACCTCCTTTGAAAAAGTACTTTGAGCTCCTCAGCTAAGAGATGCTGTGTGAAACTGCAAAAACTTCTTGTTATTAACCCAGTTTTCCCTGACTTGATGGTTCCATTGTTTGCAGGTGATGGTGACTCTTGCCTCTGCTACATGCCTTTCCCGATGTGGTGTACAGGCAGTCACATACATAGGAAAGAACGTATCTGTGGACTGTGTTTTAGAACGGTTCTCGATGCTTTCAGGGGAGGTTGGCCTAGCAGCGTGTCATTCTCCTTCACACTCTGCTTTCTCAAATGGATAGGAACAGAAAAGAGAATTAATTTCATCTGACTCCATCTGTTTCTGTACGAGTTGGTCAAGGTAGTTCCCTTGTAGGTGGTGTGGAGAAAAATGCACTTCTGAGGTGAGGGCCACCTCCTGGGGAAGAAGTTTCCATAAAACCATCCATCTGATCATGTTATGTGCCTGTTTCTCTTCAGCTGTAAGTGAATTTTAAATTGTATGCCACCATGTAACCATCTGGTGCAGACCTCTCAAACTGGGCAAAATAAATTCTTCACCATTTGTCACTTTTTCAACTCAACTTCTTTTCCTGGAGCATGGCTGCTCCATCCCCTCCGTGGCTTCTTTTGGAGAGCTTCTGTTCCCTTGGGCAAGGTCCAGGTACGCCCTTTATCTATTACTACACATTCCTGTACAGAGGAAACCCTCCTTTTTGGGGGTAGCCCCCCTGGAAGAATTCCTTCTCACTCAAGTGGTTTAAAAAAACATTTACTATTCTCTGCTGAAATATTCTCCCCTGCTATTGCGAAAGGCTTCCTCCACGCTGCCAACCGCCGGGAGCAGGCAGGTCAGCGGCACGCGGCAATCGGTGCCAGATCGGCGTGGGAGGAGAAGCAACTTTCCAAAACGGGGCACGGCCACCATGGTGGTGGAGTTTCTAGGTCAGCAGGTATGGAAGCCAATTTGGTCTGCAGGCATTTTTACAAGGTTAGAAAATAAACCTGAATAAAATGAATGCTGACCTTTATGTAACCTTCTGAGAATGGAGTTGAGGTTTTATTGAATATCCTGGCTCTGAGTTGGACAGAATAGCTCTGCAGAAAAAAAGATTTTTGTAAATCTACTTTTAAGAAGCGTGGATTTTTCCCTCTTACTCGTGGATTTTATCTTTTTTTCTTGAAACAATAAGATTGAATGAAGTATATGGGGGAAAACCAATATTCAAGTGATAGAAGATTTGGCGAAGTTTTACTGCTGTTCATTTAAAATGCATAGGAGTGCCTTAAATTCTTGCCTTCACAGCATCGAACATACGCAGCTCCTAGTTTCGTAAACACTTTGCTTTCCACCACAGGAGTTCCCTTCGTCGAGGCAAGTCGGACGGTGTGACACTGTGATTCAGAGCAGTGTTTGTAATGAGTTCTTCGTAAGCGCAGGATTGCAGGGCAGTCATCCCAGGCCTCCCTAGCTGGGCGGCTGGCCGTTTGGGGCGGTTCTGTGTGATTCGCGTGTGTCTGTGTGCTGATGGTGAGTAGGAATCCAGATTTCCATCTGAAAAGAACACTTAGAAACCCTCTCTAAAATTTTCTGTGGAAATTAATCAGAAAAAATACTATAACTGGGTGAGGTGACAGTACTGCTCAGGTTTGGGTGATCAGATTTATACTGAAGTACCGATTAATCTTTTAATTAATTGCGGCTTGGGGTGCTGTGTGGATTTTTTTATTTTTTTATTTTTTTTTTGTGTGTCTAGTTTTGAGAGCAATGGCTGAGCTAAATGTTTTTATACAGATCCCATAACTTGTGTGTGTTGCCTTCTCTTGTTACTCCACTGCCGCTTGCCAAACAGAAGTATCTGGAGAAGGGCCAGAGCTGCAAAATTCAGATCGAGATCCAAATCTGGATTTTTGGTTCAAGTCTTTCTAATATTACAAAGCCTCCTGTATAAATAAGGAAGCTTTTTTTTTTTTTTAAGCTGCGAAGATGAGGAGATGGAGGTAGCTTTCTAGCGTGCCTCTGGAGCAGTCCAGGTAGAATACTGGACTGTGTGTTTGGAAAGTTACCGGCAGGTGATTCGGAAGGCAGACTGAACAGACGGAAGTGCAGTGCTCTGTCGCCCGGAAGGCCAGCACAAGGTGGTATTTCCAAGCCAGTGAGGAGAATCCTCTAAATAAATCCAAAGTGCTGGGGTGTTTTGTTGTGTTCCCTCAGATCTTTGGGAATTTTGAGGGTTGGGCTTGGTTGGTTCTAAATGGAGTTAGCCGGTATCTTGATTTTAATACTTTCTTGATTTAATGGAAAAAGGATTATCTGTCATCAAGTAGGATGCGCGTTATTGGCTGCTGTGCCATCAGCAGGCTTTCAGTAAGCTGCCAAGTGTTTTCTGTTGTTGAACGTTTAATCATTCGGACAGTGGAAAAAAACATTCAAAACTTCCCAAGTGTTTTCCCTGTTGCTTGTTTTGTAATTGCTTCGGGTTGCTGCCGCTGCGGCTGTACCCCAGGCGCAGGGCGGGGAGGCTGGGTGTTGCTGCAGGCGGGACCGGGGATGGGGTGGTCTGTGTGGATGGGACCACCCGGGTACCTCTCGCGGGTGGCAGCTGCTCCGTACCGCGCCCGGTGAGCGGTCTGGTCTGCGGATCGCTCGGGCTGCGCCAACTGTCGCCTTTTCCCAACGATGACCTGCGATCACTCTGCACGGCGCAGCGCGGGGCAGTTGCGGAGGCAGGGGATGTGTCTGTGGACCTGCGCTCCTCCAGAGCCGTGGGTCCTGCTTAGCTTTTTCCTGGAGCTGGCTGGGGATGGCATCTCTTGCCAATTGTCAGGTCCTTCAAGTTTGGGAAGAAAATCTTGTTCTGGGAAGAACTTGTTTATTAAATGAGGCACCTTCCTATCTTTCCCTGAGAGGAAATTTGTGGTTAAATGCCAAGGTCTGTGATTTATGGCTGTCCTTTTTGAGGGGTGGTCTCACAGGCATGGAGGCAATCCATATTTCTTAGTCAGAGGTTCCTAAGTGCCATCGTAAGGTTGTTGGGACTCCTGCCAGTGGAAAAAGTTGGATTGCACCAGACAACAGAAATTACAGTTCATTACTTTGGTTGCCTATAAAGCGGTGAATTCGGTTATTTTTAAAGCTGTCAACAATGCAGACAGACTGCTGGAACTTTTTGTTCATAGGAGGCTGCCTGGAAGTATCTGCCTTGAGCATCCCTTGGACAAACAAGAGTTAGCTTGTGAGCAAGGTGTGCTGGCTTGTCGGATGGGCAATTCGTTCTGCTGCGCTTTCCTCACCTCCTTCTTGCCCTTGTTTAGAAGTCACCTGAAAATACTTGGAGCAGTCTTCGTGACTTCCGTGAAAATACTCCTGTGTGCTTTCTCCCTTCCTCGTCAGAACTGTTGCCGTATTAAAATACGGACTGAAAAGATAGTTGCGCAGTACCACAACCTGTAACTGTTTGAAGGCCTGTAAATTGAAAAGTTTTAACATGTGTTTAATATTAAATATTTTTTTTTGTGGATGAAATTTTAAGTCCTTTTTTAATCGGCTTTGAAAAATGGTGACAACTCCTTTGTCCAGAACCACACGCTAGGTCTGTTGCTAGTTCAGGGGAGAAGATCACTCGAGAGGCTTGGATGCGTATTCGGCTGGGGGAAGAACCGGGCGAGGTGGTGCTGGGTGCCAAGCGAGCGCTGCGTTTGGAGGCTATCTGAAATGGGAACTCGAGGCTTCTGCTTCAGGGCTGGACGTCCTGCGGCAGGGCCGGTTTGTGGTCCGTGCTGGCAGCCTGCAGGCAATGCTTTCTCTGGAAGAGCGTGCGGGCGGCGATGCCCGCCGGTGTCCCTGCCCCTGCCGAAGCCAGGTACTTGTTTCTCCATGAAAGGTAAACGATTGCTCCGTGATCCTCGTGCTGATTATACGAAAGCGGGGAGCTGCGGGTGAGGCGCCCGCGAGGCCGGCTGGCGCTCAGCCCTTGCGCGAACGCTGCAGCTCTTCCTGCTGTGATGGGACTGCCAAAGGCCAAAAATAATTCTGAAATGATCCTGCAGGAGTCAGAGACCGTCCCGCAGGAGCCTTTTATCCCAGCTCTGACAAACTGCGGTGTTTCTTTCATTAAGGGTATGTAGAAAGTTTGCCTACTTTCTTTACGGTTTGATTTTTTTTTTTTTTTAATTTAAGTCTGTTAGCATTATAAATGACGAGCTGTGTTAGGGCCTACAGTTGCTATTAGTGGACACGTAAATGAAGTAAATTATTTGATATTTAAGATGGTCAAATTGCTCACTGGCAGTAATCGCAAGCTGCGCACCTGGAACCTCAGTGTGCTGAAGGGCTACGCCAGCTTTTGGCTCCGGGAGCCTGTTCTGCCAAATTACTTTAATTATGCTCGATTCCAGCGGGTCGTTCAATGATTAACTCGTAAAAAGTTGAGAAATGAATTGGCAGCTGGGAGAAAAGTGTGTTTGTCTCTTCCATTCAGGAAATGAATGAAATGGGATTGACAGATCGAGTGCTGAAAATGTGGAAAGGGGTATTTTGAACAGAAACTATCAGTTGAATTTAACAACTATTTGTGGCTTACTGAGTCAAAAATTCCCGAATAATCAACAAAAGTGCTAAAGACAGAAGAAAAAGCACTTTTTTTTTTTTTCCTTTTAACAACAATTTGGAAATGCCGGTTTGTGTGTGTTTCATTGCATCGGACAAAAATTTGTCTAAATGCAGTTCATAGTGAAATTTCAGTTAAAAATGAATCCTCTAGATTATTGTTATAATGCCTAAAATGCTAAAATGCTGACCCTGAAGATTTAGTAACGTATATTTAAGTCCATGGTCCATGAAGATATTCAGACAGCTGCCTTTTATTGATTACTTCGAAGTAGAAGCTAGGTGTCTTGTTTCCCTGTGTATATATGCTGGAATGTACACTATGAACAGTCAGTTCTCCTGGTTAATAAAGGCTAAAAAAATTGTAATACCATTACTCGCTCAGGCTGAGAATAACAATGAAAAACAAGGTAATTTTTTGTTTTGTTGAGTACCAATAAGTTGAAGCAGTCCCCATTTAGGTTTATTGCACATATCCCACGGGCTGTGTGTTTTTCTTTGCTAGAAGCTCACTTCTCTTGGAGGGATTAAGAACATGAGGTTCCTGGGCCGTCATGGTTTGTACGTTAGAGTCAGTGAAACTCGTAGCTTAATTGAAAAACCAAGTTTAGATTGTGTGCACGGTGGCTCAGTGCATGGAAGCCCCCTTCTCTGTGAAGACTTAGACGCACAGCACACGCTGGGACGTTGTCGATCGGTAGCTCCAGATATTTGAGGTGAAAATACTTATCATGAGTAAGTGTTTGCGGCACAGAACCTAGTAATTGTTTTCTGTCATTCACAGTGATTCTTGTCACTTCGGAAAAGTTCTTAGTTGCCAGTGAATACTTTAAATACCGGCAGCTTTGTGGCAAATTAGGCCCAGTGTAGGATCAGGAGGTACCTGGAGTACACCGTATTCTTCTGGAGGAGCTGGTCCTCCCAAAATTTGTTAAACTCTGAAAGATGAGCTGCAGTTTTGGCTTGATGGTAAGGGAGTGCCAAAGCAGCATATAGTTCACCTTGGAAACTGGAATCAAGCTGCGTTAATAATCAGGAAAAGACATTTTCATTCCCTTAATGCAGACATCTGCTCTCCCACTGGTGTGGTTACACATGATGCGGTGCACAGGAGTGAAAATCCAGGCCCATCAATTCCGTAGCGCTCTTAGACACTGTCTCCTGGAAAGGCCCATCAGACAGGTAAGGGTGGCTAGCGTTGCAGTACGTTGTTCGCTGCTGAGAGACGTTAGCCAGCTGTGCGCTGCAGCCCGCCGGTGGGTTTCAACGGTGCGGCGCTCTCTGCCAGTGTTGCTTTCCCAGCCTTCCGTCTGCATCTTCAGTGTCATTCTCTGTGCTGTGATGTTTGCAAAGTCAGGAGTTTAAGGCGGTTCCTCTGAAATGTGTTCTAGGTTTAATCAAGAATGGTCTTTTCTTTTTCTGACCGTTTTACGAAGTCAGATGTGGTTGAACTTCGCAGTTCCCTGGAATGAATGTATCCTGAATAACGAATCCATGCAGGTGTTGTGCAAATCAGCTTAACAGCGCGCTGAACTCGGTGACCTGCGTGCCTGCAGCTTCAGTAGTTCGTGCTAGGCAAGGTCGCGTGCCCTCTGCTACCTCTTTAAAAGAAAACCCTGACAATACGAAAGGTTTTAAAACAGATACCAAAATGCTCATGGACAGTGTTGTGCCTGCTTTGTCGTCCTCTGTTCTGAGGAGACAGAGCAGCGAACCCTGAAGTTGTGGGGTATTAAGTACTGGTCAGAGGCCTGCTGTTCATAATTGCCATTCATAAATTAGGTTTTAGAGGAAAGAAATAATCTGACAGACTTGCTTGTTCGTTCATCGTGGCTGCAGAGGCAGCCTAGCAGCGAAGGAGGCAGCGGGTGGAGCGAAGGTGCCTGACTGGACGATGCTCGTCTGCCCCTGCGCGTGTGGTTTGTGCAGCGTCGGCAGAGGAGTTGTCTGTTCTGGCCGCTGCGAAGCTGCACGGGCCTGACGGACGCCTCAGCCCGAGAGCTGGGGAACGTAACCCTGGGTTGGAGCCACTGCTCCTGCAGCGCAGGCGCGCGCGAGGTGCTCGCTGGACGTAGTTAAGCTGCCACCTCGGGTGAGCGCGGCCGTGTTCAAACTCGGCTTTGTAGGTGCAAACTGAAATGGGTGCATGCTGGTATGAACTTACACAGCTTTAACTTAATTACATTTTCTGCAGCTTTTATTTTAAGCAAGCGCAGCTTACAGGTTTAGACAAGCTCTTGACTCTGCGAGTAGACTAAAGTTCACCTGGGTTGCAGGCTAGGGGAACTCAAACTTTCCAAACTAGATCCTTCGGAACTGGAGTAGCATGTGTTTGTAACTGTTCTGAAGATCCTAGTTTGGGGATTAAAAACATTTTAAAAGATGCCATTAGGATTATTATTATTATTATTATTTTTTTACCTCCAGAAACAGAGGGTGGAAAACTTACGGTTTATACTGCTTTAGCATTCGGTGAACTGACCTTTGAGGCAGGCAAGGGACTTCTGGCTACCTGCAGCTTTTTATTTGCAGAAACCAGACAGGTCCAGTGCCCAGAGTGGGTTGAAGCCTGTGAGCAGAGGTGTGTGAGGTTGCAGGATGAAGGATGGAGGCCTGAAAGAACCTGTGACAACTGAACAAGAAGGAATTATTTTAGATGAGAGGTTGTATGACTGTCACCATCAGGCAGCAGCGCTATGTTCACCTTGCATACCTTTAGCTTTTAAGTTTTCATCTCTGCAAAAAAGGCAAGGACTGGAGTAGGGTTATGGGATGTGCCAGTGAGCAGCGTGGCCCAGCTCAGGGAGAGAAGTTGCCTTTCCTGTGGCGGTGAAGCCATGCCCATCTAGCATGGAAGAAGTGACCCTTTTAGTAGGCAGATGCTTGGAGATACTCGGGGCATTACTCAGCACAGGGAAACCTGAGAGATTGCAAGGGTTGCGTTCCCTAGGAGTTACCAAGGTCAGCACAGGTTCCTCCTCAAGCAGGAAAAAGGGTGCAGAGGATCCACGAGAGGAAAGGGAGTGAGGAGGAGGAATGCAAATGTCCAGAGATTGGGGCAGAAGAGGAGGTAATAGGATACTGCAAGCAGCATCGGGAGGAGGGCGCTAGGTAAAAGCTGGACTTGTTTGCAGAAAGGCAGGCTGGTGCCTACGGGTGAGCTGCTCAATGTAGAAGGGAGAGATGCATGTCTGCGGCACGGAGGAGGGACAAAGTGTGTGTCAGGGAAGCTCCGTGGGTTAAGCTGAGCCTCCCCAGTGCAGCATCTGTGAAGGGCTAACCGGCCCCACTGGCGTCCTTGAAATGCTTCTCTGCCTGCTAGCGTGTGTCAGGCCCCGGCAGCGTTGAGATGGTACCGTGATGTGAAGGCTGGGACTCCTTTCCAGGCTGACAACGGCGCATCTGCAGCGGTTGAACCCTGCAGGTTTTGGAGAGGGGACGGCTGCATGGGGTGTTGGAGTACTGGCTTGTCTTGGTGGGACTCCAGTAGTGCGTGGGGCTCAGCGCTGGGCTTGACTGCGCGGGAGGATCTGGTCTGCTCTCCAGGCTCGCGCTCACTTGGGATAAAGCCAAGAAGAGCTTGAATAGGACTGGGTTATGGCACTGTTAACCAGGTGAAACCTCCCTGGGGACCAAACAAACAGGGTAATGAAGAGGTACGACCGGTAGCAAACCTGTTTGTTAACAGAAGGTAACTAAGATAGCTGTGGGTCATGGAAATGTCGAAGGGAAGAATGAGAAATAAAGACGACGACAGACATCTTTTATCAGCAGGCTTGAATCTGCCATCCGGGCACCTGCGCCAGCGATGGGAAATGCCTGTGGTAGGAAGGCATTGCTGTAGAGCTGCCACCGTGGGAATACTGGGTTTGACTGAGCTTTGCATCACTACGTGCGAGAAACACAGCCCTGTGCAGATCTGTGCATTTGTGGGTGTGTGCGGAACGTAAGCAGCGTGTGGAACCAGTCCTATCTTCTTGTGAGCGTGGGTATTGTTTCACTTTGTGGTCAGCCGTCTGCGAGGGAGGGCAGTGGGGGACCAGGTCTGTGCCCTGTGGCAGGCACAGCGAGGCGTTGCCTTCCTCCTCGTCTTGTTGGCTCTGCAGGCGTGGAAGTGAAACAGTTTTTCTGCATATGTGTTTCATAGGTGTGCTTCCCCCCCCCTTTTTTTTCTTTTCTTTTAAGTGCTGCTGAGGATTGTCACCCCTTTGGTTTCACTACGCATCCTTTCTTACAGCCGTGTGGGACAAAGCCGTGAGAAAAATCTCATTGTACTTTATAGTGTCACCAGTTCAGACCCCTTAGAAATACCAGCTTTAAGTAATAATGTTGTGATTAGCCTTCTGCTGAAAACAGCACAGCAGATCTTTTAGCTTTCTATAGACTGAATTCAGAAACAACCAAAGATTGATTTGGTTTTTCATAATTAGTTTCAAACCCAGAAGTTTTGAAATGGATGATTTGCCATTTAGCCACAAACCTACCTATCTGGTGGCTGTATCCGTTCTTTCTGCTTTTAGTGGGACGTGCTTTAGATTAAGTTCCTACTAGAGCGGTCTGTCTTCGTGTAGCTTTGTTGAGATCACCCTCTGCTTTTTGTATGTAGCCCTTGCAGAGTGATCTCAGAAGAACGCCCTGCAGTGCCCCACGTAGATCGTTGGTAGTAAATCCAGGGTGCAGCTCCTCTGAAGTCGTGCTGTCTTCCCACGTAACGTACAGAGGGCATCGCATCCGTGGAATAGCGCTGCCTGAATAGAACGACATACGCTGATTTTAATCCAGAGCAGTGCTGAAGGAACCAGGGTGAGAGCTGTGCAAAAGTGTTTTCTTTGTCTTTTCTAAGAGTTCATTAAAGTAACTTGTGGCAAAATACTGTGTTTAAGTAAATGTGAAAAAAAAAACAACCCAGGAACTTAAATGACTGTCCCGTTGCTGGAACAGAGCACCTGGCAGTGTGTGGTTGTTGCAAGTTCTTCCCAGTTATTTTAAGAATTGTGGAACAAGCCTTTAGTGTTGAATACAGCTAGATTTCTTCAGAGAGCTGAGAGAGATGTTTATAGACCTAAATTTCAGATGTAAGTATTCTGATGTCTGCCAGCTAATTATTTCTTGGCAGTTCATTACAATGGGCTACATTTGAGACATGGGCATTTCATTAGCAGCCTTATCTTCCTTCTTTGCTCAGCCGTTTGTATACTTGGCGTTATTTAGTACTCATAAAACCATCATGGTCTCAGAAGTGGTGAAGGGATGAAATTTTTATCCTATGCGGAATATTGGAATTGCGGTTTTTTGTAGTAACAAGTGTTGAAGTGATGTGTTTGACCAATTTTAACCTGCACTAACTTAAAATGTCATGGTGTGCTCAACTCCTGCTTTTTTCAGCACTGTGAGGCAGCATCTTGTGTCTGCCGAAAGCCGGTCTGGCTTGCTCCCTTCGGTGAGTGGAAGGAGGTAGATTGCGTTGCAGGGAAGGTGAAACGGTTGCAGCTCGCCCTTGTTGCGCTGTTTTGTCGGCTTACTGCGCGTGTTGCTTCCTTATTTTGCTGAGAAGAGTGGTTTGACTTGAATGGAGGAGGAGACCCTTCAAGCTGCAAGAGCCGGTATTTACAGCTGGGTGAAACTTGCTTTGTTTACTTTTTGAGGCCCGAGAGTTGGACGTTTTTCTGCATTTCCAGTGGACACAACTCTGCGGCTATCTTTACGCTTTAGGGAGATACCGATACTTCATGTGCTTCCAACATGCCGTTACGGTGTCAGAAGCCCCCTGGTTTTTGGCTCCTGCATGCCAGAGGGCGGGAGGGGCGTCCTGCGCCCTGGGATGCCGGGGTTGACTGGCGGACCTGCCGCGCTCGGGTGGGCTTTCCTTTCTCGGTAACCCGTGCTAGCAAAAGCTCTTACTCCCTTCGCTGAGCAGCATGCATAGCCGTCACTTTGCTAATTCAAACGTGTTTCCACCTTCTGCAGCTCTGCTTTCTGAATATTTAATTGAAATGCTTTTACGGCCATTTTACTTCTTTCTCGAGGTGAGCCGGCGCAGACGATGTAACACGGCGTGTGTTAAGATGTTGTTTGAGTAGCAGCGCACATAGGCGCCCGTTTCGTAATTGTCTCCTTAGCTGATCCTTGGCTCCAGTTTAACATTTCTTTGTGCTTCTGAATGGAAGGTTATATAAAGATATATTTAGAGCTGTTAGTCTAAGAAAGAGACGCATTAATTCAGTGAGATTAAGAATTAAGGGCTGAATCCTGCGGGCACCGCTGGGACACAGCGCTCGTGGTAAGGATGCGGTGATAGTACCACGGGCTGTAACAGGGTTGGTAAGCCTTTTACTGGGTGGTTTCTCACAGCGCGCGGAGTCAACAGACGCTTCAAAAAATACCAGTGTTGTGCCACACAGCGTGGGGGCACAGCGCTGGGCTGCAGGTGGGCGGTTGTGGGGGTTTCCCGTGGCCCTGAGCAGCGCCCGCTCCTCTGCGGGGCTGTGCTGTCACTGCCGGTCTTGTGCTGAACTCCTGAGAGAAAAAACGTGGGGGTTTTGGTTTAGTTTCGGTTTTTCCCCTTGGAAAAAAAAAAAAAAAGCTTATTTTAGAACTGTATAGACTTCCTTCCTCTCTCTGTTGGTTGTCTGCGAGGGTGGGCGGTTTACCTCTGAGGTGGTAACTAGTTAACAGTGCCCCTGTAAGTACACACTGGGGTTTTCCTTCCCAGTTGCAACTTTTCTTGCTGCACCCTGTGTTTTGGGTAATAATGTACTGAAATGCCCGAGCGCTGGGACCTGGGAGCCCTGCCCTGAGGAGCCCTGGGTGTCGGATCCTCTCCTCGCGACGCGTTAGCACTGATGGAAAGCGTCTCCTTTTCATAAATTGCATTTGGGTTTGGCTGTCCGCACATGAAATGCGCTACAGAGGCGGTTTTGGGGAGCGTGTTCCAGTTTATGGGAATACTTGCAGTCGAAGGGGATACAGAGTATCGGCGGCAACTTCTCTGGTGGTGTGAAACCTACCGTGAGAAAACCGCCCTGGGCCTCCCGGGTTTGACCGCCTGGTCGGTGAAGTGTGGCTCAGTTGGAGGAAGGTTGGCAGTGTCTAGCTGTATGCCCCTTGGAAAAAAATTACATCTCCTTGCCTTGTCTTCCATCTCTCCCTCAGTGCAGAGTAAACCTAGCTGCACACCTGCCTGCGGAGAGAACACGCTCCCCGTTCTGCCTCTGCAAAACTCAGGCTGCAAAAATGAGGTGTTTTGAGTAGAAATACATAGACAGGTCAGAGAAAGCAAACACGCCCACTTTGGCATAGGATAGAGGAGTGGTTTAAGGAAATACTTTAGTCTGATTTCCCCCCTCCCCATCCTCCCTGGGATGTGTTCAGGAGTTTGTCAACGCGGCTTCTCGTTTGGGAGCTTAAATTGCTGCAGCTCTCGAAAGCTACCTTCAAGAGTCTCTCAAAGGTCTTGGGCCTAAAGATTGAGAAGGTTGAGTCAAAAGCTGCAGTGTCACCAGTCGGAGCTTTTCTGTGCAGTCCTCAGGACCACGAGAAGGTTGCTGTCCCAGCAGCTTCCCAGTCAAAGGGCTGGTTCCTCAAGGTAGCTGTCGCTTGACTTGACATGGATCGACTGCGCTGGAAGGTGAGCAATGAGCATTTATGTCATTAGGTGCAGGCTTGCAGGCCACGTTAGCCTGTGCTGTGGTTAGGATGCCAGAAACGTCAGTTTACCACTAACAGATTTTAATGATATCCTGCCACTATACTAGGGAGCACGGAGCAGGAGGTGAAAAAAATTACTGTTAAAGTAAACATCGCGCTTACCCCTGCTGAAGCCATAGGACCTTTGGCTTTTGAAATGTCACAACATCTGCTTGCAGATTGGAGGACGTGAACTTGACTGTCCTGTTTGTGCCACCCGTTGGCCGAAAGGAAACATAGCGAAAGTGTACTTGCCGGCCTTGTTGCCGTTCTGCTGCGGCTTCTCGACATTGTGATCGGTGCCGTAGGAGCAGAGGTCACGGCTGGAATAAGCCTGAACTAAATTTGAGAGTTTCCATTTTCTGACTCAGCCTGATTCTTGGAGATAAAAGGACAGCTCTAGGGATCTCTTGCCCAGCTGCCTCCTGGCAACTTGCCTCTTGTTCTTTGCGCGAAGAAAATGTTAATGCAAATAGGCCTGCTTACGCGCAGTTTGGCAGAGCCTAGCAGAGCGGGAGAGCGCGCTGACTGAAGGGTTTTCCTGAAAAGCCTCGCGTGCAACGTTGTCTGCGTGCCTGTAGAGTAGAGGCCGTATCTGGACTAAGTTTCATCTGCCCGTACCCCGCATCCCCTTACCCTCCGTGCTCCTTTTCTGCATTAAGCTATCGTGTGAGCCATAGGAAAGGTTTAGGTACAGAAATGGGCGCCTGCGGCCGAGCCCTGTGGCCTGCTGCCGTGAGCGCTGCTTTGTAGGAGAGGCTGCGGATCTCTGGTGGCACAGGGGCTGCGAGACCCTGCGAGGGGCAGGAGGCAGCGGAGCGAGGTGGTGTCCGGTGCTGCTGGAGCAGCGTGACTTGGGGCAGTGCCTCGGTCAGCGTTGGGTCAGGGGCAGTGATGACTCTTAGCAGCAGGTTTCCATGCCTGCTGTCCTTTGCCTTTTCTAGTGAGACGGTGGTTTTTGAAGGGTGAGATGACACTGGAGTTCCCTTTTTGAGTAGATGAGTGTCTTCCTCAAGGCAAGGAAAAGCTCCTGTTTTACCATCCTTGGCATCCCCTGTTCTTGCAAATCCCCGCCAGCTCTGCTTTACTCCCTCCTTGGTGTTCCCGAGTGACCACCCGTCTGATTGTCTTCTACTGATGCCTGCTGGTGGATCTGCTTCAGTGGACTTGTGTTCTTACCTGTTGAAATTCTGTGGTGCGTTCTGTCACTACAGCACACACAATTCTTGCGTGGGAAGGGGCATCGGTATTGGCAGCTCCTGCTTAGCCCGTCTGGTTTCAAACAGAGGGGGTCTAACAAGCAGGAGAACCAAGCTCCTGCCTCTTTGAGCGTCTGGTACGGCAGTAGGAACTGGTTCCATAGCTTTAGTTCCTGTCACCAGCAGACACAGAGCTGTTTATTTTGCTTGTTCCTTACTGACGATGTTAGTATATCCATCAGATACCTTACCTGGTATTTCTTTGTCTGTGGCAGCACCTGTACAAACGTAAAATAAATGGAAATGAGATGTTTTGTTGTGTTAACAGGAGATTTAATTCCGTTTTACTTTTGCGAGGAAGAGAATCATTCTCTGAACTCCAGAAACAATTGTTTAGCGCTTGTTCAGTAGGTGTCCAGCAGTAAAGACTACGGGTTTTTGCATGTTAAAGCTCCTGCTCCTCTTCGAAGCAATGATAAAATGCCTTCAACTGGTGCAGTCAGACCAAGCATGTGAAATACAGCACCCTTAAGAAGCACAAAAGCTGCTTATGGGTGTGTTTATATGAAGTATAATAAGTTCCATACCGTTTGCAGTCCTTGGCACATGTGCTGAGGTCATTTATGGCATACTTTAATTGAGTTCCCACCCAATGTCTTCTTATTAAGCCAACTGGGAGGCGGTGAAACTAATGTGGAAAACTCCGAAGTTGCCAGTGGGATACCAATTGTCTGCTTTGTAGCAGCTCTTTGGAAAGCTAGAAATAAATGCCTTGAAGTGGTGGGATTTACTGAAGCGTGGGGAGGGGGTGGGTGTTAATTGTGTTTACAGATGAACCACGTAAAATGCGTCTGAATTGTGGAAGAGCTTACAATAAAAGGAGTGACATCTATCCTGGCTGCTTTGCCGCTTGGGATAATAGCTCCCGGTTGCAATGATACTTCATTTAAACAAAATACAGTTCTTGTGTACAAGAGCCAACCAGCAAAAATGCTAACAAACAATTAAGTTTGGAGTGACTTTCTACAAAAAAAGCCAGATGAGTATTCTTCCATAGAGTTGCAGAATGTTTCACAGCACGAGATTAAGCCTGTAGTACAGCAATAGAAATTCTAGTATGTAATGTTTTTGTCATTGCTGTTTAGATTAACTCAATATTTCTATTCTCTCTTTCTTCCCTCACGTCTAGCAAAACTGTACAATCTAAAGTGGACTGCATTTTGGTAAGTACCGCTCCAGAATGCTTTTTAATATTTAATAAACTGCAAGACCAAAATAGGTGACTCTGGAGACTGACAGCTATTATGAAGCCTTTCCTTAGCAGTGCTTTAAGGTACTACCACTAAATGTGATCAAAACTAGTTCCCGTTGCTGCAGAAATACATGGTGTGGGGTTGGTGCTTGTTTTCCATGGAAGTGCCAACCTCTCGTTGCCGGCGGCAAGTGGCTATGATGGCCACTTGCAGAGCTGTCAACGTAGATACAGCACGGAAAGGTGACGTAGCATGATCGCGTTAAATGCAAGGTTATATATTGCACGGATTGGAGTATGCACGATGCTGATTTTGCCTTCCAGTTCCATTGCTCTTTAGGCCTTTGATGACAATTCTTGTTTTTGTTGTTGTTTCTTTGAAACAGTTAATTCATGGCTGGTACGACATTTTAAGGAAGGAACTAGATGGAATTGCGTGTTTCCACCAAACCTGGCAGACCAGTGTCCTGTCTGTGAAAATCTTGCAGGTGTCATAATTATCAGATTTCTTGTTTGTTTGTTTTTAAATCTTGCTAACCTCAGAAGTTGCACACCATCTCAAGTACCTCCCCAGAAAAGTGCAACACTGCAGGTCCCGTTGGCTCCGCCGTACTGCTTAGAACAGAGAGATGTGTTGTTTTTTGAAGGAGGAAAGCTCTTGAAATGCACAATTATCATCTTCCTTTGTGCATTAAAATAACAGGATCTAGACAGTGGTAAGAGCTTCTTTCTGGGAAGCAAATATCTAGCACTAACTCAGAAAAAGGTTTTATTTATTTGTTTTTAATAGTGAGCAGGTTGTGAGTTTCTTTAAATCAGAGTCTGAGTTCATAAATCTTAAGACTGGAAGGGACTGTTGCTTATTCTGACTTTCTACCTCTGACGTTTCATCCAGAAGTACCAGCGGGTAGGCTAAAAAGCCACCACAGACAACCATCTGGATACTGTCAAATAGTATCCGTTCAGCTGTACGGCTGAGCTACGTAAGAATACTCCTTAAAGGCTCATTACCAAAGGCTCGTTCAGATGGCACTGAATTAGCTTTCTTTGAAGTGTGGTAAGAGGTTTCAAGTAAGCTGTATCCTTGTACTTTGGGCCCAGTTTTGCCTATGCTTAAAAATTCTTGGATCCGTCCAAGTAAAATAGCGATGCAAAATGTCATTTTTGTCCACTTTATTCCTCTTTGACACTTGTGGATACAGGGCAGGTGTCTTAAGATCTTAGTTTTTCGTATGCGAGTCTTCAGTGTCAAAAGCGCAAATTGCAAAATTGCACTTGTAAAACTCTTAAGACTGGTTTTTTTCCATGGTGAAAAATGGAAAGTGGGGTGATTGTTCCTAAGTAGCATTGGAAAGGGAGTAAATAAGTAGGAGGTTAATGGGGGTCATCTGCTTCTTGGAAATGCGTTTTAGGGAAACAGAATTACACTAGAACTTTAACTTGGGTTAAATTCCGCAGACTTGCAGAGCTAGGGTACTGAGGTAGGGATTATCGGTTTGTATGAGCCTATTTGTTTGCATAGGTCTCCTCCGTGGGATGGTGAAGCTGGTTTTCTGAAGAGTGCTCTTGGACACAAAGTGATCTCCATAGCTTGACTTGGAACAGAGCAGCAGTGTCCTGACGGTCTCCTTCTCTGTTCCAGATGCCTCCTTGTCTGTCCTGCCGATAAGTTCAGAGGAGTCCTGTCAGCAGGGGAAAGGCCACTGAGGGTTAGCAAGGTAGATCTAATCCTATTCAGGTAGTTTAAAAAAGAAAGATCAAAGATCAGAATAGTTCCAGGAAACAGAAATTGAACTGAATTCTGGCAAAATGATGAAACAGGAAGGAGAAACAGAGGTGACGGCAGTAGCCTTTGAGGTGGAGGTAGCTAGCGGCAGAGGACTGTGGAGAACAGGCACTGGGACTGCGATTGCTCATCCAAGAGACCAAACTCGTCTACCTTGTACTTGTTACACCGCACCACCGACGCTCTGACATACTGTCGGTTTCTGGAAGATCATAGGAAAATCTTTGTATGCCGTGCAATCCAAAAAAAAAGATAATTAGCAAGAATTGTGGTGTAAACACCCATTAAAAATTCATTACAACATCTTCTTAACTGTAGTAAACATGTCTAGCAGTAGATTCTCTTACGACTTTGCTCGTTATATTTGTTGCCACATACTAAGTGAACTCTTGAACCTGATTTTTAAAACGGTATGCTCCCTATAATTGCTCAGCAAGAAGCTTGGGGTTTCTTTCCGTAGTCCTCTGAGAAGACATCAGTGCTGGTGAGAGGCTGCTGGGTTGCTGGCTGTGAAAGCTGGAGCTGCTGGTGGCCGGAGCAGCTGCGGCGTGGGCTGCGGCAGTGCGTAAGAGCCATCGACGCGACGTGCGCTGGGGCTGCTGCGGAGAAGGTGGTCGCTTGTCTCTTTGGTACAGGGGACAGGCAGAAGCTCTGTGAAGCTCTGGCAGCGGTGCTTGGACACTGTCAGTCCAAAGCTGCCGTGTGTTTTTAGGGCTTGTTTGGACTTTTTAGCACACGTATTTATTAGCAGCTTTTTAGGATAATAGATTCTGTTTCAAGTATTAGCTATTTTCTGTCTTAATCGTATTTCTAACAACCCATCTGACCTTGAGCAAATTATTTAACCTTTGCTTTTTGTTTCTCTGTTCACAAAGCGGGGAGGTGATTGCTTGACTACTTTGCTATTCTTAGTCTGGTTGTTAAATAATGGATGCGTGTTCTGCTGAAGTATGACAAGTTTTAGAGCCAGTCTGCCAGTAGGTGCAGGTTGTTACATTGCCATAGCCTTTTTTACTCCAATTAGAGTATGGTTATCTGGAAATACTCAAAATGTTAAATATTAAGATCAGTCCATGCTCTCTAAAGTAGTAGTCATGCAAAAGCGTGCAGCAGTGCCCTTGGCCTTCAGCTCCTCTACGCCAGAACCTGAGGACAGAAATAACTTGTAATTCTGCCTTCGTCGTGGAAATATGAAATAGCTCAGATCCGAATGCCATTTTTCACTGTGTTCATTATGGAAGTTAGAATCACAGAATGGTTTGGGTTGGAAGGGATCTTCAAAGCCCACCCAGTCCAACCCCTGCCAGGAGCAGGGACATCTCCAACCAGATCAGGTTGCTCAGAGCCCCGGCCAACCTGGCCTGGAATGTTTCCAGGGATGGGGCATCCACCGCCTCTCTGGGCAACCTGGGCCAGTGTTCTACAACCCGCATTGTAAACATTTTTTTCCCAATATCCAATCTAAATCTACCTCCCTCCATTTTAAAACCATCACCCCTCATCCTGTCACCCCAGGCCCTGCTGAAGAGTCTCTCCCCACCTTCCCTGCAGCCCCCTTTGGGCACTGGGAGCCGCTCTCAGCTCTCCCCGGAGCCTCCTCTTCTCCAGGCTGAACAGCCCCAGCTCTCCCAGCCTGGCCTCATAGCAGAGCTGCTCCAGCCCTCTCAGCATCTGCGTGGCCTCCTCTGGACCCTCTCCAACAGCTCCACGTCCTTCTGCTGTTGGGGGCTCCAGAGCTGGACGCAGTGCTGCAGGTGGGGTCTCACCAGAGCAGAGCAGACCTGCTGGGGATGCAGCCCAGGATGCCATTGGCCTTCTGGGCCACAAGCGCTCATTGCCGGCTCATGTTGAACTTCTCACCCATCACTCCCACGTCCCTCTCCTCAGGGCTGCTCTCCATCCATTCTCTGCCCAGCCTGGATTTGTGCCTGGGATTGCCATGACCCAGGTGCAGGACCTTGCCCTTGGCCTGGTTGAACTCCATGAGGTTGGCACGGGCCCACCTCTCTAGCCTGTCCAGGTCCCTCTGGATGGCATCCCTCCCTTCCAGCGTGTCAACGGCACCACACAGCTTGGTGTCATCGGTGAACTTGCTGAGGGTGCACTCTGTCCCACTGTCCATGTCGCCGACAAAGATGTTGAACAGGGCTGGGCCCAATATGGACCCCTGAGGGACGCCACTGGTGACCGGTCTCCACTTGGACATTGAGCTGTTGACCACCACTCTCTGAGTGCGGCCATCAGCCAACTCCTTATCCACCCAGGGCTCCATCCATCAAACCCATGTCTCTCCAGTTTAGAGAGAAGGATGTCGTGCGGGACAGTGTCAAGAGCTTTGCACAAGTCCAGGTAGATGATATCCATTGCCCGTCCCTTGTCCACCGATGCTGTTACCCCATCATAGAAGGCCACCAAATTGGTCAGGCACGATCTGCCCTTGGTGAAGCCATGTTGGCTGTCACCAACCACCTCCTTGCTCTCCATGTGCCTTAGCATGGTTTCCAGGAGAATCTGCTCCATGACCTTGCCAGGCACGGAGGTGAGGCTGACCGGCCTGGAGTGGCCCGGGTCTTCCTTGTTTCCCTTTTTAAAAATTGGGGTTATGTTCCCTCTCTTCCACTCATCAGGGACCTCACCAGACCTCCACAACTTCTCAAATACGATGGCCAGCAGCTTGGCAACTTCATCGGCCTGTTCCCTGAGGACCTGCAGATGGATCTCATCAGGTCCCATGGACTTGTGCACCTTCAGGTTCCTGAGATGATCCCGAACCTGCCCTTCAAGCACAGTGGGCGGTTCGTCATCCTCCCAGTCCCTGCTTGTGTGCTCCACAGCTTGGGTGGAGAGACAAGAGCCCTTATCAGTGAAGACTGAGGCAAAAAAGTCATTGAGCACCTCAGCCTTCTCCATGTCCCAGGTAACCAGGACACCCGTTTCCTTCCGGAGTGGGCATACGTGCTCCCTGGACTTCCTTTTGTCCCTGTAGAAGCCTTTCTTATGGTTTTTGACATCCCTGACAGATTCAATTCCATCAGGGCTTCAGCCTTCCTCACCCGATCCCTGGCCGCTCGCACAGCCACTCTGTAGTCCTCCCAGGCAACCTGTCCCCGCTTCCACCCTCTGTAGGCTTTCTTCTTCACTTTCAGTTGGTCCAGGAGCTCCTTGCTCATCCACGCTGGCCTCCTGGCCTTTTTGCCCGACTTGTTCTTCATCGGGCTGCACCTCTGCTGAGCTTGGAGGAGCTGCTCCTTAAATACGGACCAACTTTCCTGGGCCCATCTTCCCTCCAGGGCCGCCTCCCGTGGCACTTTGCCCATCAGGTCCCTGAGGAGGCCGAAGTCTGTCCTCCTGAAGTCCAGGGCTGAGAGCTTGCTGCGCAGCTTCCTCGCTTGTTGTGACTCTGCTAATTGTTCCTTAGTATATTTTTCCTCTATCTTATTTTTGGCCTGACTAAATATTTTATTCTTAAAAACAATCCAGAAAAAGCCCTCTTGACAACTTTAGGATAAAACTTCACTAACGTTTGTGGCCTGACAGTAGATCAGCAGTAAAAGAAAACCAGATAGAGACCCAATCCGCTAAGGTCAGGAAACCTTAAGTGATATTCTGTGATTCTGGAGACTGACGTCCAGATCTGTAGGTTCTCTGGTTCAAGCAGGAACCTGAATGAACTCATGTTTCCTTAACCACCTTGTGTGTTGGACCCATCTTTGTCTCTGCTGCAGAAGGTTGCAGTGTCACTTAATGTCTCCCAGAATGGACCCAGATGTCAAAACCTGCTATTTTTATTAAAAATTAAAAAAAAAACAAACCCAAGACATGTTGTCCATCTTCAATCCGTTTGCTCAATCAAAATGCTTGTTAGAATGCAAATTACTTTTGTTTGTTTAGGAGATCCTTGTTCCGGGTCTGTCTCGGGCAGCAAAAGGACAGATTCCTTTGGAGCAGGTCTGCGTGGGCACTGATAATGCAAATGTAGATGGGTCTCTGGTTTGATTCGTTTGCTCTGTATTTTGTGCATTTCTTTAGTGAACTCTCTATATTTGGTAACTGGCAAAACAAAAAATATCAGATTTCTGCTCCTTCTTCTACTGCAGGTCTTTGCTTAGGTGTGACTTGAGGTTTCTGATTCTTTGTCCTTAGGTTTTCTGTCTTGGGATACGAGATCACTCGGGTATTGTGAGTACTTGATATATTTCTGGCTAAATTGAAGCCAAGTTGCGAAAATCAGGATGAAAACTGTTTGCAACCAAAAAGCGCTGAATCGTGTTCCTTTATTTAACGTGGTTCCAAGTACAGGAGATACCTACAAGGTGTGAAGACCAAGAGTAACAGAGGTGGTGCTTTGTGATGGCTTTACACCTCGCTCAGCACGCGGTTTAGCATGCTTATGCATTTTTCTACTGCAGCTTCGAGAAGTGTGGTTTATAAACAGCCTTTGGAGAATTCCACAGTCCTCATCTGCTTCGACAGAACCAGTCAATCAAGGTCAGGAAACTGCAAGCAACATTTTTGCGTAGACCTTTTTAAGTAGCAGCGAAGGATTCCGCAAATTTTTTCTCTTCTGCATGAGTTTTGAAACTGCTGTAGCGTAAGCTTTACTGGGCTACACAAAGGGGAATTTGGCCAGGGTGGTGCCAGCGTCGCAGTCTTCCTTTTGATGCTGTGACTTTTTTCCACTCGGTGGGACCTACTTTTTCCACGCTATTGACCTGTTTGAGGAGGGGAGTGGTGGAGAAAGTTGATAGAGTATTTTGTGTTCTTTTTTTCTTTTTTTTGTTTCCATACGCATACGCTTAGCACAAAGGAAAACTCGGGATGAAGGAACCTTCTTCTTGGTCAGCAGGCCAGCTGAAATGTTCTTCCGCTTTCCCAAATTCTTTTCTGATTGCATTAAGAAGTTCTGATACTTCGAACAGTCGCAGTAACAGAGTTGTTACTGAATTCAGCAGACCTTTTGCACTGGGGGATGTCAGCGGAGGTTGAAGAGGAGATTGTACTTATAGCGGTTGGAAACAAAGTTTTGAGACTTTAGAGAAAACAGCCTAAACAAAACACAACCTTCAACAAAATTTTAAACTAAACAAAACATGATGTTTCCTGAATTCACTTGCAAGGACTGTCACACTCCAGCCCTCAGTTTTAAGATGGTTTTCTCTAAATAGATTCGGTCGCGTCTAATAAGCTTAGGTTTATGTAATTATCGCCCAGGTAGGATTACCTCTGAGAACTGCCCGCGACTCCTGGCTGTGGGTTAACGCTCCTGTTTTGGGGAGGTCCTGTCCTTCCCCACAGCCATCGCTGGAAGCCGGAGGCGTTGCGCAGAAGGCGCTGCCTGGGGCCGGGTGTGGAGAGGAGCGGGGTTTGGGTGAAACCGGTGAGATAGCATCGCTGGCCAGCTGCTTGTGCTGGAGGTGTGAGACAGCCGTCATCCTCAACCGCCTCCGCTCTCGGGATGCAGTTTTGCTGATGAGAGCGTTGCTGGCTTGCTTGCATCCTTTGGAAAAGGCTCTGCTAACGTAATTCCAGTTGGTTTTGTTTTTTTTTTTCCCTCTACGCATGTATTGTTGAATTTTTGTTGGCTTTTTTTTAATTAGGAGGTTTGGCAGATGAGGCCCGTGTAGCAGAGGCTGCATGGCTCGGGCCGGGCGCTTCCGCGCAGCCCCTTCCTTCCGCCAGGACACAGCTTCCGCGGGCACTGAGGCTACTTCAGTGTTTTTTTGATGAAGGGTTTAACGTTTCTTCTAGAACCTTGCCCTTTGTGTTGGCTGCACTCTGGCACATTAGGTTTGGAAGCGAGAGGTTGTCTTCCACCTCAGTGTCACTGTCATCAGGGGCTTTTTTTGTTTTGTTTTGCTTGGGATGCTGTAAATTCCTGCTTTGAATAATGTTAATCTTTTCAGCAACGGGTTTGTTAAAGGAACCCCCCCCCCCCCAGTCCAAATGCTGTGGTTTATATGGAAAAGGAAAAACAGAGAGTTTGACAAAATGCACCCGTTAAGAAAAACCTCTCTGGATATTTGGTGATCTGAGTGCCTCTGCTGTGTAAGCTGCTGTGGAGCCACGCAGAAATCGGTGTCAGCAAATTTCAGGAGTTTGTCAGAGGAGGAGAAAAAACCCAAATGCTGTGGTTTACTGCAGCTTATAAAAGCAACAGCCGCAGTGTCTGTTACCTGGCTGCTGCTGGAAGGGTCTCTCTGAGCTGTAAGAGCGTCTGTCGCGTCGCTGGTGGCCCGGTTCTGTGGAGCAGTTTGCGGTGGGTTTAGGCAGCGGGGATTAGCGAGCCCCTGCGTTCTCCCAGCGCCCTTCCTCAGCCGGCGCGTCCTGCCAGTCCTCACGCAGAGCCGCGGAGGGGGAGCTGACCTCTCTCTAGTACTGCGGTGAATTTTGTGCCAGCTGAAGCAAGGTGGATCTGGGCGTGACTGCGGTGGGTAGGGAGCCCTGGTTTGAGGTGAAGTTTAGGTTTTTAGTTTCCTTGCTCTCTATTCTGCTCGTTGCTGAGTAAACAGCTGGGTCTCACTACCTGTTGGTCTCGCTCTGTTCTTCTCTTTTCCTTTTGGAAAAGTGTACGTTGGCAGTAAGACACCAGTAAAGAGAATGGGGTGTAATCCAAAAGCTGTATTCTGATTTAAAAAGGGATCCTGTGCTCTTTGACTCCATACTGATGCTGTACCACCTCATGCAGTGCTTCTGCGGCATCTTCCTGAAGGAGAACCGCTTCCTTGCTGCATGGCTTCACTCATGCTGCTGCTGAGCGGGCCTCAGCACATCACCACAACTGATTTTCCTGGTATTTCTGAGGCCATGTAGCTGGTTTCAGATGACTAAAGCTAGTTCTTGCGTAGCAATCGCTGTTTGCATGCACCAGGTAAAACTCCCCCTTGTGTCTACTCCTCAGCTGGTGTCCTCTGGAGGAGTCCAACGTCACTGAGCTTCATCCAGTAACTCTGATTTCTAAGGAAACAAAAAAAATACGTTATCCACAGATAGATTTTAAAATACCTTCATTGAATTGTGTGATGCTTGACCTTTACTATCCCGAGGGTCACAGGATCAGGTCTGGCTCCTGCCTTGTCACACCGGAGCTGTGTTCTGGCGCTGCTTCCCGTGTGCTCAGAGAAGACGGGGTTTTCGTGTTGCGTGACTGGTTACAGAAGTGAGCTGTTGTTGAGACTGTCCAGGTTCTGCTTGGGTTGCATGTGAGTTTTGTAACGGTGACCAGTGCTTTCTAGTGTGTGCTGGTATGCAAATAAAAGAGAGAACCACATTTCTATCCCAGAGCGCTCACAGTCACATCCTTTCACATAAGTAAACATTGTCTTGTTTAAAATTATATTATTTAGGAATACACTGTCAGATGACAGTTTTTAGCTGTCAAGCTCAATTCTTATTGTTTGCTTTTTCTCCTCCTGCCTCCCCCCACCCTTTTTTCTTTTCTTTTTTTTTTTTTTTTTTTTTTTTTTTTTTTTTTTTTTTTTTTTTTTTTTTTTTAACAAAACACCTTTGTTATCTAGCAAGAAGTTGAGAAGTTTACAGACCTAGAGAAACTCTACCTCTACCTTCAGCTGCCTTCGGGTCCCAGCAATGGAGACAAAAGGTACGTGTGGGGGCGTGTCAACGCGAGCAGCTAGTACTGAAATTTATTGTGACACTTACCTGCTGAGGAACCATTCACGTGATGTGTTTGGTGGCCGAAGCAGCCTTTGTGAAACATTAAGGACTCTTCTTTTCCTGAAGATTGCTTTGGTTTTGGATTTTTTTTTTTTTTTACTTTGGAATCTTTAGTGCATGAATAGCTTGTAAATAATAAACCTTCTAAATGCAGGAGTCATCAGAGAAAGTGTTTCGCAGCCTAACTGTGATCATTCCTTTGCTTTTTATGTAGGAAGGGATAACAAAGCAACACAGACGTGGCGGGGTGGGGGGAGAAGGAACTAAAGGTATTTCTCCTAATGTTTGTTTGAGTGAAGGAAGGTTAGAAAACCAGCCTGCAGATCACAACGTCACAAAATGAGCCTACGTTCCCAGTGGGATGGTCATAGGCAGTCAGGTGTCTGCAGGAAGCATTCTGAGCATCTGCTGGGAAAGCTGAGTGTCTGCAAAGGGCAGCTGGCAAACTGAGTGGGCAAAAGCTTAGAGGTGGTTAGTAAGGAACGATACATTTCAGACGGGAGGTAGGTGAATTCTCATCCATCACTGTGTATCAGTTAAGAACTGGAGTGTGGAGTCTCTTTGTTTAATTGTGGATGCGAGGTGACTGCTGCCCGTGCCTCAGGGAGTAGCTAAATGTGTGAGGTACTGGCCCTCCTTGTCTCTGGTGTCCCTCTACCTGTGTAGGCAGCCAATTACTAAGTCTTGTAACTGAGGAGGAGTTACGGAACGAGGTCTTCATTGGCACTGCTTCTTCTTTCACTAGCGATCAGATCTCCATGTCGTCCAGCCGTGCCCAGCAGATGCACGCCTTCTCGTGGATACGGAACACCTTGGAAGAGCACCCTGAGACATCCCTTCCCAAGCAGGAGGTTTACGATGAATACAAGTGAGTGCTCCTGAACGGGACCCGTGCATACGGCTCTAGCGAGCGTAGGCAGTTTTGAGATGCTGGCTCCACAGGTACTCCACTGATGTACGCGCACAAACGCACGTAGCAGAACAAAGCCTTGGGTACCCACGTACCTGAGAACGCAGTCACTGCAGTGGGGGAAACTGTATTTGTTATTTCTGGCACTGAAGATAAGACTGTGATGTTTAAATGGCACATTACAAACGCTGGAGGAAAGGTACAAGGGTTCTTAACAAGACAATATCGGCGTGGCTGTTGGTTTCGTTTTGCGGACAGAGTGGCACAGGTAAAAAGCACCAGTTACTGTCTTACAGGACATTCCGGTCCGTGCACGCGGGTATGGCTGCCTTAACAAGGATGAGGGGCTGAATTGTTCCTCCTGGAAACGCAGCTCTTTT
Source organism: Tetrax tetrax (assembly GCA_009806455.1). Classification (NCBI taxonomy): domain Eukaryota; kingdom Metazoa; phylum Chordata; class Aves; order Otidiformes; family Otididae; genus Tetrax; species Tetrax tetrax. Next base: position 282,064 of record WHYT01017231.1, on the reverse strand, counting down.
GTGCATAAGATCTAGCCCATCGCACCTTTCTTGCCAGAATAATGCATAAATGTTGGATCTTCCTGCAGCAAACGTGATTTCTAGAGAGGCACAATGTATCTGAATATGTATGAAACCAGTAACCAAGGCCACTGTGAGACGGTGTCGTCAAGTCTCAAAGCTACCGTTTAACGAGAAAGCGATTAGAAGCAAGGGAGAGGGAGCTGTCTGACCAAAGTTGGATTTGAATCCATTTGCAGAACATTCCCCACAGGATGGGGGGGCTGGGGGGGAGCCATCCTCAGCGCAGTTGCCTGAAGATGGGTAACAGATCTGTGATCTGGTATGAATATTTCCATAATGTGAACAGTTTCCGTAATTTGCAGCGAGCTGTATCCCTTCACCTCCAAGCGCCTACAGGATTCGGCCCTTCATCGTCGCTATTGCAGGGTTGCCTTCTGCGAATATCTCCTTTGAATTAACTCTCTCTGGTCAAGTTTTTTTTTTTTTTTTGCTCTGAGCTGAAACAGGATGGCATTCACTTCCCTGGGGTTGATAAATAGGCACGCACCTATTTCTGAAATCCCGTTGTCGGCCGGAGCGGTGACACAGCCTGGAAATACAGCCAATGGCACAGACGTGCTGGGGCGGCCAATCCTCGAGCAGCAGCCGCTTGCGCAGACACAGCAACAGCAGCAGCTGCTGCGCGGAAGAGAGATGCAAGCGTTATTCTTAAATATATTTCTTACTAAATAATTTATGGCCTGCTTCAGCAACAAATCTGCTTGGCTCCCATGCTGTGCCAAGCTGCAGATGCCCGGAAAAATAATCATCTACAGATTGTGGAGTGTGAAATTTGGATGGCTTTTGTATGTAGCTGCATCAAGTATTTGTGTATTGTGGTGGTTTTTTTCCTAACAAAATAAGGGTGGTAAGCAAATATTCAGGAAAATATCAAATGTTTGGAATCTGTTCTCCTTTGAAAGCATCTGTTCTGTTTTCAAAACATTCAGTTTCTTTGAATATTTTTATGAGTTATTCTTGCACACCAAAGGAAAAGTAGTCTTGGAGTGGGAGGTGGGGAACAGGCATATAAATAGATAAGAGATTTAAGTTTTGAGAAGTCATTTTTCTTTACTGAAGGGTGTTAAGACCTCTCTAAACTCGCTTCTGTCGTATTAACAAGCTCCCATTTCTCTCCTCTGTGTGCGAAGATAGATGTTGCATGAGGTCACAGTCAGCAAGCTTTGCGCTCTGCACGTATCGATCAAATTTCCAAGGCTTCGGAGGAGTGCTGCATCATACCAGCATTTCAGTTCCCGCTGTAAATTCCGGTCAAAACAAATTTTGCTGGATTTCTGCTTTACATTTCATGTGGGTTTGTTTTGGTTTTTTTTGTATGAAGAGGGAAAGGCAGAAGCTTGCACTCCACACACGTCCACAGCGTTGGTAGTGTTTCCAGTGCCTCCATGTTTCGAGTAGCCTCTTCTTGATGAGCACATTCGACACAGTGACTCTTCTTTCTCTTTTCTTACTCTTCTATTTAATTGTGAATTCACCTCTCTTAACTGCAGAAAAGTGAGTGGATTCATCTCCCTTCTGAAAGGGATAAAATAAATGGAAAATGTATCGTGATACAAGGCAGTAGCAGTTGGGAAGGCTGAGAGCTTGCAGCTGAATTTCAGAAAGGAGGTAGAGGAGAGCCAGTTCACCTCTCTTGTTGGTGCTGTGATGCCACTCGCGCTGTCGGAATACATTGGGCTCTAAGAAGCTGCATTTCTCTTGGACACAGAGGAGTTCTGCTGGCTTCCTCTGGCAGTTGTGGGGGAATACAGTCTGGAAAATATTATGGGAACTCATGGGGAGCTGCATGAGATGTTACCTAGCCTGCAGAGAATGGATGCTGCCTCACATCAAATCCTTTCAATGGTTTCTCGTCAGTCAGATTTACTTGAGTATCTCCTCCCTGTTAGGAAACACCCTTCTGGAGGCAGCCAGATGTAGGTTTAGCTGAGTTTAAAGAATTAGGATTTTGAGTCTAAGTGCAGTCCTGCGGTGCTTATGCAGACAAATTCCCTATTTGCCCACAAAATGATTTCTTGAGCCTTCAGTAAACACTTGGCTGCTCTTATCTTGCTTCTACTGCAGTGACTCAAGGAAAGAAAGTCATTCGTACTTAAGTTTGGTGCCCTGAAGATTCACTTGATATGCCTAATATGGATTAGGAGGTCTTTGAGTCATCCCACATCTCTTTCCTTTAGTCTGCAAATCATTCATCCTTGCTTTACTGGCCGCTGGGCCACTTGATGCTGCCTGACGCGTAGATTGCGTACACCAAGTGTTAAGAACGTTGACCCACAAGTTAGAAGAATATTCAGAAGCTAGCCCAGAAGAGGGCAGTAGGTATGGGAATACCATGTCTGTTAAACAAATAAAAGACACAAGATATATACTAATCGTGTTTGATAGCACTTAACCAGTGTTTTTATATAAAACTCCCGGATGGGAAGAGGATGAGACCTATTGCCTTGTAAATTCATGTCCTTTGTCATAAGCAACTACCTCTATATTCCTTTTAAAAGCCCATCAAACTCCATCTAAAGCAGTTGTTTCCCACCTCCGCTGCTGCTTTTGGAGCCTGACCTGCACTTTCATTTCTCTGATGGTTTTTAGATATCTGGTTTCCATCCTGCCTGATTTTTAGGACTCATTTCTGTATTGCTCATCAGCTTGATGACAGCCTACCTCTTCCTAAGGTTCTTCGCTGTAACGCATTTTTAGAGACCAGTTCTTTTGCTGAATTGGATAAGCCAAGATCTTTGTTTAATTTTTGTGCAATAGATTCTTTATCATTTGCTATTCATAATGGGTTTTCTGCCCAGGAAGAAAGAAGTGAGCTGGGTTGCATAGCCTGACTTGTCTTCATGGGCTTTTTGGTTTCTCTCTTTTGTGGTTTAATCCAGGTCCACTCCCAGTGTCTCTTAAGTACATTTAAGTCAAAGATCTTACCAAAAAAAAAAAAAAAAGCTTTTTCTCCTTATCACACAGGGGAGCTCTGTACAAAAGAACGTAAGCAACCGCGTGTCCATTCTCATTCCTGTCTCTTTGTGGACCTCCCCCCCCCCGAGTTTGCTGCCCACCCTTCAGAGAAGCAGAACAGCTCTTGGGCGCAGCGATGTGCCGGGAGCAGAAGCAGAGAGAAGAGCTTCAGGGAAGAGGCTCCTGGTACGCGTTGTCAAGTCAATGAGAGACCACAGATGGACATGGAGGGTTCTCGGCCGAGCTGGGGGAGGAGGGGCCAGGCGGGATGATCTGTCTGAAAACTGAAATTCCACGCTAGTGATGATAGCTCACAAGTCACAAGCTTGCAGGAGCTGCCAGGGTGGATATGAGGGCACCGTGTCAGTCTGTGTTGCTGCTCACGAGTAATTGTCTTGAAACAGATGTGCTAGACTTGAGGAACTGATTTTTTAAAAATTTATTTATTTTCTCCTAGAAAGGGGAATTATTTTAACTTTAAAGTTGATTGATTGGTGGGTCCCTAATCTTGTTGTTTTGCTGGGTTATTTTTTTTATTTTGCTTTGCTGACATTGTTGAGTTTCAGTCAAAGATGCTGCTGACCGCGGCAGAGAAATTCAGAGCGCCCTCCTTCACGTGCTAGTTGAGGCTTGTCCTGTAAATTTTGTAACCAGCATCAGAAAGCCACAAAGACCTACCTTTCAGGACTTTTCAGAGTAAAGTTAAAATCCATTGGAGCCTGACAAGATGCAAGGGAAAAAAAGGCGCACACAGTTCTATATATTATCCGTAAAGCAATGTCTGATTCCGAAGAGGGTGCAGCAAGGCAGGAGAAGTATTCCTGCGTACTAACTTCAAAGGGACGTGTCCAGAATCCAGCTTGTGTGACTGGCATGCCTTGTAATGAAATGTGTTGGTATATACAGTGGATAAAACCCTTTTGATGTCGCAGGCAGAAGCTGGACTGATGGCTGACTGACCAGTAGGTGGTAGGAACATCTCCTGGTTTGGACAGCGCGGTGGCCCGCTAGCTGGGGGAAGCGGGCGTACACAAGCTCTGCAGGGACGTGTCAGAACCAACTAGTGTAAATCTTGCTGTTTATCATCACCAGGCACTTGCTCTGTAATAACTAGTATTTTTACAGAGAAAATTAATGCAGTGGAAGTATCTCAAGAAGCATATACTGCTTTCTGTAGAGCTACAGTTTTCAGAGGATGTTTTGACTGGCCTGCTTGGATGCAAATGCCATTGCTGGATGTTACTGTTTTTACTGGGTGGTGCTGGCAATGAAACATCTGTTTCAGCAGTGCTGCTTTCTCTTTCCTTCTGTCCTTCCCTCCCTCTTTCTTTCTGAGCAGAGATGTGGTTGCGTGTCTGCGCTTCATGAGAGCAGCAGGCAGCGTGGTGTATGAAGTTATTGTTTTTCTGCTCTCCTGCTGAAATGCCCGCACAGGATTGCGTGCAGTCGCCGCCTCTTTGCAGAGATCTGAAATCTCTGTTAATTTAGGACTGTTAATGACTATAAGGATGTCTATAATCCAGCAACTCTCACAGTTCAGTAGCGGTGCAGTGGTGAGAGGACGAGGTCCTCGGTACACGTTGGTGTTGCGGCTGTAAAGGCGAAGCTGGTGCCCTGGGAAGGTTGGTTCGATTAAATTCAGTTCTGTTCGGCTCCATTCAATCGAGGTTGTGTAGGCAGAATCTTTCTCTGAACACTGACAAACCACTTACTGGTTTTCAACTGTTCCTGCAGGAATTCAGGTATTGCCACACTCAAGCTTTACTTCTCGCTAGAATGATGTCTCTGTTTTCATGTTGTCCTAAAATAAGCGAACTGAAACATACGCTTGAAACCAAGTTGTTGAGTGAATCTTAACTGTGCTCTGGATAATGCCACTCCTTGTTATGTCTCCACATGACTTGTCTTTGAACTCCGTAGAGAACACGGCAAAAACTGGGGTATTAATAGCTCTGTTTATACATTTTTAATGCATTCAGTTCATTGCAGATAGGATAATTAATGTTAAATGTGGTTCTAAATGTGGATGGGTGTAAGTGTTTTCTTTTGAAGCCCTTTGATGGGGTCTAGCATGCAGTCTAGCCTCTTGTGTTAACTTTGGTTCCATTCACGCTTTCTTTCTCTTTCTTGCAGGAGCTATTGTGACAATCTTGGCTACCACCCATTAAGTGCTGCTGACTTTGGGAAGATCATGAAAAATGTCTTTCCAAATATGAAGGCCCGTCGTCTAGGCACAAGAGGCAAATCAAAATATCCTTTGCTAGAACACTTTGCAGTAACTACTTCGGCACTTGCCTGGAGAACATCTGTCGTTATGGCTTAACTACCAGCTAAACGTAGAAGTAATGTTAAATAAAAAATGCAGACACTTTCCCAACATTCTTCAAACATTATTAATTGTGCAAGATATAACTTCAGAAAGAAATACTTAAATTAAGATTCTGACACTTTGTTGTCACAGCAGCAAGGAGTCAGGTCTGAAAGCTACAAGGATGTGAATTTGTCTCAGATTTTTATGAGACTGAGCTGCAGTTTGTGTAGTCTTTAGCACACTGAGGTGTTCCATTAAAAACCAAAAACTGTAGTGATACTCTAAGTGGTTTTTTCATCAGCAATAATTTTGTCTTTTCTAAGTTGAGAATTACAGCTTCCCTTGGGAATCCTTTACGTTGAGAAGTGAAGTAATACCTGCTGTGACCCCACCTGACGTGCTGGGTAGGCTAAGCAGCTGTTCTGGATAGAGCTAGAGAAGTTTTAAGGAAGATACCACAGGATGTAATTGTGGCCTGACCCAGGGCGGTGTCTTTCCATTCTGTTTCCTAAGTTTTTCATGGAGAGGGATTAAAATGTGACCTTATCTCACACTTACCTTAAACCTAGCCTCCTGACATTTATTTTACTCCATCCAGATTAATGCAAGTAAACGCAAGCTCCGTGGTCTAGGAAAGAGAAAGAGAGGCATATTTACGGAATGTGAAAAATTAGTGATCCTGAAAAGGATTTGTGTGTCGCAGAGAAGAGACCCCGTATCTGAACTCCCAGAGTAATGCTGTAGAGAGGGAAAAGGGCTGGTCGGCTTTTCAGATGTATAAACAAGTGAGGAAGAGTAATGGAGGGAGTATGTTTTTGTGTACTGATTTGATGAGATCAACGCAAGAACAAATCCAGGATTTGTGTCTGTCTTTTTACAGAAGAATTACTATGGGCAGGGAGAGAGCCACAAAAATGGTGTGGAATCTTAGGAAGAAATGTCCTCCTCAGTCATTTTATCTTGTCATGGGGAACTTTTTCATTTTGTAGAAGTCCCTTAGGAGAAGGAAATGCCAGGAAATTTAGCAAAAAGAGGCAAAAAAGAACAATTCATAATAAAGTAAAATCTAAATTCGGGAATGCATTTTTTAATTGTGATTAACTTTTGGAAATCCATTCTCCGTCTTGTTCTAGGCCTGGTTTAAGAAGGGAGTTTAGTCCAAATTTATACTGATGATTTAAATATTGAGTAGCTAATTGAAACTAGTTGGTGTGGCTTAGTGGTGGTTCTAAGTCACCAGATGAAGTCCAGCGCGCCCAGCAGCATTTGCTGCTCTGCACGGATGGAGAAGCCCAGCGACCCGCCCAAGAACACAGCCGGTCGCAGGCTGGCTGTGAGGCGGCGCTGGTGACAGGAATTCTTGGGTCTGCCGTTGAGTTTCCTTAGAAGGTTTATGGGGGCTATCAGAGGAATTGCTGCTCTCCCCTCCTATCCCCCAAACAACAAGCAGAGACGATTTGGACCTTAATTCGTGATCACGTATTGCTACAGCGGCCTGAGGAAGAAGGCTTTTGTGCATATGCCAACACTGCCCAACCTTGACTTTCACAAAACTGGAGATGGGGTATGACATATACGTGCTTATTTATATCTCTTTCTGCAAATTGACACTTACTATGTTGGGTTTTTCTCTGAAGTTTTCCAAACAGATTGAAGAGCTTTTTCTTTACAACACTTACGTCCTGAATCCTTGTTTGATGTTTTTCTGTAAAGTTCGGAAAAACTTTAGTTTAGTTAGTTATTTAAAAAAAACTAACTTAGGAGGTGAAGCAAACTTTCACAGTGTTGCCACCCACAAGCTGTACCTTTTTAACCTCAGTTCTGTTTTGGTTTTACTGTATTAAGAAAAAAGTCAGTGCTAGGGAAGAGGAACCCCAGTGACAGAAGCAGTTCCTGGATACCAGTGGCTGCTGAGCTGACAAGACTCCGAATGCAAGGAGCATCAACTGCTGGTGGCCCGGATACTAGGATTCTCTCTGCGATTTTCTCCCAGAAATGTCAGCTCCATATAATGCCTTTGGAAACGACCAAGTCTTAAGTCATTTTATTTGAAACGATACAGTCGTAGTGATCTCATTCTCCCAATTTCTTGGAAAACCGCAAACGTTCTTACTCAACTTTTTTGTGTGTTTCTGATCATGGTTTGCTCTCTATTTTTGTTTTCATGCCGTAATGACCCTTAGTAATGAAAGTAACCTCTCCTCCTTGGTTTGTTTGTTTCAGTTGGATGGGGCAGAGCCGCCCGGACAGCTGCAAAGTGCTGATGAGGAAGTTGTCTCTGCGGCCTGCCGGCTCGTTTGTGAATGGGCCCAGAAAGTGCTGAGCCAGCCTTTTGATACAGTCTTGGAATTGGCTCGTTTCCTTGTAAAAAGTCACTATATCGGTACCAAGTCAATGGCAGCTCTAACGGTCATGGCAGGGGCACCAGCAGGTAATGAGAGAACGGTGCTGAGGGGCGTAACGGGGCATCTTTCGTTAAAGCGCGGTAGCACCTTGGTTTGAGGAAGCCCTTCTTTTCAGGGCAGGCTTTAAACACCGACTCTAAGCGCTGAGCGTGCGTTTATGTGATTTTGGTCCACATTGCTGCAAATCGCTTTTCTTACTGGTAAAGAGATCTGAAAATAAGCAGTGGTCTCAGGTTTGGTTGGTGATTCTCCCATTCCTCTGATGAGGACCCTGGTCTTTTAAAGCACTTCAGGGCACTTGAGTAATTGTGCTGAATTCATGTGCTCGGCCAGATCCGGAGTTTGGTGCCGCTGCAGTGCTGGTTTGCAGACCAACTGCTAGTGTAGCTGTGTTTCTGTCTGATACCTGGAAACAATTGCCTGTCTTAATTTTCTCTGAGGAGCAGCAGAATTTCTTACAAGCGTTTCTGATATGTCAGGTGCAAATTTTGCCGAGGTGTTTGATCAGCGTCAGGTACTACGAGCACATCAGCCGCTGTTGTTATTGATCACGTTAGAAACAAGGACTTGAGGAACAAAACGCCTTCTCCAGGGGCATTTGTGTGACTGAGATTCCAGCGCTCGGTTTCAAATCTTCATTAAGGATTAAGGAGTTATTTTGTATTTTGCTACATCGGATGAATTCCTGTTCTGTTCAGTCTCTGGGAAAGCTTACTTTTGATGCAGTTGGTTGTACATCTCCTTTTGTGTTCTTTGTTTCCCTCTTCATGTTCAAAATCAGTCACTTAATTGTTTAAAGTGTTTTTTTTTTTTTTGTGGCTGTGGATGAAGTAAAGTACAAAAAGGAAGGTTGAGGAGGGAAGTGCAGGTGCACAACATGGCCCCCAGACTCCCCTCTGGGAAGTTCTGCCCAGGTCTGTCAAGCAAAATGTGTTTGGACCAAGGCAAATCTCTTGACTTTAGGCGATTTCAGATGGAACCTGGTGGTCAAGGCTCTAGGTTGGGGTGATCCCCTTCTGGATCACGTTCTTTCTCCTTCCAGCTTTTTCTTTCGTTGCAGCTTGGAACTGATGGGTGGCAGTGGCAGGTTTTCCTGCCTGTTTGTTCCTTTTTGACCTGACATTGCTTGGCTTCCTTGGTTCTGATTGCCGTGCTGCTAAAAGGAACGCTAGGTATACGTACAGCTCTTCAACTCCTCTAGCTTCTCCCCCTTACTTCCTTCAAGAAGAGCAGTTATTTCCAGTGCATGCCCCTGAGGCTTAGATAGTCATTTCAGGAGAGAATCTTCCTAGAATGGCAAATAAAATATTCCCATGCCTCTTTATCGCAGGGAACTACAGTGTCTCTGTGCATTAACTGAGGGAAAAAAGCGAACTTTTATCCCCAAAGAAAAATCGGTGGAGTTTTTTTCCTCATTAATGTCACTTGCCTTCTTTATTCAAGCCACACAGACGAATTGTTTCCCAGTAATTGCAGTACATTTGGGCATTTCACTGCTCTGTGAAGAAGGAATTGTGAAAGTGGAGTTCAAGCTCTCACGGTACGTGCAGCCTGCTGCTGAGAGGGTGGGCTCCCAGTCCACAGTTCCTAAGCGTGTACTGGGTGTCCAGAACCAAATACTTCCTCTAAAATGATAAGGACTTACTTTAAAACCTGCGAAACCTGCAAAGTGCAACCGAATCGGTGCTAAAGCATTTTTAGAGGAGCTGTTTGAGTTGGTAGTTGGTCACTGACAGAGCGTGCCATTCCTCCTGCCTGTTCATAAACAAAAGATCCTGGCTGATTTTGTGAGGGAAGTTGATAGCAGCTGCCCACATGAGACAGCTCCCTGTTCTCTCTGGAAGCACCACTGGCTTGTGATCACCAAAAGCACTGTCTCCAGAAGAAATGTTCTCCCATTCCAATTTCCATAGTTTTTTCACCGTTTCCTCCTTCTTTTTGTTCCCGGGACGCTTCTCTTCTTGCCCTTCTTTCACCGTGACCTGTGATCACACCTGGGTTGTGATCCATTCTGACGTTCTGTGCATCGTCTGTATGTCCTGGCCGTTAGATGATATCATCTGCCCAGAGCTGCTCCTCTGTGACACAAACCCACAGGTTTCTGGAAAGAATTTTCATTTTTCAAGCTGCCTTAGACATTGATAACAAAAACACAGTAGATAATGAGTTTAAAGGTTCATCCAAAGCACATCCACTGCCCTCTATTGTCAGTTAAATGAAATGCATTGTTTTTTAGAATTTGCTGACGCAAAAGTTGCAATTTGGGATGACTAGGAACAAGATGCTAGTACGTGGTATTTTAGCAGCTAGTGCCCAGCTTGTCTGACAGATAAGAGGTTTGGCCACAGATGTGGAAATAAACTGGAACACTGACTGGATCAGAGCGTGGAGCGGATGGGAGCACCTCGCGGAGGAGGTGTTCCGGGCGTGCCTGTGGAGATGCGCGCTGCGTATTCTGTGTGGCTGAGATACAGGAGGAGCGCTACAGCAGGCAGGGTATGTGTGCTTATAATTCATTCTTCCTCTCTTGTGTTCAGGAATAAAAGGGATCCCCCAGCCCTCAGCTTTTATACCTACTGCTGAAAGCAATTCCTTTCAACCACAAGTGAAAACTCTGCCATCTCCTGTTGATGCCAAGCAGCAGCTGCAGCGTAAGATCCAGAAGAAGCAGCAAGAACAGAAACTGCAGTCTCCTTTGCCAGGAGAGTCTCCGGCAAAGAAAACGGAAGGCACCACAACCAACGGCGTGACCAGTATCTCTAACGGAAGTCCTGCGATTCTGTCTCCTCCGCCCATCGGCATTGTTGTGGCAGCCGTCCCCAGCCCAATACCGGTAAGCGTTCTCTCCGGGAGCTCTCCAGAGAAACCACTGTGTGTAAATTGGCAGTAACTAAGCAGTGGTGGTGGTGAGACAGAAAAACAATTTCTGTTCAAAGGCGTGAGTCCCTTGCTGCTTTTCTGTCCCAACGACCGTGTTATAACCCACCCGAGTTACGGAATCGATACAGAGGCAGCGGAGTTCCCACCACATGGCATAGGCGAAGTTTGTCTTTGGGGTCATTGACAGTGGGATTTCAGCTGGCAATAATTAAGGTTGTAGGTGGGAATGATTGCCCTGGAGATGAAGTTTAACCAGACAAGAGAGCTGACACCGGTTGTGTGGGTCGCTTGCTTTATAGCCACACCTTTCTCTTTCTCCAGGTGCCAAGGACCAGGCAGTTGGTGACGTCTCCAAGTCCTATGGGATCGTCTGATAGCAAGGTCCTGCCGCTCAACGTTCAGGTGGTCACTCAGCACATGCAATCAGTCAAGCAGTCACCAAAGACTCCCCAGAACGTTCCCGCCAGCCCAGTTGGGGACCGCTCTGCCCGGCATCGCTACCCGCAGATCTTACCGAAGCCAGCAAATACCAGTGCTCTCACCATCCGCTCTCCCACGACGGTGCTCTTTACCAGTAGCCCAATCAAGACTGTTGTGCCAGCTCCACATGTGAATTCCTTAAATGTGGTAAAAATGACAGCAATATCTCTTGCCCCAAGCGGCAGTAGTGTACCTGTCAAGCAGACACCTTCAGTTAGCAGTAGTGCAGGAGCAGCAGAAGAAGGGAGGACTGGTCCACAGATCAAAAATGGATCTGTTGTTTCGCTTCAGTCTCCAGGATCCAAGTCTAGCACTGTGGTAGCCACGTCCGCAGTCAAGATCAAAATGGAACCAGAAGTGTTGCTGGATGAGAACTCGGTGCAGAGCCAAGAGAGCTCTGAAGCGTCTAAATCCATAAAGGCCACCCCTGACCTGCCTCCTGCTCAGCTAACTAATTTTGAGGTTGCAAACCTGAAGGTTTCAGCTGACGATGTCACGGAGGCAAAACCAGTTAAGGGCTGCGATCAGGGAGCTGAAGAAGCAAGCACCAATTATAAAACACAGTCTAGTGAGATCACACCGGTTTCTTCAGCAGGCAATAATCAAAGCACTATAAAGCTCTCAGTTGCCGGTCAGAACTTGTCCAGCACCAGCATTGGTTCACCTCCTACCAGTGAGTCTGCAGTTAAAGACAAAACATGCACTAAAAGTCCTAGAAAGCGACAACCTTCCACACTTCAAGATTCCCAGGTACCGCCTGTAAAGAAACTGCTGGTGGAGCAGCTTTTAGCTGGTAGTGCTGTGGAGGGTCAAAAAGCAAACAGTTTTAAGAAGTCTCCGAAGGCTGGATCGTTAGCTGACAGTGACAGTACAGCAACACTTGCTCAAGTTCCCAGCAAGGTGCCTGTGACGGTACCTGTACCTTCTGCAGCTGCAGCTGACTTAGCAACAGACCTTTCTTTGAGCACCAGTTTAAATACAAGCGATGCCACTTTAGGGCAGCAGCTTGCATCAGCATCATCTCCAGATATAAAAGTGAAATTGGAAGGAAACCTGTTTATCATAGAGGATGATTCCAAATCGGATGGCAGCTTTAACCCAAACACGTGGCACCATATCGCCAAAACCTCTGACTTTGCATCTGTGGGCTGTGAACAGCAGCAAGATCTGGGTGTTGTGACCATGGCAGGGCACTCTGGCTCCGGTGACGTACAGGAATCGGCGTGGGAGCCGGTGCACTGCGAGGGCATGCAGCAGGACGTGTACAACCAGCAGTTACAGAGGCAGATGCAGGACTCCTCCTTGGGCCAGATACCAGCACAGCCTTCGACTCAGTTACCTCTGCAGCCTGAGCTGAAAGAGTTCGAACACGCAGTCCCGCAGTCAAACGAAAACTTCTTTTCGTTTGATGATGACCTTACCCAGGACAGCATTGTGGAGGAGCTGGTGCTCATGGAGGAGCAAATGTCCATGAATAATTCTCATTCTTATGGTGGCTGTCTAGGAATGGCGCTTCAGAGTCAGACGGCAGCTCAAGGAGCTCCCGTGCCATCTCACCCGAGCGGCGTGCACTTCTACCATTC
>WHYT01017231.1:255192-269367 GCA_009806455.1 Tetrax tetrax | reverse complement strand
CTCCCACCCCTACCCCCACTCCAACGCCCACCTCCGAAATGATCGCTGGGTCTCAGAACATGTCCCGAGAGAGCCCGTGTTCAAGGCTGGCTCAGACGACTCCCGTAGACAGCGCTCTGGGAAGCAGCCGGCATACGCCCATCGGCACGCCGCATTCGAACTGCAGCAGCAGTGTCCCTCCAAGTCCTGTGGAATGCCGTAACCCCTTTGCGTTCACTCCCATCAGCTCCAGTATGGCTTACCACGACGCCAGCATTATATCGAGTAGCCCCGTGAAGCCAATGCAGCGGCCCATGGCTACCCATCCCGACAAAACCAAGCTTGAGTGGATGAATAACGGCTACGGCGGCGTCAGCAATTCCTCGGTTGCCAACCACGGCATCCTTACGAGCTATCAGGAGCTGGTGGAAGACCGCTTCAGGAAACCTCACGCTTTCGCCGTTCCTGGTCAGTCGTACCAGTCTCAGCCGCGCCACCACGATACCCACTTTGGTCGCGTGACGCCTGTTTCACCGGTGCAGCACCAGGCAGCCCCCGTCAGTAGCACCACCAAGCAAGAGGGCTTTGCTGTTCCCGCTCCTTTGGACAACAAAGGAACCGCTTCCTCTCTCAACAACAGCCTGAGGTGCCGCAGCGTGAGCCCCGCCGTGCATCGCCAGCGGAATCTCAGCGGAAGCACTGTTTACCCGGTTTCAAATATCCCGCGCTCTAACCCGACGCCTTTTGGAAGTCCAGTGACTCCTGAAGTTCACAGCGTGTTTGCTAATATCCACGCGGACACCAGTGCCAATACCATCGCGCAGAGGAGCCAGTCAGTCCCCTTGACTGTGATGATGCAGACGGCCTTCCCGTCTCTTCAGAAACAAACGAACACTAAAAAAATAACCAACGTGTTGTTAAACAAACTTGATTCTGATAGCGACGACGCAGTGAGAGGTTTGGGAGTGAACAACATGCCCTCGAATTACACAGCCAGGATGAATCTCACGCAGATTTTAGAGACGTCCGCCGCTTTTCCTAGTGCCAACCCACAAAATATGATCAATTCCAGCACTTCAGTTTATGAATTCCAAACACCAAATTACCTCACAAAAAACAGCAGCGCCGATCAGATCAGTTTTTCTTCTGGAGATAACCAAGCACAATCAGACATTGGAGAGCAGCAGTTAGATTTTAGCAGCACTGTAAAAGACCTTTTAGGGGAGGACAGTCTGCCCACAAACCAGCAGCTGGTGAATCAGGTGGCATCAGATCTCAATAACGTTGCATCTGTCTTTTCCAGCGACATCAGGTTGTCTTCCGAGCTCTCAGGCAGCATTAACGATCTGAACGCTTTAGACACAAATCTACTGTTTGATCCAGGCCGTCAGCAGGGACAAGACGATGATGCTACACTGGAGGAATTAAAAAATGACCCCTTGTTTCAACAAATCTGCAACGAATCCATTAACTCGATGGCTACGTCAGGGTTTGAGTGGATGGAGAGTAAGGATCACCCCGCCGTGGAAATGTTGGGTTAACCTTGTTCTGTGATACGTGCGTAGCACGCTGTACCTGACGGCCAGACGCATTGTATTTGTCTTAACGGAAGTGCCTCCCGCAGCAGAAACACTTGCTATGCTTTGTGGCATTTAAAAAAAAAAAAAGTTTGCTGTACCCATTGCCCATTCCTCAGCAGGGAAAAGGCAGTCTGACCAATTCCGAACAAAGCTCTGGAGGCGGTGGGCTATCGAAGAGCCAGTATTGAGATTTGAATTTCATAGCGTTTCCCATTCAACGTTTCTGCTTGTAGCAAATAAAGAAGTGGTTAAGAGCCGGCCAGCGGTGACGGCTGTGGTGGAGGCTTCGGGAGGGTTCGAGGTCGAGCCGGTTGGCAGGCTTGACGTGCTTCGCGTTGCTTGGTACCTCCCAGCAGCTGCTCCCTACTGACCCGCGCCGTTCCGCTCGGAAGGGCAGGGCGCCCGCCCTCCAGTAAAAGGCAGAGATAGGAAAACCTGACGGGAATGATCAAGGAGAAAGAAAGATGCACTAACTTTTTTATTTAAGAGGAATAAATCTATGTAGTTATTTTATCCGTTAATATTCGTGACATACTTGATATTTTAGTTCTCACGTCGGTGGTTTTGTGCTAGGTAAAATTCACGCGACAAGGTTTTGAGCACTGAGATTTCATCTGGGCGTAACACCCTATTTTAAAGTGATAGGTACTGTGTAATTATTTATCAACGCTAGAGAAGGAACGTGATATTTTCCCTCTTTTTTAAATAAAAGAGCTGCTGGAGCTCATTAAAATACTATTTTAAAAGAGTCATTTTTAAGTTTGCCCCTTCCTAACCTAGGGGAGGGTGTAGGAAGATGTTATTTTCTCTGTATTTCGGTAGGTTGAGCCGTTCTGTCTTGCTCGCTCTCTTTCTCTCAGACAAAAGATGATTAAAATATTAGAATATGTGGTTGATTTAAAAATATTTCACATAGAGCCATAATACTGCTGGGCACTTTACAGACACACAGTAAGACATAATCTTTCTTTGGGTAAAACTTCTTTTAAAAGAAGTATTTACTGTTTTAGAAGCCTGAATTCCATTTTTTTTTAAATGATTTGACAGCACTAGTGAATCCAATTTTTTTTAATTATTTTTTTTGTTTAGAAGATGAGATTTAGATTTCTGCCTCGCTAATTCACTTGAACCAAAAGATCTTTAGTTTTTTTCAGCACGCATAGATCTCTGATGGTCAGAAGAGAGAGGGGTATTTAACCAGCCGTGGCCCTGATGCTGGAGACCTGCAGAGGCAAGCTTTTCCAAAAGAAATGGTGCAGTGAGGATGCTCCAGTACCGTCCCTTAAGCCTCGTATAAAATTGATTATTTCTCCTGTGAACTGACACTTAGAAAACAGAAAACAGAGCAGAAAAGCTTTTCCTCTCTTGCATTACTGCTCTGAATGCGCAGTTACGGATTTGTGAAGGTGGAGGCACAACAAGCCTCCCCAGATTGACTTGAGGGGAAGATGCTCAGATTTTTCAAGCAATTAGTGTTTTTTTTTTTTTTTTTGTTTGAGTGTATTGGTTCTGCTGTTTCTTCAGTTTTTGATAATTACTTGAGATCTCAGTACTGGTCATTTTGTTTCGGTGGTGCTGGTTCGGCTTGTGCTGCTGCGTTGGCACTTGAGGTGCTGGTGCACCACAGCTTCTCTTGCTCTGGCCCCAGTTCCTCACCAGTCTGGCCCTTCTGCAGGGACAAACGGCTGTGCCAGGCTGTAGCACCTTACGGGGGCCTGGTTTCGCTGCGCTTTCTGCTTCATCAGGAACAAAACGGAGAGTTCAGATCCCTCCTGGAGGTACACGGACGTGTGACAGCCTGGTTCACTTTGTTTGAGACCGAGCGAGCCTCTGAAGGTTTGCTGAGGAAAGGGGCAGGAGCCTAGAAAGCGCGCGGTCGGCGTTGCTGGTTCTCTGGCCAGCTGCCCGTCGGCGGGGCTGGAACCGTTCCTCTGGCAGCCTGAAGTGGCTGGAGGCAGGGCTGCAGCTCCGTACCTGCCCGTGCCTTTTGCCAGAGGTGTGTCCAACGTCCTCCTGCCTTGTGGGCCTCACCAGCTCTGAGAGACGCTCAGCGCTCTTTTTTTTTTTTCCCTTTTTTTTTCCCCCTGACCCTGTGTGAAGTGCCAGCACTACTGTGACAGGTGAAACCCACGATGGGGGGGACGTGCTGCGGCCTCGCCTCCAGGTTACCCACACCAAGCCTGACTTGGGCCTGGAGAAATACAAGTTTTTGCCAAACTCCGCTGGTTTTTTAAGAACATTTCTCAGAAAAGCAAGAGTAGGTTTAAAGCTGGTGCATTCTGAATTATGCAGCCGTCACCAAAAGTTTTTAAAAAGTGCGTTTAAAATTATTTTTAAATACAAGCATTACATTGGGCCTAACGTGGAAATTAATTAGCAGAAATATTCTCTAATCAGTGGATTTAAAGCAAATCTGTGTTTAATTTAAGCAGTGTTAAATTCAATAAGGATAGCTTTGAGTAAACTCCAAGGCGCAGGCACAGCTTTGTACGTGGGTACGTATGATGTTAGAGGTGTTTGTGTGTTCTGTTACAATTAATGTCGTTAGGTCCCCGTACTTGGCGCCAGTTAACGCCTTACCTGGAGACAGAGCACTGCTGCACGCCAAAGGATGCAGTACCCAAAGGAGGGTTCTGTGATGGAAGCCCCCCTGCGTCAGGTACTCCCAAACGAAGAATTTGAGACAGTTCTGACCCCTTGTTTACATTGTCGGCTTCCTGCTGACGGGAGGAAGAAATGATTCTGAGAGCAGGTTTTGCTGAAGCGTACAAACGCGGGAATTTGTACCCCTGTGCAGCATCGCAGCAAACACTTTTAAATCGGGGTGGTTGGTTAGTCCAGCAAACTTTCTGGGTTCATATATTGCACTAAAATTCTGTTGAACCTGTGGCAGGCACATTCCTTAGGATAAATGCAACAAATACGGCCCACAGATTAAAAAAAAAAAAAAAAAAAAGGCAAAACAAACAAAAAACCTTTTTAATGTGTTTCATTATTAAAAGGCAAAATGTCATTAAAAGTGACAGGTGAAATTGTCTTATGTAGCAATGTGCATTGATCTCAATGAGATATTTCTATTTCTTATTCTCTTACATGAGAATCTTACAGCAGGAAAAATTAAGTTTAGTTTGCTTCACCATGTTAATACATGCTCACAAAACGTGCATGAGTGTTAATGACTTAATCTTGTACAGTACTAGATATATTCCTGTAACCACTTTTATTTTTTTTATTCTTTTGCTGTATTGAAACTGGTTCAGTGTTAACCAGGTGAGCATAGTTATTCACAAGTTATTTACTTTTTTATGTCAACTAATTCCGCTTAGTTATTGTTGAATATGTTCCTTTCCTGGATTATTTTTTATTGTTCTGGTGTTGAAAAAACATTTTTGCATCATTTTATCATGATAAGAATTCATGAAGTAAATAATTTGCAAATAATTGCAATAAGCACTGACTTCTGAACTGAAAAGAAGGAAAGCATTTCTTGTGCAGTGCATCTGAGGTTCATATAAAAGTCTTGTACTATACTGTGCTTTATTTACTGCACCGTGAGGAAAGAAGAATCCCTGTTCCACGTTTTCATTTAGTGCAGGAAATCCAGTTTCTCCCCTCCTCCCCAGTGTTTTGTTGTCTGTTGTACTGCTGAAAACTACAGTAGTTGAATATTGCAGTAGCATTTCAGTTATTTTTTTTATTGAAAGTGCTCAAAAATTGTTTTTTAAATGTTTTCAAAACCAATAAAAACATTTTATATGAAAATGACTTCTGGAGGTTTGTTTTCTTTCTGTGGAAAACGTGCAGTGAGGCTGACCCAGCGTAGAGAGCTTTCTAGCTTGTGCGAAGACGGATCGCAGCTGCCCGGCTGCGCCGACTGGCTGCCGTTGCTGAGCCCAGTTTTGGGCTGGTTTGTGTTTTTTTTTTTTTTTTTTTTTTTTTGCCTGGTTTTGCTTTTCCATACTGGTAAAGCACTTTTACAAGGTAGTGTTACAGTGCAGGTGGACTTCCTCCACAAAGGGGAAAATACGTTGGGTTTGGTCTGTGGAGCCCTTTATTTGGGTGGTAAAATTGTACGCAAACCCAGCAGCGTTCCCAAGCAGCCTACGCGAACACGATGGAGAACTATTGCCACAGAGCAGAAACTGGCACGAGGAAATGAGACTTGAGGATAAACGTTCAGGTCTTCATGCCAAAAAGACAGCACTGGCTAACAGACTCCATCCTGGGCTACAGAGGTGCCGAAGTGAGCTGGCAGCGGCCAAGATTTGATGGTGACACAAAAATCACTTCGGTTTGTCAACGAAGAAAAAGAATCAGCAGGGAGACATAAATGAGACAACATGAACGAAAGAGCATCAGAAAGATTAATTTTAACATGACATTGGAAGGAATACTATTAATATGTCTCACTGGGTTCTAAATTAACGTGCTCTGAAAAAAAGTTTGCTATGAACAATTCACAGACACGCTTTCTCCAGGTTCCATAGGCATTAAAGAATGCAAATTAAAAATTGCCAAGGAAGGAGATGGAATATAATGTAGGAGATATAACAGGTTCTTTTAGAAATTGCCAGCTCATCTGAAGTCATAATGGCTTTTAACGGGAACCTCTCGGCTATAGACTGGAAAGAACTGGTCTTAATGGTTAATAAAAAAAGGTCAGGAGAGCAAACAAATCTGGAAGTGGCCTAACAGGAGAGACTTCAGGAAGTGCAGATGTTGTAACAACGCACGATCAAAATAGCTACCTCGAAATGCTGAAGTCATGTGAGATTTGTAGGTTTCAAAAAGGCTGGATGTTTATATGTTTTAATAAAGACATCCAGAGCAAATTCCAAACCTCTGCTTCAAGATGTTTTTACATCTCCAGAAATACAAATCTGCATGTGTGAATGCAGCTCTGGTATTCTGGTAAACAGAACTGCCCCTCTGGGGCCGTAAGGATGGCCGTGTCACGTTAGCTGGTGGGACACGTAGTCTGTACTGTGTCTCTGGCAGTTGCTACCACTGTCTTCTCTAGAGAAGCCCTGCGTGATGAGGTGGTTGCAGAATAGATTGCCTCTGCGAAGGCTGCTTTCCTAGACCCAAGAGCTGGGAGCTCAGTCTGAGCTTGGCCTCTGCTGCCCGATACCTGGGTCTTGCTGCCCTCCCCCTCTTACAAAACGCGTGAGTGAAGCTTGGATAAGGAGATGAAAGACAATAAAAATGTACAGTGAGGCTTACAAATTGTGGAATAAGTCTAGAAAGCAATTCCAAACGTAAGAAGTGAGCAGTGACCTGAGTGTAGGTTAAGAGGTTTCCTAATAATGCTTATCATGCTTATAAGGGAGTGCAATAAAACTCACAAACTTAGCGGTTCGTGTAAAACTCTTAATCTTCATTAATAGTTACCTGTAATCATCCAGCATTAATAGATAATTAATTCATAGTTACCTGTAATCATCCAGCCCGGAGGACCGTTACACATCAGGAGTAGTGATCCGCAGCAGTTAACAATTAACCTGAATGTTCCCGAATTAACCCGAATCCAGCCTGCGCTGCGCTGCCCCCGCGCCGTGCGGCGCCTCTCCCCCCGCTGCAGGGTAAACCTGGCCAGGTAACCCCGACAGAGGGGCCCGCAGGCGGCTCCCGCCCTGTGCCGGCCATCACCCCACCTGTGACCACCGATATAACGCAGAATCCATAACCAAGCGACTTCAGTCCCTGACAGACTGCAACATTTCTGCTACGTGCTCCGAATACGCAGGAGATGCCCTACCGGAGACGGCAACACCCAAGATGTGTCACCCTGGAATATCTGCATGTCTATTCTGCAACGGCTTTGTCGTGGCTCCCCCCGAGCCTGTTCTTCCTGGGGCTGCCCACCCAGTTTCTACACCTGGCGATGCCTCAGCTCTGCGATCATTAAAAACGTCCGGTTTCGTCCCTGTGGCTCATCTTTCCTCTGTTGTCAGCCTCCTTTTAATAAACCGCTTTTATGTGGATGATGAAAAGTTCCGTCTGGTTGGAACTTTGCCTATCCGCACTACCTAATTAGATGATCCCTAACAGAATCCAGTTTTCAGTGGATCTCAAGCTGCTGTTTGAAATAATGTTCAAATAATGTTAGCAGCATGCTCCTGCATGTTGTTTTTAAAGCCTTTGCGTATCTTAAGGGTAGGAAAAAGGCAATGGATCGGAAGTGGAAAATACATCTCCATTTATTCAGTTCCTAACTTGGTGCTGGTGGATTTTTTGTGAAGACTAAACGGACCAGGGGGTTCCCAGGGCCTGAGTCTGTCTGCAGCCCCCGTTTCCTGAGCGCTGCGTGGACGAGGGTGGCGAGCAGCAACGAGAGTAGTGCTGACCCTGCAGCCTTTCTCGGGTAGCTGAGCTGCCCATCGCGACAAACGTGTGCTTCTCAACATGCTTCCTGTAGAGAGCTGTTGGGCCGCCCCTTCTCAGATATTCTGCTTCGGTTTTTAGTAGGGATGGGAAAACACAAGCTGTGTAATACAGCTGGGAACGGGATGGGAAAACGCAGCTGTATAACTGCATTACGCCATAAACTGACTGCTTGGGACTCACCCTTCTCCTTTCTCTACCAAAATATACCCTTGAGTGTCCAATTTGCCTGCTGCATAGCAGGACTGTAGCAGGACACCCATTCCAAGGGCTGTGATAATCGCTTCCCAGAGAGATCAAGCCCAATCCTTCCTTGCCCTGCGACAAGAAGAGGCGCTGTTTAAAAAGCTGTGTATAAGCAATGGTTATTTCTGACCGGAACAAAACGCTATTTGCTTCCATTTCAAACTGCTTTCAAAATCAGAACAACCTCTCCCATTACGTAGGTATAGATGAGAGGGGAGACAAAGCACCCGTGTCCAAGATGCCTCGCTCAGAAGTTCTTGTGCCAGTGGAACAACTGGAAATCTACTGACAAGCATTACTTGTGGAAAGCAAAACCTGCGCAGGGCTCGAAAAGAGCTGTCTCTGCAAGAGCAGAATAAGAGACCTCAGTGCTTACGAAGAAGGAATTGCTGCAGACCTGTTACGCTGCACATGAGAATGATTTTGCTGCTTTAGGAAGTCTCTGCAGCTGCATTTTCTTAAATAAATAGCATTTACAAAAGGTAGCTATGTAATACAGGAGGATATTTGCATTTGCCTTTGCTTGGCAGAGGCGATATAGTCTTCTCACTAACAGGCATCCTTTTACAGCATGTCCAAAGCCCCACATCCGCGTCAGACATCCTGTTTTACTGGAGCGCTTTCTTGTGGGATTACGTTCTACGCCAGCCAGACCCAGAGATGTGTGGACACTTCTTGGACAGGGTGCTATTGCATCTGCCTTGGCCTTACCGGTAATTCCCAGCGGCAACATTTGCAGGTTCATGGGAAGCCAATCAGTGGACCAAGGGCAAAATGTTGAAAATCTATGTACTCAAAGGTAATTGAACACTAAAAATAAAAACCTCAGAAGTAATTAAAACCAACTTAAAATGGCAATTACTTACAGTTCCCATTTTCCTAATGGAATAAGGAATGCTCCTATGAGAAGGAGCATCTTGTGTGAAAATGAGAGAGGAGTAAAGACAAGAGAGCATGAGTGCTGCTCAGTCTTAGGGATGCAGCTTGCTCTGCTCTTAGGGATGTTCTTGGCACCGGCAAAGAGCATACAGCAGCACATCCTACTTCACAGACATTTGGAGAATGACAGCTTCGAGGTATTTAAAGAAGAAAAGCCCAAATACGTCATCCCCGGAAAGATGTTATTTCGGTAACATTGTGACCGTGTTGAGTTGTTAGCAGAAATACGCACAATGACTGCGTCAACCGCGGGTTCACTGCTGGTGAATTAAGCTGGGAAGAGCGTGACAGCAGTTGACTGGAGCTCAGCACCTCCACATGGCTGTTCTGGCAGCTCTCCTCCCCCTCAGGAGGAAAACAGGGAGAGAAAGATGACATCTGAGTGGTGGTGATTCAGGCAAGTGTTTACCACTCCATTCAAATGCATATGCACAATGAGTGTGACTTCCCACCTCCACCACAGTTGCTCTCCTTACTATGCAGGTTTGCTCATCAAGCCAGAGAGGTTTCCAAAAGAAATAGCTTGTAAACTGTTCTACTTGTCACAGAAATGAGGAAAAACACTTCTTACATCTTTCCCTTTTCACAGCCTCCCCCTGTGAGAGATGGAGATCCCAGCAGCTTTCCTGGGGGTCGGGGCTCTCTGTGGGGGGACGGAGGGAGCTGGCCCAGGGCAGGTGGGGTGCCTTGGGAACACAGACCCACGTGAAATTTTGTCTGCAGCCTGCCCTGAACAGGAACTACTTGAGTGGAGAATTTCTCGTTCGCATCTGGGCTGTCCCTGGGCGACAGTCACACCTTGCCGTCACCCTGCAGGGACAAGTAGGGTCGCAGGGTTTGAGGGAGTGGCTTGGCAACAGGGAAAGCAACACGCATCCGAACAGAGGATACGTTCCTTTTAAGGGAAAGAAGGAAAGTTGAGGAGAACAGAACCGGTGACTTTGGGGAACCGAGCGTGAAAACGAGCAGCAAGGCGCTGGGAGAACCCCAGCACGAGTTAACAGCAGCCTAGCTGCAATGCAGCGCAGAGACAACAGCCAGCGGGGGTGACTTACCAGTTCTTGCTTACAAAATTTAAGCTTTTGTCTCTTTGTATTAGTTTTGACTCTTGTTATCACGGTGTTTGAAATCAGTTCAGCACCAGGATCTAGCACGTACTTGCATGTTAACTGTGGAGCCAAGAACAGTGTTGAGTCTTGGGCTCTTAGTTGTACCTCCGGCATTCGGCTCATTAGCGAGTCATTTAGTAGGAGAAACGGAGATTGGTAGTGGAGAAATGGAGATTACTAGGCTATCAATAGGTATTTACTTCTATTAGTCATAGCAGTGACTCACTAGCAATATCATTTTTTTTCTATTCCCTCTTGTATGTAGTTTTCCATTTACCTGCCACTGCGAAGCTGTGGGTGGTTCATCATAACATCTTCTAGTGTATGACTCAGTAGAACAAAAGACAATGGGACAAAAATCTGCATGTGTCATTTACATCTGGATTTTTTGTTTAATTGCAGTTAAAATTACTTCTGATTGCTTTGGTTTAAAGGAAGAGCAGTAGAGATAATTAATCCAATTTGATTTAAGATCCTCTGTAGCCAAAGTGTATCCTATATTTAATAAGATAAAACATACTTTGATGTCACTTCATGTCCTAGCTTTCATAGAATCACAGAAGGGTTTGGGTGGGAAGGGACCTTCAAAGCCCACCCAGCCCAACCCCCCTGCCAGGAGCAGGGACATCTCCAACCAGATCAGGTTGCTCAGAGCCCCGGCCAACCTGGCCTGGAATGTTTCCAGGGATGGGGCATCCACCGCCTCTCTGGGCAACCTGGGACAGGGCTCTACAACCCTTAGCGTAAAAAATGACTTCCTAATATCCAATCTGAATCTGCCTCCCTCTGTTTTGAAACCATCGCCCCTTCTCCTGTCACACCAGGCCCTGCTGAAGAGTTTTCCCCCCTCTTTCCTGTACCCCCTTGAGGTATTGGAACTTAACCATGACTATGGTTAATATATTTTCTTAAGGTAAAGATTATATTATTATGATAATCCTTTGGAATTCTAAAAGAAATCTCCTTTTCCCACATTATTTCCTCCTTTAAGAGCAAACAGTGCAGTTCTGTATTAGGGCGTATGGATTCTCTTCAGCTTATTAAAACATTTACAATAAAGAAAGCTGCAAACCAAATATTGTAAATGTATATAAAATATAGACCACTACTTGGGCCTATTAGGCTCAAAGATGTCATCTAAGAGATGGAAAATATTTTTAAAGTTTGTAATTTTTTGATCTTTCATGGGTCTGAAGGTTAATTTAGATGGCAAGAGAAGCCAAACTTCTTTGTTACCACTATTGAGAACTCGCTGTTGGGATGGAGTAATCAGATAAAATATTAATATGTTTTTAATGGTTCCACTTTAAAGTTAATGTGTTCCACTGCAATCAGATGACCCAAACGCCAGTTATTCTCTGCAACTGAAAATCAATCATTTGCAGAAAGACGAAGAGCTCTCAGAGCAGCTCTTTTCCACTATTAGCCTGTAATTGCCTAAGACTGTAAAATATTAAATGCTGGAGATGATAGATATTTTTCATAAGAACTGAGTGTTTGTAAACAAACAGACTGCAGTTTATTTTACCCTGTTTTTAAGCAGAAGAATATATGAATTGAAAATTCTTCTATTTTGAGTGAACTGCTAGATGTCTTGCTGGAATATTGAAGATAACTATTGATCCCACCCAAAATGCACACAGACCTTACCTTAGCATCTGGATGCCCCTGGGTAACAAACTCAGAACCACAGGCCTGTGGATAGCAGGTCATGTACGTAGGATGTGGGACTGGACCGCATTGTAGCTCCTCTTGTGGACAATCAACGGTCTTTCCACACAAACAGTTCACCAGTGAGATCTCATTTGGGACTGCGTTACACTCTGCTCCTTTAAAAATCTAATATAAGAAACCGAGTATGTTAATATGCTGTTGTAACTTTCAAAAAGGCATTATTTCAAATTTCAAAGTTATTGAAATTACACGTTACTCAGAATTTACTGTTTGAGTTTTGACGTCTTACGAAAAAGCCCAGTAACTAATGTGCAAATAACATACTCACCAACAAAACCTTTGTTAAACAGGACTTCAGGACGCTTGAGAGTGCTTCTACTCAGAGCCTTAGAGACTGAGACTGTGGACAAACAGACAAGCAGAGTTCAGACAGTAACGTCGTAGTAGAAGATTTATAGGGAGAAATAAACCAATATCTTTTACTAGACTAACCAAGAGAATTTTGGAAAAAAGAAAAAAAAACAAAACCAAAACGCAACTACAAGCTCTTGGGAGTCTGATGCTTTCTGCATGGTACGCAGAGTGTAAGAGGCAGCACTGCAAAACCAGGTATTTGTGCTGGACAGCCACAGACACGCTTTTCTAGCAAGCTGCAAGAACAATTTTACTAATCAATGTTAGGCTCAATAACAGAAACAAGTGCTTCACAAAGTAACTGGCCCTGGAAATCATCCTGCTGTTAACTTAGGGAGGTTTTCCTTGCTTGCCTGTCGCCCAGGAACCTCTCACTTAAATTTGGACAAGACTCTTAACTTGTGCTGGGAGAGTGCTGTAGGCAAAGGCTAAGGCAAGAGAACTGGAGAGAAACGCTGGGTGTCCAGAGGCTCAATCCAGAAACAGAAGGGGGCTGTTTCTTTTGAATTACCTTAAAGCTTATCCAGGTCTTTTTTTCCAAACTTTATCAGCTGGTCTAATAAAAGACATTGCTTCCCTGTGTAAATCTCCCTGTTCATAGTCATAGACAATATGACTATAAAGACACTTGCCCGAATGGCACTTTGTTTCTCTGACACTCACCTGCTTTTTCATAGGTAATGCCCTGTATTCATTTTGGGGCATGTACAAACTGATGTAGCTGTTGAGATCGCCGTCCCTCAGAGCCTCCTGCTAGCTCTCGGAGGGGAGCGCAAGTGTGTGTGACAACGGGCAGAGGTTTGCCACTTACCGAGGTGTTTTTGGAAAGGATAGAGTTTCTCATCGCATGAGGTCACCCAGACCACAAGGGGCCAGGCTGGATGAGCTGAAAGGCAATGAAAGACGCCGGTTCCCTGCCAGTTCCAGGTGCTGCTGCATTTGATGGCTGTGAGCGACCCAGGTCATTTTCCATGCGTTCTCCCTAAGATGAAGGTACGTTCTCTGCACTCACGGGCTGTGCAGTGCCTGGAGGTGTTTGGCTCAGGTTTGTAGAAAGGCTTATTGCTAAAACTCAAAACCCCTATTTTACTTATAGGGCTTTTTTTTTTTTTAGCACAGCTCTTCCTGTTGTCCTCTGCCAGCTGGGAAGGCCAGTGGGCAGGAAGGGGCTCCCGAGCGACCCAAGCGTGGCTGTTGGATTCAAGCCATTTCCAAAACCCTCGCGGAGCCAGGTCCTCGCAGCAGGAGCGGGAAGTATCCCTGATTTGGGAACGACCGCAAGCGTTCGGCAAAACGCCGTCACGCTCCTGGGCGAACGCCTGGCTACACCGCCCGTGAGCTTGGGCGAGGCGGGAGGGCAGATTTTTATTTTGAGAACACGGGAAATCTTTACAACGTGGCTGCTTTGATTTCAGGCGAGGCTTTTGCGGTTTATCTTTTTCTCTCCTCGGGGTGTCCTGTCAGCTCAGCCCCGCACGCAGCAAGGACTTCCTTCCTTCCTGCTGCCGCTGCCCCGGACGGCAGCACCGCCTCGCCCGCTCTGCGCACTGACAATCGTTATTTTTTCCTCTCCGTTTCCCCCTCTCCAATTTTTTTTGTGATTCCAGAAGGTTCCCCTGACGCGAGGCGCTTAGGGCGCAGCTCCCACAGCTTGCGCCCGGCCCGCAGGGATGCGGGAAAGCCCGACACGATGCAAACCACGGGGAAAAATTAAAAAAAAGAAAAAAAACCCTAAATAAAACCCCCAAACCTGATTGTATCCGTGGGGCGGGGCGGGCCCGCGCGCCCCCTCCGGGCTGCCCGCGCGGCGCGTGTCTCCGGGCGGGGCGCGGAGCCAGGGCCAATCAGGA
>WHYT01017231.1:219223-255117 GCA_009806455.1 Tetrax tetrax | reverse complement strand
CGAGAGCGGGCGGGCGGCGGCTTCCCCCCGGGGCCGGGGCCGGGGGCGGGCGGGTCTCCCCTCAGGGCGGGGGTTTCCTGCGGAGCGGGGTGAGGCGAGGCGGCTGCCGCGTCCCCTGTCAGCGCCGTGCCTGTCCGCGGGCTCTGCCCAGCGCCGTGCCGGGCGGTCCCCGAGCCTCGGGCGGCTTCCCCGGGGCGGCGCGGAGCGGGGCTTCCCTCTGCTCCCGCTCCGGCGAAGAAAAGCCTTTGTGTGGGGCTCTGTGTTCGAACCACCGAAGCGGTGCAGGAGGTAGCTTGGGGCCTGGGCGATGCTGCTTTTTCTCTGCGGTGCCCTTAGCGAGGGTGTGAAATCTTGTGTGCTTTTCAGTGGAGCTTGTTTTGGGGTTGGTTTTTTGTTTTGTTTTGTTTTGGTTTTTTGCAATAAATTCGTGGGAAGTGGCTTCTACAGCGGCTTCTGTCATGAGGTGACTTTTTTTTTTTTAGTTGGAGATGTAGGAAAACCGAAAACTGAATGCATCCGAGAGTTGTTTGGTGACCTGTGTGAAGTGTCAGTCGTGTTGGTAGTTGAGCCAACACAACAGCATATTTTACCGAGACTGTTTTTGATAATCTTTTTGTGTCCAGGCAGCAATGATCTCTCTGTCAATGCACACACTTGTTGCATCTTCAGCAGGGATTCACTTTATTAAACCTATAAAATACTATACCTATTCTGTTAGCATGGCTCTCTTTCTCAAGCTCTGCTTTATTCCTGGAGAAGTAACTATAAAGCTCTCAATTGCTTTTTTTTTTTTTTCCTTCATCTTAATATTTGAATTGCATAGCAGTTCTAATAGAAAATTAGCGCAGCATGCCGCAAGTGTTGCATAGCACTTCCCATTGCAAAATCTTATTTTCAGTTGCTAGTAACTTTTTGAGGCTATCTAGTTTGGCTAAAAGACACCATGCCTCAGGCTCTCTATTTTAACTTTATTAAACTTTGGTCGGTTTTGTTGTTTCTTAGTCTCCCTTGCTACAGAGAAAATATTTTGAAATCTGGTCAAAACTGAGCAATTCTTATCTTCCCTCTGTTGTTTTAAATGGGAACGCGTTCCTTTGGCGTAGCTGGGCGAAGAGGGAGAAGGTTTGAGTACATAAAAAAATCTGTCAGATCCAACTGTTTCCATTATTCAAAAGCTTAGCCAAACATTTCCAAGTTACAAATGTGAAAAATGCAGTTTGCTTGTGATCGGAGACTTTTGCTATTCAGTTGGTGCTTATTGATTTACTGTAAAGAACTGGCTCAGTTTTCTTCATCGTTTTCATGTGTGATTCCATGTGCACAAATGACAGAGCGAGTGATCTTAGGGTTATAGGATGGCATAGGATACTAGAATAGAAACTAGATTGTGCCTCTCTAGATTGTGGGTTGTTTTGTTTTGTTTTGTTTTGTTTTGTTTTTGTCTTCCCAGAGTTTAAATCTGGCATGTTGAACACACAGAATCACAACAAAACCATAAAGCCTGAAACTCAGAAAGCAAGGGGTTTTCTGTAAAAGCCTCCCCCGCCCTCGTTTTGCAAGCTTTTCATAGTTTCTGTCTGTACAGCGCTGCTTCCCCAGGGCTGCTCTGTGACCCGTTCTGCGAGATGGATTTGCTTGGGCTATGAATCAGAATTGTCTGGTAAAAAAAAGTGGTGGTATCTGCAAAACTTCTTTGCTTGTTGCAGCTAGTGCGTATGATTATATGGTAAGTATAATAATTGTGAGGAAATGGTAAACAAAATAACGAAGGAAGGTGAGGAGAAGTTGGTCTAATTGTTGAGGCAGTTGAATGCAGTATTAGAAAGTGGATTTTTTCCTGCCTGACCCCCCAAGTTATGAGTCTATTCCAGATTTCTTGGATAACGGTGCATTAGTCACTTGAACTTACTAAAGGATTACTGATGTGATGTTGCTGACACAAACAAAATTATGAAGAAGCTGGGAGGAAAAGGAGCTTGTAGCTGAGGTGGTTGTGCTGTATTGGTGCATTATCTGAATTTCGGTGCCTGAATCTAGCAGATGCAGTTGTCCTTAATTTCTCTGGTTCCATTTTCTTCTGTAAAATGGATATAGCATCCTTCTCTCACCCGTAGGACTTCTTATGACTTAACTGGATATTGAAATAATGAGCACTAGGAAAGTCAATGGGGAAAATTAATAATTCTGTTTTCAGAGCAGGGTCTTAGCAGTATATGGAAAATGGGATCTGGGGTCACGTGCTCACAAACTGCTGTTTTGTATTTTCTCTTATCTCTTATGATCATTTCATCAAAAGTTCTAACTGGATGAATATGCAGTAACAGGCTGTGTATGACAGTAATCTAGGAACAGTAGACTAAAACTGAATGCTGATCGCATTTCTGAATTTTTTAATTGTGAATTATTTTACGTTGCGGGATTGTATGTAATAAGCAGATTATACACCTTGCTACAGCTGATGTCAATGTAGGAAAATAAAGAGCTCTAATAATATTTTTTAAATTACGTTTTGTCCTCTCATTAACTTTTTTTTTTTTTCTTTCCTAAAGAGGAAAGAAATGCCTTAAAGGGTACTTCCCACTTCCAGGTCAGACTTTCTCTCACGGTGCTCTTTGCCTTGGGCTGCTTAAAAAAAAAAAATCAGTTGGGAGCATTAACTGCTGTAGAGTGTCTTGCCCCGGGAAGTGGGAAACCGTGCCTGCTGTTGCGTGCCTGGCCTATGTCTGCCTTTGAATATAGTTGCAAGTGTTGGTTCGGATCTGCAGGAACAGACTGACCCAACTGCTGCTGCTTTTCTTTGTCAGAGCAGCGGTAACTTTGCTGGTGCTCTCAAATGTGCTTGTTGAGTTGGGGTGTCCGTAGCTACAGGGTTTTTTGGCTGAGGGACTTCCTAATACAGAACTTTGAGGTTGCTAAGACTTGGATTTCTGTAGATGAAACACTTTGATCAAGCGTTTTCTGGCACTGAGCTATTCACTTCAAGTCACTGTGGTTTTTTGACAATAGTAAATACAGCATTTTCTCACAGTAGTTATGGAATGATCCTTCAGAGACTGAAGGAAGACTGGCTAATATCTAATCGCTTTGTTTATTTGGTTACAGGAATCACATTTTGCAGTGATTTGCTGGGTTAAAAATAAAGTTGTTAAAATACTGTCTAAAGTGACGATGTATTTATTTCTGTTTTCTATTAAAATACCTGCTTGCACTGTAGGGCTTTGGAATGGCATTTAATCAAATGACACTGCTTGTCTGTATATATTTCATAGCCAGTTTAATCTAAGAATTTCTGCACGTCAGAGCAGAATTAAGGGCATTCTTATTTTGCTTAGCTCCTTTTATATTTCCTCAATAACACGCTAAGTTAGCTAGCTTTTTTCACCTGTTGTGTCTGTTGTGTTTCAGGGATCAAACTGTTTCAGGGAGCTTCTCACCGGCAAAATACGCTTCCTGCTCGCATGCGTTTGTCGTTTCAGGTTTCTCAGTCGCTTGAGAGCTGTCCTGTGTAGAACAAGTGTTATACTTTTCTGCAGGTCCTGTAAGATTTTTCATAAGCATATGGTATTTCATTCTGGAAAGCTTTAGATATATTTTTATATTCCTTTAGGGTATGCTCCTGGAGTAGGTTGTTTATGGTCATTTAGCTTGCTGCTGGTGAACTGAATGTCTTGGATACGAGGTTTGTCTTCTGCATGCCTTAGCCCACAACCTTCTTCTGTTGCTGTATTTTAGAGATTATGCTGATGACCACAAGTCTTTCAGACATTACTTTGGATACTGGCATGGACTAGTCTTCCTCGGGATTGCTTCTGATAAAAACAGGAATTTTGCTTGGCTCGTTTGTGCCTGAGCTTGAGGCATCCCCGTGCTTCTGTTCCTGTTTAAACCCTCTGGCCTCCCCAGGACCCAGATGTCTGCTCTGTCTGACTCTGTTCTTACATGGGGCACCCAAATACAAAAAAACCCCAACCAAACATGCATGCCTCTGTGCTTCAGAAATGCTCCAAATTCATTCTAGGCTGTGAAGGAGTGTCCCATTGCACACCATGATCTGCAATCCAGTGTACCTGGAATAGTTTAGACATTTGTAGAAATGGTGATGCTTGCTGGTTTGGGATTCTGGGAGAGTTTTTGTTCTTGTTTTGTATTTGTTTCGCTTTTTTTATTTTTGTTTTGTTTTGTGGTTGGTTGGTTTGTTTTTAACAGCAGTATAATTTCTGTAAATCTGATGGTTTCCAGTTGCTATCTTAGGTACCTGGGTTTGTTTTGTTTTTTAAAGCCTTTCTTTCACACTTAACTAACAAATCCTGACTGTTACTGTGGTGGATGTTGGGTTGCACATGTTGAAAAGTGATTTGGTGGTTGTTTGTGTGTGTTTTTTTTTTTTTTAAGTAAAATTCTCTTGACAAACCGATAACTCCATTAGTGGACTCCTGACTTCTTGAATTTTTTCCTTAATTTGCAATTGAATTGAGGTGTTTTATATAATCTCTAGCAACAGCATTTTGAAGGATGAGACTTCTTTATTTATGAAGACGAAATGCCCCTATGATATAATCAATGTTTAAGTTGTTTTAGTGAGTTGGTAAGATTGGACTGTAACCGGCAGATGGAAGTTAATGACTTTCATTATGTTTACAAGATTGATTAATGTAGTTCTACAGTAGGAATCTTCCTGAATCTAAAACTTGGTTTGCATGCTTTGAGATAATTTCTTCAAAGCAAGCTGTTTCAGCTGTGTTGGTTGCCATACAGGGGGAAGAGGGTGCTCTCTGGTTTGTCAAGACTGCAAAGTCTCCTTCCCACTATCCACATCCTGGTGAAACGAAGTGATGATGCTAACGACGCTTGCTATTATTTAGACGTCACCTAGCATATATCTGCATCGCGTGCAAGGTCTGAATATTGCAGGAACAACCTTCCTGCAGCTGCGGGATGGAAGTGCTTTTAGCTAGCCTGAGCTTCTAATTATGT
Source organism: Tetrax tetrax (assembly GCA_009806455.1). NCBI lineage: Eukaryota > Metazoa > Chordata > Aves > Otidiformes > Otididae > Tetrax > Tetrax tetrax. The sequence goes on along the minus strand of WHYT01017231.1, from coordinate 250,143 downwards.
GTTGAGGTCTTTTGTTTAAGATCGAAAGAATTTTATTTGAAATCCTTAGTCCCTCTTTCTCTATAATAGATAAAGAATGTCTGTTCTTGAATGTTGTTTTTAATGTTAGACAGGTGAAGAATGTCGGTATCTTCTGGACCACTTAAGGGAAAACATTCTAGCTAACTTTAGTGTAGGTAATGGCAGGACCAAATCCTTACTTATTCAGATTCTGAAAGGTTTCGTTGAGGTGAAAAGACTGCTTATCGCTCCAATAAATGCCATTAAGGAATATGGTTTCATGGTGAAACACTCAAACGTAACTTCTGTGGTCACAGTGGATAACCTCTTTTTTTTTTTTTTTTTTTTTTTTTTTTTTTTTTTTTTTTTTTTTTTTTTTTTTTTTTCCTTTCTTCTTCTCTACTGACTTTCTGGACCTCAGTACATGGGGTGAGAGGGATTGCTCTAAATGGGACGTAGAGCATGTTCAGCCCATTGAACATCCCTTCCTTTTTATGCTCTTTCACTGGGCCAGGCTATTTACTGGTTTCAGTTTTAAACTTCCAAACTGTTGGTATGTTTATTTCAACTTATTATTCAACTTATTTCAACCATAGCCGCACATACCCAAATCTGAGCTTTCTGTTCTCTTTTGATGTGTGTGCTATATGCAGATATAGTATGAAGCCGAAGAAAGCCGTAATATGTAATTCCTGATATCACCAGAATCTTAAAATGTGATGCTGTGGCACTATTTTATGGTTGTAATATCCTTTGCTCTTTTCTTGGTTTGATTTAATGATAGTTGATTCTTGGCCTAACTGGAACAAAAGAATAACAGGATGTTATTGCCTAGAGCAATTGTTTACTACGTGTGCTCTCTGTTAGACTACTCAGACATTCTTATATTGGTTTCCTCAAAACAAAATTGTTTAGTAGTCCAGCAGATAGTACCACTTTGTTTTACATTAGGTTAACCATCCTGGTTTCGGACGTTTGGGATGTGTCAGAAATCACTGTCCACCCTGAGAAACAGATTGCGACTGACTGAAAACTCCCGTGAAGTTGTCTGGACCTGAAGTGTTTACGTTATCGTCAGAGAGAGCCTTTACAGCCACTGAGTTAGATAACAGCGTGGTGTGTGTGCCGCCTGACCGCTCCCAGCAGAGGAGAGCAGGCGGTAGTGTAATGCGTTCGTCGTCGAGTTCCTGGATGTTACAGACATTAGTGCCTGGCAAAGGTAAAAGCCTCTTGCTGGTGCCACGCTGCGGTGTTTCAGTGCACAAACGGAAAAACCTTGAGCTTGTTCCTCCCCTGACTCGGTTACAGGGACCAGCTTGTAATGGACAGGCTCTCCCGGTTATCATGAGCATTTTTCTACTGTGTAAATTTGGGAAGGACTGGGGTGAGAATGGCAGTGTTAATACTTGTCCTTTATGGTCATGGACTATAAACAGCTTAACCCAGGCAAGACCATTCTCTTCTGATAAAGTTGTGAGCAAGTTTTTAACTCCTTAGAAGCTTGAAATTTCTTTCCAAAATGCTATTTCCTTGCCCAAAATAAACATTTCAACGTCTCACTTCAATAGGTATTCATTGAATCCAGGTAGATTTATAGTGGTTCTTGTAGGAATGAAACACTGTTGGCTCCTGGAAGTGCCACTTTATAGTTTGACTCTTGCTTTGCTGTGTAGAGAACACATCTTAAAACTATTTTAATAGGCATACATAAAAAGGATTTCTGTGTTATGATCAGTTCAAAGTATCCCAGGCTGGCAGGCATTGTCTTTTAAGCTTTAAATTTGTTGATTGTGTACATATCAGGTCAGAAACTTTTCTGTTTCATCATCTTGTTACATACCATCTGTTAGTAAATAGATTAATTGTTAAAGATTGTGAAATGGCATGTGTTAGTGGACCCAGCTGTTTTGACCAATTAATCTTGAACGTGTACTTCAGAGTATACTAATAGGATTAACAATAGAATAATAATAAAACCTGAAAGTTCCTAATAAGGTAACTAACTTGCTGATTCAGCTCGGTAAAGGGTGTTTTGCTGACTTAAACAGACCAAGAATTTTTGGACAGTTCAGTCTCTGTAATATGTGGTGACCTTATCCCCTCAGCTTTTAAAAATATTATATAACCCCTAAAAAGAATTTATCCATTAACTTGTTAGCAGCAGACTAGCTGATATAAACACCGGGTGTCACTTGGACTTCATCTCTATGCAGCCGCTCCCTGGCTCGTTCCGTAGTTGAACAAATACTTCTTTTCCCGCACTGTTTTTACTGGTTCGCATTGGGGTCCTTGTGTTCTCAGAGCACACAGTTTAACAGTTCACAGTTTCAGGGGTGAAATGGTCCGCTTGTATTTTGCGTATCGTGCTGTGTAGCTGCTGCCCTTGATGGGCCGTTGTTTGTGCCGCCTGTACGTGTTTCAGAGCGCTGGGTACTAGGACGTTAAACCTGTAAGACTCCTGGTGTGTTCCGAACAGCGGTGAGTACTCCGTCTCTTCAGCTGTACAGATGGAATAAATTCAGACTGACCCCTTCAAGTGAATGTCAGGGCTGCAAAAGCGTGGGTAGGCGTTTATGGCCAGGAAGAGACTCGTGGGGAGATAAATTGGTCTGAGCGCGCAGTTTCCTAGGCAAGCTGCAGTGCTGCTAGACATAGCGGCTGTGTTCCTGGTTGCTGATCAGGTGCCTCTTCCTTCCTGTGCCACCAGAACCACTGGAACTGCCACAGTGGTGGGGAAGAGCAGCAAGGCGAGCTCGAGAGTGTCTGCAGTCGATGCAGCGGAGGGACGGGCTGCAGCCCGTATGTGTTTTGGAACACAAAACCAATCCCAGGCTGCGGCTGCCTGTGGATCTACAGACCTCTCTATCTTGGAAGAGGAAGAAGTGAACCCTTCAGTACTGCCTGTCACTTTAAAAAATACATGAAAAGGTGTGTGGTGGGGTTTTGGGGGGTGAGATCATTTAGTGGAAAAAGTGAAAGTGAAAAAGGAGATCTATGGGGAAGATTGTGAACAATTCAGGATTTCTTTAAAACTGTTTTTGTTAATCTAGAAGAATGTTTCTATGTGGAACTTCATAAGCAGATGTCAGCTTGCTTAGTTGTTCTGCTGGGCTAACTAAAATCCTGTAGCCGTCCTAGTTTGGCACCTACCCCAAACAAATAATACTCTCTCTTTCAGCAAGGCATGTTTAAATCGCCCTTCAGCATGCTAACATCAGGTTTGCGGCTTCTAGTTTCCTGGGGTCATGTACAAAGCAACTTGCGTTTCTGTGAAATAGCATTTGGATAAATTCAGATATCTGTTCTGATACAAGCAAACAAACCGTATGATAAAGCCAACTTCAAAATCGGAGGAGTGTGGATCCTGTTTCTGAGATCTCCCTTGTGTGGACTCCATTGACGCCCTGTACGTTTGACTCCGAGATGCCCGTGCCCAAAAGCGTCTGATTGTCTTTACTTTTCTCACGCTTGAATAACTGAGAAAAGCTTGTGGTCGAAGCACCTAAACGCAGATGCAAGAAAAGGTGTTTGTCTTTTAGGGCAGCGTATCCTACACCAGCGTCTGCTCCTGGTCACTTTCTGAGAAGGAGACAGTGCAGTTTTTGGAAATGCAAACGTGGTGTTCCTCAGCTTGAGCAATCTCTGAAACTTGCTGATGTTGAATGTCACTGAATTGATAGAAGACAAATTGGACGCTGTTTTGGAATGTTAAGGCAAGAGTGGATATTTTAGGATATTTGTGATTTAAAAAAAAGTTAACAAATGGCTTTTCTTAATTTGATGCCAACATAGTTTTATACTTATTTTTTCTTAAATTTGGTCAATTCTATTGCAGTAATAAAACATACTAGTAACTTTATGTGCCTTAAGGCCTGTTCACAACTGAGAATTTTGAAGGCTTAGGACACCTACTCGTGGTCAGTGCTGGATGAGGTTGGCTGTTAGGTCTTTCTTTTCTGAATGATTTCCTAGTAGGAGACAATTTTCTCTGAGGTGAAGGTCATTTGGCTGGATTTGTCGCAGCCAATTGACTGTTTTGTGGGCAGGTGGATGTTGTAGATGTTCACCTCAGTCCCCTGGAAATCACCTCTAACTATAGAGGGTGGAAGAAACTTGCTTTAAAAAAAAAATAAAAATAAAGAAGTAGTGGTTTGTTTTCAGGTTTACCCTGTTAGCTAGCAGTCTCTGCCACAGCATTAGCATGCAGTTCTCTCTGTTGGCTTTATGAACCCCACCAGTCGGTACTGGGTCCAGTCCAGTCCTGTGGTTATATGGGAGGCCAATGATAAAGCGAACTTTCTGAGTGCTTCCCACTAGTCTACTTTTGAAAGCACTTTCAATCATATGTGGAATTCAGGAAGGCCCCAGGGACATCATCTGCTTCACCCTTTGTTCATGGGATCCGTTTAACTCAACACCTAGACTGGATGGGCTTTCCTCACAAGTGTCTCTGACTAGCCGTTGCCTACAAACAGTCCTTCATCTGCAAAGCTGTTTGCTTTCCAGAGAAACAGTGCTCGCTTGTCTTCTTCCTCTGACATGGGCACAGCTGTTGGGATTTTATTTTTTTTTTTCCCCCCCCTCTTGAATGCAGTAGCTTATCAGATGAGCCATGTAAGATTCTACACAGCTATATTAATTAACAGCAGGGGCGCAATCAGTTATGTCAGGCCCGTGAAGCTGTAATTTGAATAATTTGTGACTGAAATTGTGTTTTGGTTTTTAAAAATCTCATACCCTGCTGACAGGTCACTTCAGAAATCCCAGTATTTTGAGTGTGGCCTCTCTGTGCTGTAACATAATAATTGATACAATAATTCTTTATTTTTGCTTTTTTTCCAGAGTTCTTTACTGCTTTATTAATCTGTTCTGATAAATTTGATACCCTTTCATTCCCCCTCAGTAAATAAATTTATGGTCAGAGTCTATTTCCCCCCCTCTGATGAATGCCAAGATTCCGTTAGGTGAAAACTTGCTTGGACCATATGCATTTGTCTGAGTGTTTAATGCGACTCACTGGAAGGCTAACGAGATGTAGGCGACAACCCATTCCTTGCGTCATAACAGGTCATGCCCATGTGCACCAAAAAGTGTTCCCCTCTTCAGAGCGTGTTCTCACAAAGGTCCTTGCACACTCTGTAGAGAAGATGGCCGAGATATGCCAGCTGAGAAACACGGGAGCTGCTCTCAGATGCCTGTCTCCTGGGAGCAGCAGCAGTTGTTGTATGAGTTGTCACAGCTTGCCCTTACCATTGCTGTAGAAGATCTTCACGTGTGTGCTGTGCAGGACACGCGTACTGCATGCAGCGTGATCCAGATGTGCTGCAAGGCTTGCTGGGGAAAATGGTGACTGCCGCTGCTGGCACAATGTGGGATTTGGGAAAGAAAGCTGGCAGGTATGCTAGATTAATAATCCTGTCCTGTGGCGTTAAGCAGATAACTCAAAACAAAATCTCAGACGTTTAGAATGCAAAGAAATAAAGTAAAATGAACTTTAAAAAACCCCAAACCCTACTGCATGGACTTAACTGGTTCACTGGATTCTGTGTCTGCTATCATATGTGGATACGATGGTGAGAAGACTTTAAAAGCAGTAAAGGTAGAATAAATATGGTGCTGAAACTTGGAGCTGTTTCTGTCAGACAAAGTGACTGCATTATTTAGTCTATAGTTTTTGATGTAAATTCAAAATTATGCCAGTAATTGCTTTTAGTTTTACGAATGAGAAGTAGATCTGAAAAATAAACCTGAATGCATCTTGAATATGTTATCTCATATTTTAGGAGAACACACGAATTGTAAGGGTGAAAGTTATAGCTGGAATTGGCCTGGCCAAGAAGGATATCTTAGGAGCCAGGTAAGATTATGTGCCCTTAATGTGTTAAGGGACAGTTGCTTCTTTACTTTCTTTCCACAGCTGTTTAGATCTTAGTAAATCCTGATGTGCCTCTCTCCAAAAAAAAATCAGAACTGTTTTAACTGGTAACCTTAGAAAATTATCAGAGACTGCGTAAATGTGAAGCTAGATGTTTTCTTGCGCAAGAGTGACTTGGATGGATTTTATGCATTGGCAAAACAACATGTGGGAAAGTTTAATTCTCTGCATGGTAAAATAGTTGTACCATGGAGGATAGATACACGTATATATTTTACTCCAGGTAGACCGCAGCTAAAATAACAAGAGTTCAGTTATAATCAAAGTTGTCTCATCCGTGCTTTAAAGACTTGGAATGACCACAACACTAAACACTGGGAGCAACAAGTCTATTTCAACTCAAATTATATGAGGGACAGCACCCATGAGTTCTACAGATGTGGTAAACCCCTGCCAGTGTCTGCAGGCTCTGGGTACGTACAAATTTAGAAGCTGGCAATCTGCATCAGGGAAGAAACCATCAAAGTGGCTTAACATTTACCACAGCAAAGAGCAGGCTTTGTAATCAAAATGCTTTTTAGGATCTTGTAGAATTGACAAGGGGCAGCATGCAGCTTGCAGTAAAGCTGCTTTTTCTTCTGGCCCATGTACAGAGGGTCTAGAAAAGTGCTGATGAGTTTAGCACTTGTTCTGCTGTCAGCTGCTTTGGCGTACGCACAGGAATGCTGTTATTTTAGCACTAGCAAAATTGTTACGTCTGACATCGGTTCAGCAGTAGAAAAAATTCTCGTGTGATATTCATATTTTCCCTAAAGCCAGACAGTCTCTTTTCAATTTTTTTCATGCGCAATTTTTTTTACTTTAAACAAAAATAGGGCAGCTTTTCTCGTCGTAACTTAAATATGTGAAAACTGTATGCTCTTTTGCCGTATGGCAGATAGTCTTGGTCTTTTGTTACTAGTCTCTTTGAGCAGTTGAATGCCTTGACTCTCTATTAATGAAAACTAGATACTCATATCATCTGTTGTCTGTTGGACCACTAGAAGAAAAAAAAACAAAACACAACTGAGGCAGTAGACAATTTTAAGCAACCATATTGGGACAACTACATTAACAGAAAAATTCAGGTTAAACTCAAACTCTGTGAAACTGATAGAACATTTAGTAAAAATATTATATGTGCAAGGAAGTACCTCAAATTCCAGGTATTTTAAATTGTTAAAATGAAGAGATTTAATACTTCCAGCTTTTTCAATCACAACTGATTTTTTTTGTGTCTTGTTGAAATGCATGAGGATTTATTAAATGTGTTCTCATGAAATAAGAACTGTGAAAGAGGTGTGAGAATCAAATTGTAGTGATATACAGATTATAAAATTACATAGCTAGTATGGTCATAGTAACAACGTTTAGATTAATTTTATCTTTAAAACTATCTAGAAAATGATTGTGAGTACAAATGTGTACGGTGTTCATAAAGTACTTGTAATTCATAGTTTCATAGCTTCTATTAATTTAAGCCTTTTAAAATTCAACTGCTAATAATGCTGAGGAAAAAGAATGTATAGCAGCATGCTTATCTCTTTCTTTCCCCCTCCCAGTGACCCCTATGTGAAAGTGACAGTGTATGATCCAGTGAATGGAGTCCTTACCAGTGTTCAGACAAAAACTATTAAAAAGGTTAGCTGTCTTTTCTTCCTGGTTGTGGTGGTTTTGTTTGGTTTTTTGATCAGACTCTAGAGGAAACGTTAATACTACAGGAAACAGAAGAATTAATGTGTCACTTGAGTGAACAGACGTGGGGAAAGGCATGTTCCAAGACCTGCTGGCTTTCTGTTCATGGCATTATGTTGATATTTTCCCTTCAGTAATTTTAGCGAAGGTAGAGAAACACTAAGGAATATAAGGTGAGTACTTATTAAAAAACTACATGTTTCATGAAAGTACTGGATTATTCTGATTTTCTGAGATATTTAATGATGTAAGAATCTCTCTGTCTTGCTGTACAACTTCTTACTCTTTTTCCTTGCTATACAACTTTTATCTTTTTTGTTTGAAACAAACACAATTTGTTGTGTTTCAACATAAAATTGTACAATTTCTCTAGAATACCTGCAGGAAAAAGTCAGTCTTACTACCAGTAAGTTATGTTAGATCAACTGAAAAGGAAAAAAATTGTTTACTTTTCCAAATCGTTGTTCTCAGATAGTGGCTGTGATTTATGTTATAAGATCACTCATGCATTTTCCTTTCATGTTGGTAATTGTTGATTTAGCAACTATGAGAGTTCTAAGTATTTCTAGTATTTTTTAAAATAGCCACAATTGAAAGATGTGTTTAGTTGAGCAGGTTATATTGTGTCTATCTAGATTATGTTGAGAGATTTGACGTTTGCTAAGAGTTCATAATTTCAGGATTATTATATGTTCACATGTCAGCAGTGTGAATAGCGGGCTGAGGAGAAGGCAGGGATTATTCCTGATTTGGATTGTGCGATGGGTCCTTCTCGGCATCTGCGGTGTTACCCAAATTCTGAGAATACTTTTATAAATTGTCTCCATTCTACAGTGACTTTTAACTGATATAGCAAGGTTAAAGCTTTTGTACTTAAGTGGATTGTTAGATGGGATAAAACAGATATAAAACATCAAAAAAAAGACACCAATATAGAATTGTCACTATAACCAATGCTGTCTTCCTTTTTTTTTTCCTCCCCCTCCTCCCATATAGTCTTTAAACCCAAAGTGGAATGAAGAATTCTTATTTAGAGTAAGTGGTTTTTTACAGCCTTATTATATATGTTGGATATTATTTTAACACATTAGGAAAAATGTTTTCTCACGGCTTCAAAATCAGAAACGTGTCTATAATTGATGTTCAGAAAGGCTCACAAACTGCTTTCCTTCGAAACAGACTTGTTAACAGAAATAATACTTCCTTAGAAACAGATTTGTTAACATTTTTATTTGTGCCTCAGTTAAATTTTCAGTCTTGATGTTATCTTCTTTATTCCATGAGTGTTTAAAACCATGAACATGGATTTAAAACCAGTTTGGGATAGCAGCAGTCTTGGCTCACTGGTTCTGATAGAAATGTGCTGCATAGTGAAATGACAACAAGGTGTTTAGTTTGCTGTTTAGTTTAGGTCTTCTGTATTTCTTTCCTCCTGCATAGACTTAGAGATTTTGTTGAAGACATGCTGGAATTCAGCATGTATTTTAACCTATTTCTTTTTCCTAGGTTAATCCTCAGAAACACAGACTCCTTTTTGAAGTATTTGATGAAAACCGTTTGGTAGGTCCTTTTGAGATAATATTGCAATGTGTTAAAAGACTTGAATGAAAGTAAGTTTGTCTGGATTCAACATAGATAAAAAAACCACACCAAACAATTTGAACTTCTATAATGAAACCTAAAGCTAAAGGCAGACCTGGTTCGTTTGCTGAGCTGACATTACCACAATTTGTGATGCTCTGGGGCAGTTACATTAGTATTTTCAAATCCTAATGTATGTTTACGTATGAAAGTGTTGTTCTTCTGTAGTGCTTTTCAAATGATACAGCCAGATTCTTCGGTGATGTTGAAGGCTCCACATTGAATGTGAAGGTGTCACTCTGAGTGACAAGTCATAAGTAAGATAGGGATAGCTTGTGCCTTTGTTTTCTCAGTGAAATCAAAACTACTCCTCTGACCCTGCTCTTAGTTTAGGTATGAAGATGTCTACTTACCTATCCTGTCCGTATGTTTTGTTGTCAATGAGTAAGGCTGGCAGCAGTACAATCATGACACTTGGATCCTAGGGACGCTTTTCCCTGGAACATATACCTCTTCCTTCTGCAGAAGTTTCAAACTCATAGGTGGGATTGAGTGCTCTTTAGTTTGTGCTCCAAACGCAATTTGGTTCTGATAGCCGTTGTAAAGGATCTCTTTGTGCTTGAATAGTCTGTTGGCTATGAAGAACTTACTGTTTTTTTCCTAGTGCTTTCTGCGTATCTTCAGTGGTCCATTGTATCTTTTATGGAGGTGCTGCTTGCTAAAGTTGGGAAGAGTGAAAATGTATGTAAATATAAGTACAAACTGTCTAGAATAATTAGATTTAAGAAGGAAGAGGATTGTTTCTTGGTTATAGGCATCACACAAACCATCTGCTTCTTGACCAGTGGTCCTGAGTATTTCAAATATGACGTGTCTCTTATTTTTCTAAAAGCAATTTTAAAGGGAATCATCAGTGTTTGTGGCTTACATGGCAGGTTGAATACAATTTTCCAGAATTCTCAGATGTTCGTCTCCACTTGATGTTACGGGCAACAGTGTGTTCTTTGTGAGGTCCGAGTGCCGTGTCCGTTAGTCACTGGAACTTTACTGCCACCCCCTGGAAGCCAGGAGGCATGAGTAGAAAGTCAGATTCCTGATATTTTGCGGGGAGAAGGCCAATGCTTTCTTTGTGGTTTCCACCAAGAGAATTACTTCGCATTCTTTCTCTAATCTAGAGCAGAGAAGTTGTTTGACCTGTTTGCTTCTGGGAGAGGAACCAATAAAACATGTTATTGGCATCAGCTTGGAAATGTGCTTTGTTTCCTATGTATGATTATATTTAGTGATCAAAGCATCATGCCCTCATCAGTCACTGTATAGTTCTACAATAATCCCAATATTTTTTCATCTTTTCCATCTCCTCGTTTGGCGTATGGAGCACGCTGTCTTCCTGTGTCTCTTTAGCTTGCTCTGAGACACTGTTTCTGTGCCAGGTGCCTTGAGCTGTTTGAAGTGAATCAAATTGTTGCCTTAGCTGTGATTGTTGTGTAGCGTTTGACAAGTGGCCCCACTTCTATTAATTAATCTTAACATGTCAGAAGTCATACATGTCTCGTACTTTTTCATTAGGATACACAGCTATGATCGGAAGGTGTTTCATCTGCCATTATTTTAGTGGGCTTCTGTGTTAGTTAGGCTTGCTTGCTTCTACCTCTGAGATGGCCGTTTAAACTCTAGATGTGAGCAAGCTGATAAAAAGTTCTCTTACATTTGTGAGACCGCCCTCCAACAGATAACTTCCTCATAAAAATGTGTCCTGAGTGCTTTTATATCCCCTGACTTTTGGGGACAAATTTGAAGCGTGAAATCTCTGCTTTTTGTTTTTAAGAAATGTTGCTTTCTTACACCAAGCTCAAAGCTTACCTTCTTCAGTGTTGGGCTTAAATTCAAAGTCCTGCTGCATTAGTTATATCGCCACCAATTGGAGTTTTGAAAATCTTTTAAAAAAAAAAAAAATCTTTTAAACTTTTCGAACCTCACCTGTCTTGGATTTGGTGAGGAAACACTAAATCTAGTTTGTTCTGCTGACTTGTTGCAAAGCAGTAGTAGACTAAAGGAGCTGAGTGGTTTGTGGAGCCCTCAGTCAGGGTTGTCTGTTAGAGCACCTTACAAAAATGTATCGAGAATGACGATGAGATCAGTTAGTTATGAGGTGGACCAGTGAAGGGACTAGATGACTTTTTGCTGTCTCTTCCTGTCTTACAATAACTTGTCACAATTATGTTTATTTCAAACAACGTGCCAAAATGTGTTATTGATACTGAAGAAGTCAACAGTGTTAAGATTTGAATGCAGCCATTGGTACTTTTTAAAAATTAATATTTTTTTCTTTATTTTTATGTCAGCTCTAACTCAACAAGATAGAAGTTTGCATTTTAAAAGCCATTTTATGTTGACTGAGGAAGCTGTAGTTGGCTGGCTATAACCCATACAGCTTTAGCTAAAGAAAAGCAATATGTTGAGAGGTTTGATTTAAAATTTAAGCCTGAGTTACCAAATTATGTCAACGTTTTCTTGGAGGTTTCTTTAGTAAGATTGGAAAAACATTTCAGACCATCCCTTGGGAGAGAAAGTGTTACTTTCTTTTAGTAAAAGCAGTATGTCTAATAAAGTGGTTGCTAACATGTTACAAACTGTGCTACTAATAAATTTGTTGTTGGGGAGAAAAGGAGCTTTAAGAAATGCTGCCTTTTTTTTTTTTTTGGCTTCACTCACATATCTTAGGGTGAGATTTTTTGTTGTTTTGTTTTAATAGATTGCTTGAAGTTCAAACGTGACTTTTTGAAACTATGACCAAAAGAAGCTTTTATGGTATTTTCCTTTCCTCTTTTCCCCTCAACCCAGTCTCCCTCCAACATACAACATTAGAAGTCCAGTTGGTAAAGCATAATGAAATAAATGAACTATTGTATTTGTTGGCTTTTTATGAATAAGCTAGTATTCATTTATTGCTGCATTCTAATAATGGAATTCAGGTAATGGAGGTTAAGTAAGCCCTGGAGTATAATTAGAAAACAAATTTGTTGCTTGCAAACAGGGTACTGTGAATTTGATTCTTGACTCTTTTTAGGGAAGGAGGTATAAATGTTAGTTTTACTGCCTTCTAGTTTAAAATACAGTAAAGGTTAAATAAATATGGAGCAGAAAAAAAATCTAGTTGTATGACCTATAAAAGTATAAACGGCCCAGTGTTCTCCTCTGTTTACACTTTTTCAGCAACACTAAGTAATTTCATATTAGTGTGGTAGGGTTTAGTACTGCATCATATATGCCTTCTGTATTCAAAAGTACATTCATAGCCAAATGTTTGTTTAAAAAAAAAAAAACCAAAAAAACAAACCACAGGGCCCAGCCCTGTTCAACATCTTTGTCGGCGATATGGACAGTGGGATAGAGTGCACCCTCAGCAAGCTCACCGATGACACTAAGCTATGTGGTGCCGTCGACACGCTGGAGGGGAGGGATCCATCCAGAGGGACCTGGACAGGCTGGAGAGGTGGGCCTGTGCCAACCTCATGAAGTTCAACCAGGCCAAGGGCAAGGTCCTGCACCTGGGTCGGGGCAACCCCAGCACAAATCCAGGCTGGGTGGAGAATGGATGGAGAGCAGCCCTGTCCCCAGCAGGTCGAGGGAGGTGATTCTCCCCCTCTGCTCCGCTCTGGTGAGACCCCACCTGCAGCGCTGCGTCCAGCTCTGGAGCCCCCAGCATAAGAAGGACATGGACCAGTTAGAGTGAGTCCAGAGGAGGCCACGCAGATGATCACGGGGCTGGAGCAGCTCTGCTGTGAGGAGAGCCTGAGAGAGCTGGGGCTGTTCAGCCTGGAGAAGAGGAGGCTCCGGGGAGAGCTGAGAGCGGCTCCCAGTGCCCAAAGGGGGCTGCAGGAAAGATGGGGAGAGACTCTTCAGCAGGGCCTGCTGTGACAGGATGAGGGGTGATGGTTTCAAAATAGAGGGAGGCAGATTCAGGTTAGATATTAGGAAATTTTTTTTTTATGCTGAGGGTGGTGGAGCACTGGCCCAGGTTGCCCAGAGAGGTGGTGGAAGCCCCATCCCTGGAAACATTCCAGGCCAGGTTGGCCGGGGCTCTGAGCAACCTGATCTGGTTGGAGATGTCCCTGCTCCTTGCAGGGGGGTTGGACCGGATGGGTTTTAAGGTCCCTTCCAGCCCAAACCATTCTATGATTCTTTAAAAAAAAAATCCCATTTAACAGTAAGATTCAAGATTGTCTTTTTTTAAAGTCCCACTAGGTGCCAGCAAAGGACCTCTTCAAATGATATGAGCAGTGAAACATTTTGTAGGAATTCTCTATCCCATTCCTCTTGTAAGAGTTGACAGTATATTAACTTCTTGACATACTGATCATTTTATTAAAATAAAAATGAAATATCGGGAATCGGCTATGAATGTATGAGACTGTGTATATAATTATACAGAATATCTTTATAATTGTGCAATCTCTGTGCATGCTTAGCTCAGTGTTGTAAAGTTTGCGTAGCTGGTCGTGTATTTGCATGCCGTAGCGAACTCGAATGCACAGTCTGCTTACTGTGGGCTTCCAGCGAACAAGATGAGGTGGTTCCATTTGTGAGAACGGTTTGTTTCTTTCTGTCTTTAACAGCTGTAATTTGGAAAGGTTAAAACAGAAAATAAAAGGTTAAAATGGTAGGCTGAAAAGAAATCCAAATTATTAATCAGAGTAACTTTTTGTGGTTTGAATTCAGTTGCACCTTACTGAAAATTATGAATTAATTGGCAGGAGAAATTTCTGCGGTGTGCAAATCTTTAGAAAGTGTGACTGCTGAACAGTATGTAGATTGAGAGATAATGCCAGATTTCTTTCAAGTTTTATTTAAATAGTGCAGAGAAACTTTTTTTTTTTTTTTTAAGAAGGGGGAGGCTTATTTCCCTGGTTTATGCATAATTCAGACCTCAGCAGTTTGCTAGCATGGTTACTATTTGGAAATTCAATCCTAGACTTGATACTCAATTATATGGGACTTCATTCCTACCAACTTCCTGTAATTCTAAACCTATGGGTAAAAATATTAGTAGTCACACGCCGCTGAGGAAAGTACGGACACATTGACTCAGCTAGTGCAGCTGCAGCAGGAGTTGCTGTTTTAAACTTGGAAGTACTTGAAGTCTATTATTGGATTAATTTATGCAAATTGCAGAAGGTTACAACTGAAACGAGGTCAGTGGTGTTCGTCAGGCGAGGTCGTTGGAACGTAAGTGCTTTGTAAATGAACGTCTTCTGACTGCAAGCAAAGACGGTCCAGAAACTGCAGTTCAACGAATGGCTGGCTTATTTCAAGAGGTACGGGTCTTTTTAACGCTCGTATCTTGTAGAAATTAGGACAAAGACTGCAACTTTTATGGGCTATTACTGTTGTGATATACTAGCTCTAGGTTCTGGGCAGCTGCCTGTATCCTTTCTGCTGAAGGATCTCTGTGGTTTTCATTTGCTAACATGCGTGGAAATGAGAACAAATGGCACGACGGTTAAGATTGCATTTTGCTACCCAAAGAAGCAACACAGATCCGTTATCGGAAACCTCTGAAGATGTTTTGGATAGGAACAGTTGTATGTACTTCAAAAAACTGCAGAATTCTGCACCTAAGGTTACACAACTGAAACTGACTCCTAGACAAGTAGCTTATGCACCTGTAATGCAAGAAGGAATTAGTGAAGAGGAACATGCGACTGTTTCTTCACTGCAAATCAAAAGGAGCACTTCACTGCACATTTCCCTACAGTCCAGAAAATGTAGTGGATGTTTTCGGTCTGGTGATGCTCTAGCGACTGGTGAAGACGCTTCATTCATTAGCGTGGGTAACGAAGGAGATTGTGGCACTAGAGTTGATCGTCGATCTCATGACGGCCTCCTGAGCAATAATGCTCTGTGCAGTGGCAGTCTTAGCAGTATTGCAGCCAGCGACAGCGGGTCGTTCAGCAGTGCTGGCAGTGACTACGGATCATGTGCAAGTACCACAAGCGACGGAGGTTCGTGTAGTAACAGTGTCATCAGCGACAGTGGTAGTGGCACGCTTTCAACAAGCGATGGTCCTTTCTGTACCAGCATCCTCCGTGGTGATTCTTCATCCAGAAGCACTGCAAACAAATGCAGTCCTTACAGGAACAACTCATCTCAGGAGACTCTGTGTGGAAGTAATACTGCTTTTGACCAAGATGCCTTGTCAGTGAGGAAGAAAACTAAAATTCCACTGCGACGCTGTTCATCGTTGGTTATTTTCCCAAGGAGTCCTTCCAGTACTCCTCCAGCTTCTCCAGTAAGCGCAGGTCAGCTACCACATAGAGGTGCCTATCAAACATCCCATAAACTAATTATTTCTCCTGGCGAGCTGGCACAAAGAGAAGATCAAGCCGTTTCCAAGGGGTTCCTTTCAACAGCAGTCAATGGACTTCGACTGTCTAAAACAGTTTGCTCTTCTGGGGAGGTCAGAGACATTCGACCCCTTTACTTGAAGACATCCTTGCGGGACAAAACCCCAATTTTGACTAGTTCCGAGCAGGCACCTTGCGAAGAAGTGCCCGATGACTTCTCATGTATTTCAGTTCAGCTCGCTCAAAGAGCGTTTGCCTCAAGCAGTGAAATGGTTACTGGCTGTTGCAGTCCAGAGTTAAATCTGAACTCCGGTGCAAAATACCCTCATTTAAAACTGGCGCGTAGCACATCGGCATGTTTACCCTCAAAAAAGGACTCGGAATATCGGGTTAATTTAAATGAACTAGAAAGACCGAAGGCACAGATGAGTAAAACCCACCACGTATTGCAAAGAAGCGTTTCGTTGGAAGGATCACATCAAAAAGTTTCTTGCTGTTTATCCAGCCTTAACTACAGATGTCACACTGCAAGGATGTCTCAGTTGCACATACAGTTCAAACCTGGGAATGAAGGAAAAACAGCTCCTGTTAAGAAAAGATACGGAACCTCTAAAAGGGAAATATCTAGCACTTCTTTGTGGAGGCCCCATAAGGTGAGTGTTCTGGTTTATAGAAAAATTTGACAGTATTTTACAGCTGAAATTTAACTGGAAAATGATAAAATTTGCAATCAAGACTTAAACACAACGATTTCAGAGTTTCCTAATAGTGTCAAACTGTCACCGTTAGGAATTAATTTTTATATTATCTGGAACATTTGTTTTTTAGATTTGTTTCTTACGGTGCATACAGTAGCATAGGTGAATAGGTCTTACAGTGAAATACCTGTATGTAATATATTATAAACAATAATTTCCTTTTTATATGAACTCAAAGGGATTTTCTTGTCTAATTATCTAGACATGGGAATTATTAAACCTCAGGTGAAGTTTTGTGGCTTTAAATACATAGCTTTACTTCTCAATAAATTAATAGTAATTATTAAAATTGTTTGCTTATAAAACGAGTAAAAATAAGTGAATTACTGTAGAGTCTTCTGGGCTTATTTCATATAGGCTTTATTTTAACAAAACAGTTTGCTTGTATGTAGAATTAAAGACAAGTAATATTTCAGCAGAGAAACTGTAAATACCATTTGTTTCTGTATACACCTTGAACCACAGGAATTTTCAGTTTCCTATCTTTTTTTTGCTCCCCCCTCCCCTTCCAACTGCTACTTCAGCCTGAGCAGTACACTGTAACTTAATACCTCTTCCAGCAACATTGCTGTTCAAATTATAGTACTTGGGTCTAGAAGGCTTATATTAAAAAAAAAATATATATATATTTTGGTAATGAAACTCAGATCCAACTAAACTGCAGAAGCATGTTTGCTTTTATTAACTCTTAAGGCAGCTTCTAATGTTAGTAAGGCATGAGCCACCTGAAATGTGGATTTTAAGACTTGTTTAAACAACATTGTGAAGACTTGAACGATCTGAATATTATATATTAATTTTAATTGTGAATGCTGATAAAAAAGGGCAACAATTAATATTTACTGAAATTGTTTTAACATCTCATTCTCTGTGAGTTTGTAGGACTGCCATTTAACTCGCATGCTTGTTTAAGCGAAAGGCTTTATGCCAAAGATCTATAGTTATGACAGTCCCTTTCTGAACTAATAATATAATTGCCTTGGAGGTATTAACCCGTAATTTTCAGTCCGCTGCACTGCCCTTAGAGTAGTGCCTGCTGATTCTACACTTCTGGCTTCTTTGGAGTTTTGTATTGCTTTTTGGTTAAAAATAATCCGAATAAAAAAAGTATTTCCTTCTTGCAAAGCTGTGATCTGTGTTTAAGTTTCCCTATAAAACTCCCAGGGGCTCACACGTAATCACTATGCGTGTGTTTTAGTGGTTCCTCATCCCAAATTCAAACTGCAGAGTTGATAGTAGGTTCCACAGCAAGCACAAACAGATTATGACCTGTTTTAAGTAGACTGGATCTAGTTATTTTTTACAAGTCTGTTGTAAAAAGGAAAATGTGTTGAGTCATGCTGCTTCAGTGGCAGTTGATGTGGAAGGTATTTTATGTTTTAATACTGAGTGACTTTTAACATATTCAATTTAGATAGAATCCAAGTTCAAGATCAGATTGTTAGCAAATATTTTCAGAAAACCTGGTAGGACTCTGGGCTGATAATAATTTGTTTTGAAGCGATGTTTACAGTGGATTGACATAAAATCTAAGGAGGCTTGACTTTTTAGAGCACGTGATAGGATGCTTCTGTGGCAGTTGAGGATTTTTACCGCGTTAATGTGGCAGCATGTTTTAAGCTTTCTGAATTCTTAACGTTTCATCTTCCGACTAGAAGATGAGAGAGACGAGTCTAAAAAAATAGAAAAAAAAGTCTGAATCTCAAATTTTGTTACCTTATACTTCTCATGTATTTGCAAATATTTACGTTTGTGCCATGTCTACATACAAATTAAAAAGATCTCTGACATCAGAAAACTGGATGCTAAAGGTTTTATAGCAGTATACTTGTTTCAGATTCTTTTCTGCAACAACAGGCACAGGAGCCTTTCAGTCCCAAAACGGCCCTTTCAGTCTTCGTGTAAAATCAGTTTTTATAGAATATCCTATAAAACGTGTTAAAAATTTTAAAAGCTTTCCCCACCAAACCAACCGAAACCAAACCATAATTGACTTGAGAGCAGTTCAGCAATTCACTGGAATAAAATAGAGAAATACTATTGTATTTGCTATTACAGTCTTTGTGACAAATATAATAGATTCTATGGCAATAATTTAATTATATAGTCCAGTTAATTATCATGGTGTATTGTGACTCATTTAAAAATAAACAACTCCCAAAATATTTCTCTTGACTCCAGTTAGTCTGGTCTAGTATATTGATATGCTGAGACTGAGTTCAAATTTAACAAGTTGATACTGGAGTAGCATTTAGTAATGTCAGCTATCTGTACAGCGCAGTCATGAAATCAAATCAGTGCTTTGGTCAGAGACTCCAGGGTCCGCAGCGGCAAAAGGTCTACGCGTTCCTTTCTTACGTGCCTAGCTACTAGCCTTCAGCTACCTCCTATCAGATTTCCTGCTTTCTATAATCAACAGCTTGTTAAAGGCTGACTAAAAAAAAAAAAAAAAAGAATCGAAACACCATTTCTGTGACAACTGGCCTTGGATTATTCTTAATTAAGTTGAAAAACGTGGAATGGTGATGGCCCACATACCGCATTGAATAGGTTCTGCAATAGACAGTGGAATTTCTTTTACGCGAAGCATAGTCCGTGGTTGCAGCACTGAAGGTTGTCCTTGACTTTGTATTTCTGTTTTTAACATTTTTCACAGCATCTCTCTCTTGCTCAGGGTAGAAAAATGTCTGCAGCTAAAGCACTTTGACATCGTGGCTGTTAATTGGGAGGGTAGGAGTGAGTTAGAGAACAGCTTACGTGTCATCTTATGTCTGTCAACTTTAAGAGCTACAGAGGAAGGCAAAAGTAGTGACTACAGTTCCACTTCTCATAGACCATAAACTTTACAAAAAAAAAAAAAAAAAAAAAGAAAAAGAAAAAAGTGTTAATCTCTTCCATGAGTATAACATTTTGCTGACATCCCTGTTGACGTTAGTTGCTCCTTCCTCTGATTAGATGTGAATATCGTAAATGTACCTGCAGATCTGTTTCAGCATCTGTATATCTTTTAAAGGGAATTGTTGGGTTATTGTCCTTTTGTTTACAAGTAATTTTACTCAAGTTTTGTCTCTAGTGAATGAAATACACATTTGGAAGGAAAATAACTTCCGAGGTGGTATAGCATATAACCCAAATGTTTTTATACTGTCAAGTTCGTTTGAAGAAAACCTTTAGTTGGAACTCTCAAGCTTTTTTTATCATGTTCTGGAACTCTGCCTTTTGTATTTGTAAGAGGAGATACTACATTTAAATTATGAACAAACAGTAATTTGAGGGGCTGCGTATGAGGCTGTCTCTCTTCAGTAACTTATTTCCCAGCTGATCTGAACATGCTGGGAGGACCAGAACGTGTGCCTGGAAGTTCTTGGTTCCCTTCGTAAATGCTGCACCACGAGTTAGCACTGAGTAGTGTGAGGTTGTCTTCTCTCTTGCATCCCCTTTAAAGGATAGAGCTTCTGTCTTAGCAAAGCTCCTTCACAGAAGATAGCAGCCCAACCGGAGAAGTGCCAAGAGAAGGTGAAGACAACTGTAGCTTATCTCCAGCCATCTCCATCTTTGGCTGTTGAATAAAGGGACTGCGCAGGTATCGATGTCCCAGATCTGTGCAAGGAAGTGAGGTGGAAAAAGGGCAGGGAAAGCAAAAGGTTACAGAGAATACAAGGCAAAGCACAAATAAGCATCTCTTTACGCTCTTGTGCTACGATAATCTCAGCACTTGGTAATTTTCATGTTGTTCAGTGTTGCATGTCTTGTTCCAGGCCTGTCTGTGGCACGCTGCTGTGTCTTGGTGTTACCAGTTCAGCCAGGGAGAACTGGGTTTGAAAGGAAAGCGGTGTGTTTCCGAGGAATTACAATGACAACTGTGTTAGACTTAAAGCATATAATACTATTTATGTTGTCTGTCAGACAAAGTTTAGAAGTTGAAGTATACATCAAAGTGTTAAAGACAGTGGAAACTGTTAATCACAATAATTAACAATTTGTAATCAGTTGTAGGTGGTCTACTTTCATCCTTTATATAACAATGACCTGTAGTTCTTTCATAATTTGTACTGATTTCTTCTATTTTCCATCTTGCTTGAATGCAGAGTTTTGTTACAACTTCTTCTCCACCTTTCTTCATGCCTTTAGCTTTTGCTTAGCAATCTTTAGGGGGGAAAAAAGATTATGCACAAAGGATGTGACAAACCTTACAGCCAAGACTCGCTGTGAACAGTTGCTACATGGAAGCATTAACAAGGGAAGCAATCAATTAATATTATTTTGTATCAACTCCATCTCTAAAATTTTTCTCTGTCAGTTTTAGCAAGTTATATTTGGCAACGGTGAGCCGTATGTAACGTTCAGAATAGGATCACGCTGTAAGGAACAGTGTCTGGGCTGTAGCCAAGAGCAGACACTTAAGGAAATAATATAAGCAGCAGTCAAAAATAGTCCTTCCTCTGATGTATCCCCGGTTTCTAATGAATAAGCGGTCATGGACTTTTTGATCCTGACCTTAAAATACATGTCTCATGTATTGAGACCATAATCATTACTATAACTTTTTTTTTTTGAATGGTACATCCTTTTTGCTTTCTGTGAGAAATTAGCTCAACACTTTGGGTTAAACAAAAGCATTTCTTGGAAAATGTTATGATGATGTAGAAATCGTAGTCTTTGTAAGCATTATAGCGTAAGAAAAGTCCTTAACAAAACTAATAGTACCTGCAGGTGTGCTCCCAAGAGTTATCAAGAAGCTAAGCTATAAAATTGTTGAAATATGAACTGTAATGAATAATCTTTTAATTTATTAGATTCCCTTAGTGAAATAAAGTTTACAAGGAGGGAGACTGAGCACTCTTTTCACAAAAAGTAGTTTTGTCTCACAAATCAAACTAAGCAATGACATGTGAAGATGGGTGAGCTGCTTAATGCAGGACACTGAGGGTTTTGAAATATTTGACAAAACCCTTAGCAGAAGTTCTGAAAAATGCTGTCAAGATATAAGTGGAGGAAAAACTTCCTTATCCATGACAACTAATTAAAAGAGAAGAAACTAAAGTGAGAATTAAATTGTCATCTTTGAAGTTGCAGAAGATCTCATGGTAGCGAGTGACTAGACAGTAGAACGGACAATTTGAAAGTCAGTGTCGGTGAATGCCAAATACTGCACATAGAGGGAAAACATCTACTGGTGCAATGTGTGGTCATGGTCTCCCATACTCATCAGGAGATAGTTTGTGTCACGGCAAGGGACTTGCTGAAAACGTCTGCTCAGATCTTGTTGACAGGCAAATAGAAGGTTGGGATTCATTAGGAGAGGAATAAGCTAACACCATTGAAAAGACCATTATGGAGTTCTACAAATCCACATGGCTTGTGTGTTTCTGGTCATCCTTTGTCAGAAATCATGTGTAACAGAACCGGAAAAATACTGAGACGCATCACAAGATTCAGATAAGGAGACACTAAGTTAACTAAAGGCTTTTCAGTTTGGCGGGGGCGGGGGGAAGTGGTATAAAGGGAATTTTTATAAAACTATAGCTCAGGCGAGATGTATTTAAACAGAGAATCCCCTCTAATAAAACAAGTATCTTCTCTTATATGTTGCTGAGCTCACTGTTGCAAGATGTTGTGCATACCAAAAGCAGAAAGGAATTTCAAGAAGAGGTTAGGTAAGTTGAAGAAAGGTCCATCAAAGGGTGTTACATTGTCAGTATGTGTTTTAAGGTCAGGATCAAAAAGTCCATGACCACTTATTCATTAGAAACTGGGGGATATATCAGGGGAAGTACTATTCTTGACTGCTGCTCATATTATTTCCTTAAGCGTCTGCTCTTGGCCGTTGCTAGAGAAAGGGTACGAGGCTGCTCAGTGTAGGCTCTGTGGTGCCTGCTCAGCCCTTGCAGCACCTGGGATCAGATGGTAGAAATGCTCTTTCAAGCTCTCCCCTCACCCTGGGCCGAGAGCGGCGTTCTGTGTTCCACCACGCGTTTTCTTGTCTTCCAGAAGTGGATGAATTTCACACATTAAGCAAGCAAAACTGAGTGGCCTTTCCAGGCGGGTGGTTTGCTTACAAGTGAGGTTCGCCCTTGTCTGAAGGGGACTGCCCTGCATTTCTGTTAAGTGTCTCTGTTTCAAGTGAACTTGCTTCCTCGCTCCCTGCCATGAACAGAACGTGCTGGTTTTGGAGTGCCGCCAGCAAAATGTTTGTAGCTCGTTTGTGCTAGTGTTGGTTTATGGATCTATAATCATCTGTGTTTCAGGAGAGTACGTAACTTCACACGCACACAGTTTACAGTAAACTGGAGCCATTGAAGTGAGGGCATGTTAAAATGCAAATGGGACACTCTAGCTACCCAGTAAGAGGAATGTGGGAAGAAACATAGAACTGGATTCTTTTAGACCTAGACGATTTCTCTGGCAATCTGTGATTTTCCTAGCATAGGCCTTTTTCAGTAAGGTGAAAGCACGAGGGCTTTTTGAAGGAAAAATGTCCAGAATTTATGATGAACATTACTTATTTTTTAATAGTTTCTACCTTAGCCAGTTGTTGTAGTAATCATTGTTTTAATAAGTTCAATTTGGGACAAATAGCTTATAAAGAAAAAATTCAAAGTGGTTAACATCTGGTAAATTATAGACCAACAAACCTCATGTCTGTTGTGGGACGTGTAATGTAACTTCGGTGAGAAAGGCTGTTGAGCTGATATGAAATAAATTGTAACAGTGCTTTTGTAAAAGTACTTGTGGGCGGATTGTTTGTGTTCTAGTTGCCTTGCGTTATAGAGGTTGAGGCATCCAAGGTCAGTTCACGCAGACTGATTTTGGACAGATAGGATTTATAACTTGAGCATAGCACAGCTTAAGATAAACCAGTAAGTTCTGCTGCAGCCAGGTCATCTGTCTACATTTAGGACTGGCGGCAGTAGGTTTAGGCGTGGAGCTGGGAGAGGTCAATAGGTAGGGCTCAGGGCTCCTTCTCAGATCAGCGGTGCCTGGAGACTTGCGTGGAGGGCAGAAGAGCGTGGAAAACGGCAGCGTGGCTGGCAGCGGGCGCCGACTGCGGTGGAGCGGAGACACAGGGAGTTCCGGAGTTAGTGTTGATGTTGAATTGGGATCAACAGGAGCCTTAAGAATGGTTTGAAAACTGCTGGCCTAACTTTGGAGTAGGCTGAGGCCAGTCAGCCTGCACCCAGCCCTGAAATTTCTTAGAAAGGGCCAGTTACTTGTAGAGCCTGGGATGACTGTTCAAGGTGATGTTTAGGGCTGGAAAAAGCAGCTTCCAGACTCAACTTGATTTTGTGCATCCGTGTAGCACTGTACTGGACTTAATGAATTTCCCAGGAGTGAGACCGTGACGCAGAGGTGCTCCAGTTGCCCGTCTGCCTTTTGGAGGCAAATCATTTGTGGTTTTTCAGTTTTTCTTAAAATTCTGTCTGTTCCCTTTTGTTCTGAATAACAAAAAGTTGCCTGTGTATTGAGTCCTTTAGCCGAGTGTATTGATTAGCCGGTGTGGTTAACATCTGTCATATCTGGTTTATCTGTTGCTCATTTCAGGGAGTAAGTGATACGTGCAGTTTAACACTTGCTAGATTTTACATTTTTTGAGTGTTTTAAGTTTTGTAATGTTAATTGATGAAGGTAAAAGTGCACTTGGAATTGTTACTACAAAAGTTTGTTTTTCAGACTTTATTTGGAGTCTTCAGGTTTGGCACAAAAGCTTCCACAAATAGAAGCAACAGTTTTATCTGTTTATACTGCTGTGAAGTTTATACTACTCTGAAGTTAACTGACTTGGTGCCAGCAGTGGCTTGTTGAAATAGGACCTAATTAAATATTTTCTGATTTTTTTTTTTTTTTTTTTTAGTGTTGTCTGGTTTAACACAGGAGACCAAATCTGGATTGACTCTTGGCTTTTCATAAAATGAAGTATTCTTGCTTTTCATGTTATAGTTTATTTGGCACATCTGTCCATAAAACCAAAGGAAGGCCGATTGCTGATGAATTACATGCACGCGGTCCTAACTTTTGACTTGTTCTCTGTTTATGTTGTGTTTAAGTATGCTTCGGTCTTCTTGCGACCTGTGTGAACAGGAATTCTCATATGCAAAAAGCTATCTTAAATTGCTTTGTTAATGACCTTTTCTGCATAAGTTCTCAAAATAACAAACGTTGAATGGAGGGATGTATGGTGGCTGTTATAAGGTTACTGTAGACTATGAACTTTCATGAAGCGATCTATAAATTTTGGTTCTATATAAAAAGTGTAAGCTGTAAATGAGGAAACAGATGACGCTCTTGCTCTGGTCTTTTTAGAGAAGCAATTCTCTGAAAATCTCTTTGGAAGCAAGGGCGAATTAGTGAAAATAACTCTAGTGTCACGGCTAACAGCTGGTAAAACTGCTGAGGCACGCTGTGCTGACACCTTGCTGCGGAAGTGGCAGGCAGGGCTGAAGGTCCTGCAGAGACAACCGTCGATCTAGCAGCACGTATGCCCTCTCTCTTGAAAGTGCTGGTGGGTTCTGACATCTCAGTATCACAGATAGCTGAGCATAGATACCAACTGAAAGAAATGCATACCTGTCATTAAAAAAAAATAAACCTCACTGTATTTACCTCTCTGCCTTAAAAATACAGGTGACTGGGACTTGAATTCAATGCAACAAAGTATTTATCACTTTGTAAGACAGAGAAACCATTTTTGTTAGAATCCATGAATTTGCTAAGATCATAAAAAAAAAAATTCATAAATGAATTTTTGAAACTGTTATTTTCCCATGATGAGTAGCGTGTGGCGGCAGTATTTCATGGAAGGAAAAAAGCTCACTTTTCTCAATTTAGAGTTAAAGAGAACCAAATAATATACTCAGTGCAGCATGAAAAGAAAAATACTTGAAGTTGCTAGTGTAGCTCAGGATAGTTTTTTTTTTGGATTGTTTGGGTTTTTTTTTTTTCATTCTCATCGAGATTGTAACTAATGTGGGCATTTGGGTGTTTAAGCAAGAAGAATGTTGGTTTTATAAAGGATCTATTGAGCTCTTATTTTCGTAAGCAGTGATAGTCCAGATCACTGTTTGTTTTTTCAGTTTGAATTGATCCTTTATATTCCCTCCAATAAAAGCTGTGTGCTTTCTCATTTTGCCATGCGCGAAGAGCGACTTTACACACAACTAGCTGTCTGTTTAGTCAGAAGCAGCCTGGGCATATACTTAGGTTCCAATTAATGCATTAACACCAACAGAAACTAGTCACAAAAGTTAGTGGAGAAAATACCTGTTATTTCAAGACCTTGGCCTTCCACGAGAGGGGTTTCAAAAGGCACTGTGGTGAATCCAGCGAGTAAGAAAGGCATTAAATTCGGTTAACTGTCGTCAAACCTGAGAAATTACGGACAGTGTTCTCAGCACTGCTCTTAAGTGTGTGAGTCGTATAAGCGTGTCTGTTTAGTACCTACTTCTATGCAGTTTCTGATGGGAATTGCAGAAAAAAAAATCCCAAATCTCAACTGTTAAGGCTTATTAAGTATGTATGCATTAAACAGATGAAAATGAGTTTTGGACTGCATCACTTTCTTTCGGTGCTTTTCCTCTCTGAGCCCTCGCTTTGGCATGGCACTAGAGTTCTTTACATGTATTGTATACAGCAGCTGTCTGTCCTCACATGTTTTTAATAACGTTCTATAGACTAAACCAATGAAGGAGTAAAATAAAAGGCCTCTTTGTTAGTGTACTATATCCTTAATAGAGGTTTATGCACTTACGGTTTGGCAAGCAGAAAGTTTGAGTTCTCTGGCCGTTAAGAAATTAGAAGTTGACGAGAACAACTGACCCACTTATCTGTGGGATGCCTGTTCTCGTGAAACAGAGATCCAAACAGTTTCAGCTTCATTGGCATTTAATTGTTAATGTGTGCAATGTCTGTTTCAAAGCTGCTTTGGCACTTCTCTGAAGGCAGTTAAGTCGGCTGCCACAGCGAGGCACATTGCTGAAGAGCATTCCTGCTATCTGATCTATGTATTAGTTGTTTGGAGGTCAACAAAAATCTCCACTGGAGGATTTTACTCTCTGGCTGCGGGAGAAGGTACTGTTAAAGGTTGGGTATTGAGGCTAGCTCTGCTAAAAATAGCAGGAGAGACAGCAGAATAATAAAGTGAATAACAGGAGCCTGTACTAAAATCATGCTGGTAACAAACACAATGTTCTGAGGTTTTCTAAAATACAGCAGACTTTTGT
Source organism: Tetrax tetrax (assembly GCA_009806455.1). Classification (NCBI taxonomy): domain Eukaryota; kingdom Metazoa; phylum Chordata; class Aves; order Otidiformes; family Otididae; genus Tetrax; species Tetrax tetrax. The sequence goes on along the minus strand of WHYT01017231.1, from coordinate 223,631 downwards.
CCCACATTCCAGTAATTTATTTGAAAAGCATGTTCCGCTTGAGGATTGCCAAGAACTTTACAAATACTAAGCCTTTTAACATGCCTAAGGTATGTGCTGTGCCATTTTAAAAGAACCTCATAGGCAAAAATGATACCTATATTCTTCCAGAAGCTTGTGGTCTGCAATAATATAGAAAGTTCTTCAGTAGTTCAGGGAAGCTCCAGACTCTTCAGGAAAACCTATTATAGCTTTCTATCTCAAACGAGTTTGTGAACTAAAAACATGGGTGGTTTTTGTTTCCGCTCCCCGCCCTTTCAAATCTGAGTATAACACATACACACTGCAAATTCAGTTTAAAGTTACGTATCTCTAGATTTCTAGCATGTTGTCATCTCTGCAATCTAGTTGTGCTTTTTGGAGATGTAAAAATTAGAGCTTATACGAATGTGAGGCACTGGTTCTACATATGGATGTACAATTTAAAGATGAAATGGACAAACTTGAGACAACAGAGCTAAAGAAAAGAGGTACCACAATTATTGTTGTGGCTTGGCCCCAGCTGGCAGCTAAGCACCGCACTGCTGCTCGCTCACTCCACCTCGGGGGGATGGGAGAGAGAAAATACAATGAAAAGGTTGTGGGTCAGAATAAGGACAGTGAGAGAACATTCAGCAGTTACTGCCACAGGCAAAATGGACTCAACTTGGGGAAAATTAACTTAATATTAACAATAAACTGGAGTAGAATAACAAGAAACAAAACCAAATCTCAAAAACCCTTTCCCCCCCCCGCTCCCCTCTTCCCAGGCTTAACTTCACTCCTGATTTCTCTACCTCCTCCCCGCCCAGCAGCACAGGGGGATGGGGAATGGGGGTTGCAGTCACTTCATCACACGTTGTTTCTGCTGCTCCTTTCTCCTCAGGGAGAGGACTCCTCATGCTCTTCCCCTGCTCCAGCGTGGGGTCCCTCCCACAGGGTCACAAGTCCTGCCAGCAAACCTGCTCCACTGTGGGCTCCTCTCTCCACGGGGCCACAGGTCCTACCAGGAGCCTGTCCCAGCGGGGCCTCCACGGGCCACAGCCTCCTTGGGGCACCCGCCTGCCCCGGCGTGGGGTCCTCCCCGGGCTGCGGGGGATCTCCCCTCCTCCGTGGGCCCCCATGGGCTGCAGGGGGATCTCTGCTCCGGTGCCTGGAGCACCACCTTCCCCTCCTCCTTCCCCTACCTTGGTGCCTGCAGAGTTGTTCCTCTCACATCTCACTCCTCTCTCTGCTGCTTTCCCCCTCCTTAACTCTGTCATCCCAGAAGCGCCACAACTGTCACTCGCGGGCTCAGCCTTGGCCGGCGGCAGATCCGGCTGGCAGCCGGCTGGCGTTGGCTCTGTCAAACACCAGGGAAGCTTCCAGCAGCTTCTCACAGAAGCCTCCCCGCTACCAAAACCTCGCCAGGCAAACCCAGTACAGTTGTTAAGAGAGAAAGAACTGCTTCAAGAAATACCTTTAGCCTTTAATGTCAGAGCTGTTTGAATGGAGAATGCCATCAGTTGGACAAAAAAAAAGAAAAGAGTAGAATTAGACTGGAGTTTTAACCCTGTGAAACATTGGCGTTGAAAATTAAAAATATAGTTGTGCCAGAAGAAAGGTGAGAAACGTGACTTTTCCCTGAGGTGAAGGGGATCGATAGCAGCGAGATGCAGAACCTCATAGTGGAAAGTTTTATGGAAGAAGGCCGCCAAAATCCTTGGGTGATGAGTTTGAATAAAAGCTTGTGGTACACCAACAGATTTAGGAAAGGATAGGCACCAAATCTTTTGTTACCTGGAAAAAATCGGGAAGACTGGAAATCCAGAGGCTGCACAGTTGAAGACTTTCACGCTTCTTTACTCTGTCTATGCCAAAAAGTGTAGTTTTGTTATAGCGTAGATTTTTGAAGAATGCCATAGGCTTATCCATACACTTCACAAATTTTATGCTCTCTTGATTTTAGCACCCAGGCAGTGATACGTCTTTGTGTTAAATGACTCATATAATAAATTTTCCTGCTTTTGTGGAGGTTCGCAAAGACTTTCAAATCACAAATGAACTTGAGACAACTCAGCGTAGGCTCAGTAACCCAAGAAGAAGTCAAGTCAAGTACTTAGACAAAATCACTTGGGCAGTGATTATTGCCAAAAATATTGAAATTGCCTACATAAATTACTAAAATCTTGGTTTCTTTGGCAGGCAAAAATCAATTCTCAGAAGTAAACGACAATGACACCGTGTGTTGTCAGTCTCTGCCCTGGTACTACCATGCAAGCCTCTGAGTGTTGGGTCATTCAGATCTCCTTCTGTACAGAGCAAGTTTTATTGTCTACAATTTAATTTTGGAGTGTCTTCATACTCTTAGAAAGCATTACGATGCTATCGGGGCTTTGGAACAATGTTTTTAAAACACTTTGCAACTTTAAACTTTCTGTGTTTTTTCTTTGTATTTATTTTCCATAGACTCGAGATGATTTTCTTGGGCAAGTGGATATTCCTCTTTATCAGTTACCGGTTTGTATTTTTTGTTTGTTCTTGTTTTAAGACTAAGAAAAGGAAAAATGGTTCTGTATGCAACTGTATTAGTCATCTAAGGACGTTAAGTGTCCTGATAATACAAGGAATTAAATTCTCCTGCTCTGGGTTTTTTGTTTGGTTTTCTTTTGTGGATTTGTTAGGGGGATTTTAATGCTAATATTTACAAAAAAATGTAGGTTACCTTCTGTTTAGATACCGGTTTCTGCTGCTATGAGAGTTATGAGTGCTTTTAGCTTTTTGAAGAATAGAAATGCAAGGTCTGAAACAGTCTAAAAGACAAGAAGAGATTGTAATTATTGTAATATTTCTTAAAACATTTTATTTAAAGTCTACAATTTAATATTCCTCATTTCCACAAACAGATGAAGAAGAGGTAAGTGGGAAATAGGGCTAGCGTTGCTTTGTACATATTTTTGGGGGTTTAGTTTTTGTTTTTGAATGCCTTTCGCAAAGCACACTGTTGATTTTAAAGAGAGATCACCAAAAACATTGAAACAAGTCAGCCTTTGGAGGTCTCAGAACATTGGTGAATACTAACAGATTTATCAGCAACTGCTTTGAAGACAGGCTAACAACTGTGGCAAAACAGAGCAGTTGTTCTTCCGTTCTGTAACAACCACGGATATGTCCCGTTTCCCACATGATGACACTCGCTGCTCTCCCTCGCTCCGGTGGGTTGGGAAGACTGGCCGTCATGTCCCTCTGGAGAAGACTCTGTGTTCTCCAGCGTGAACTAATTTATAGAGCCGTCCTCAAGTATTTTCATGGCTGTTCTCTTACCTTCCTCAAACACTGACTTTTCCCCGTCTCCTCTTGGTTTCCATCTTCCTTGTTCTTAATTACTTGGTCTTGCCATCTGAATCCAGTATACTTGATTGGCCCAAATATAGGTGGATTTTTTGAAAGTCTGTAACATAAGTAAACATATGTTGAATAAACAAAATCAGTTTATAAATTCTTCATTACATGCAGTTTTGGTTTTGCTTGGTACTACGCAAATGCAGACTGCTCATAACTAAGAAGACATGTAAAAAGGGCAAATCGTCTGCGAGGTAAGAGAGTCGACAGATTGGAACTTGCTCTTTCCAGAACCAAAATGTATTAATCCAAGTGTAATCTGACATTGAATCTAAGTCAGAAAAGTAATTATAAAACTTAGCTCAAGGTGATAATGTTTCTCTCCTCTGTAGTGTATTTCCACAGTGCCTTAGCGTGTGTGTTGGTAGAAACAGTGTAATGGTGGGGTCGGAACTCAAAAAACCACAAAATCAACACCCAACCTTATTCCACTTTAATTTCAAAGAAGAGCTTACCTTAGTTGTAAGACAACTCATTTTATAAATTTGGAACCTGAAATTGCAGATAACAACCATAACACATGTATCGTTACAGGATTGAAGGTCTTGCATTTTAATTCAGTGAAGGTAGAACATTTCAACTTGAGTGTAGTACTTCTAAATTGTATTAATAATACACCAAAGTGTAAGGAAAGAGCTTACACCAAAATGAAATACAAGAGAGCATTTTTCTTTCTGAGATTCAATGTAATAGTTATCATGTTCAGTAAAATTTAGACAGCTTAATCTTAAGACTTGTCATAACAGAGTTCGACATTTCCAAATAAAATTCTAAAGTCTCTAACTTAATGATGTCCAACCTTTTAGATTTTTTTTTGTTTGTTTCTCTCCGATCAAATATTGACAAACATTAGATATTTTTGGAAAATTTATGGAATTAGCTCAACCTTTGAGGACTGCATCATGTACCATTGTTCTTAATTAAAAGTATAGCAATTGCAGGTTTCCTTATGTTATACAGTACTTCTTGAAATAGTTAGAATGTCTTGGTTAATGAGAGTTTAGAGTTA
>WHYT01017231.1:160789-182494 GCA_009806455.1 Tetrax tetrax | reverse complement strand
ATTTTTTTTTTTTTCCAGTACTGTAGAACCATAGAATGGTTTGGGTTGGAAGGGACCTTAAAGATCATCTAGTCCAACCCTCCTGCCCTGGGCAGGGACGCCTTCCACCAGACCCCGTCCAACCTAGCCTTGAACACTGCCAGGGATGGGGCATCTGGCGCCTCTCTGGGCAACCAGTGCCAGTGTGCCACCACCCTCACAGTAAAGAATTTCTTCCTAATGTCTAAGCCAAATCTTCTCTTTCTCAGTTTAAAACCATTACCCCTTGTCCTATCACTGCTTTCCCTCATAAAGAGTCTCTCCCCACCTTCCCTGCAGCCCCCTTTGGGCACTGGCAGGCCGCTCTCAGCTCTCCCCGGAGCCTCCTCTTCTCCAGGCTGAACAGCCCCAGCTCTCCCAGCCTGGCCTCACAGCAGAGCTGCTCCAGCCTCTCAGCATCTGCGTGGCCTCCTCTGGGCCCTCTCCAACAGCTCCACATCCTTCTGGTGTTGGGGGCTCCAGAGCTGGATGCAGTGGTGCAGGTGGGGTCTCACCAGGGCAGAATCCCCTCCCTCGACCTGCTGGCCACGCTCCTCTTGATGCAGCCCAGGATGCGATTTGCTTTATCTTAATTTTCATTTCCTAAGGCTCTTTGTAGTAATACCTAACAACAAAGGGAAGATAAAAACAGGATGAGAGACAGAAGAGCCCAAAATACATTACTTCAGATAATGCTGTGACATCTTATCACCATTTTGCTGTGCGAAAGATTTTTAGTCCTGAAATTGCTGAGTCCTCAGATTTCAAATGTCTGTAAAGGTTTTTGTAGCTTTGTACATTTGCAGAGTCTCTGTATCCAATGCTGGATTATCCTAGGTAGCAATGCTCACTGGGCTGTAATGGAGCCTCTTGTAGCTTAAAAGGTGGCTACTCTATTTTGTATTTACTATTTTGTAATTTTCTCTCTTAGGATAGTGAATATTACAATTCTCTGAGGTGGATTCTTGAAAACGATCCAACAGAACTGGACCTGAGATTTATAGTTGATGAAGAACTTTTTGGTCAGGTTAGTATGTTTATGTAACGTAGACAAGACAAAGCATGAACGTAAATGTTTGACCTGTGAAATTAGCTGATTTTATCTGTATGGTATTAAGAAAACCCCTTCATCCGGTCACGTTGGTTTGTTCACTCAGCTGCTTCTTTTAGCTGGCACAGGCTCATGCAGGGCTCTGTTAGCCTGGCTGTGATGTGATAAAGGGCTTGGAAATAAGCAGAGCTTTAAAAAATAGCTCGTGCTTTTTTCTTAAGTCATATTTGTATTGAAATGTCGCTGTTGCCGTGAATGCAACTGAGACTAAGGTATCCACAGTCCCATGACTGAACCTGGAGTAGAGGCTGCTGATACGTGATTCTCTGGAAATGGTTGGAATCATAAATTTCACTGGGAGATATCAACAGGGTTTGTTGTCTAAGACGTACTAGAAAACTATGGAATAAACAAGTTGGTTGTGTAGAAAGCTATCCAAAATAAGCTGTGTAGAAACGCCACAGGTCTTGAACAAAAGTTCCAGATCACAGATGCCGTGAGCTAGGCATCAAAGTAGATCTTAGATCTAAGTAGGCTGATAGCCTTTGTGGTCTTGTGGGACTACGGTGATCCTAAGGGGGAACAAACTGAAGGTCAGACAGAGGTTCCAGTAGTATGTGTCATTGCGTAACAGAAAGGCACGTTGATTCACTTATTTACTGGGGCCATTGCTGACATTGTTCCCCAAGTGGTTTTCCTTGATACTTAGAAAAAAAGGCTGAGTCACTGCATATGCAGTTAGTGAGGTCTACGTTACTGAGAACTTGTGTGCAGACTTTGGTGATTTATTGTAGCAGGTCAGAACAAATGGAGATTGCCCCATTGCAGTCTAGCATCCCTGAATAATACATTTTTAACAGCAATCAACCAAACTCCACTTATTCAGGTGACCAGTTCTATTTCTCACAGTTTTCAAATTCTGCAGTCTTGAAGCGTTAACTAAATCATGTGATATTAACATCTGAATTCTGTGACATGCGTGTCTCGTTGAAGACCTGTTCTGTGTGTTGCATTTAGACCCATCAACATGAGCTGAAAAGTGGGGGATCAGAAATAGTCGTCACCAACAAGAACAAGAGAGACTACATTCAGTAAGTAGCGGCCACTGCGCGCAGTGTATCTCACTGGTAACAGGGACTGTGCGTTAGCTTATTAACAAAAGGAAATCGTTGTTTTATATATAAATTGCGTTTATTTAAAATTGTTTTGTTTTGTTTTGTTTTTTTACAGTCTTGTTATTCAGTGGAGATTTGTGAGCAGAGTACAGAAACAGATGGCAGCCTTTAAAGAGGTATAGTTTGAATTAAAAAAATAAATTCTTCTAAGAACTTATTGCATCTAGGCTGAAGACAAGCTTTTTTTGACGTCCTGAAGACGCACAGATAGTGTTGTTACAGGTATAAAAAAGGCAATGATACTATTTGTAGTGTCAGCTTTGAATTATTTCAGACTTTAAAATCTTAACTATTTAATGAACTCTGCAGAAATGAAAATTAAATCAAACTAACAGAATAAAATTAAACCAGCTAGTGTATCTTTATAAATTTTATAAATTATATTACAATATATGAGGCTCAGACTTACATATTCACCATTCAGTGTAGCACAAGAAAGATGTAAGTCAGAATTAAAAGTACTGTAACCAAACTGGGGACTGCTGGTGTCCAAGTGCCTGTCTTTGATGTATTGCTTTGGCTTTGTTTAGTAAAGCATCTAAATACCATTCTCTGTGAACAAAAATACTTAAATAACGTTGACTTGATTTTTAAAAACTTCCCTCATCTTTTTTAGGGCTTTTTTGAACTAATACCACAGGATCTGATTAAAATTTTTGATGAAAATGAACTAGAGGTAAGTGTATCATGGAAAAGTAAATAAATTATGTTGAAACTTAATATTACTGACTTAAACTTTGTGTTGGTTTTTTCGTGGTTTTTTTTTTTTTTTTTAATCTATGTAGTTATTGATGTGTGGACTAGGAGATGTGGATGTGGCTGACTGGAAACTACATACAAAATACAAAAATGGCTACAACATAAATCATCAAGTAATACAGTGGTTCTGGAAGGTATTGTGAAGTTCTTTATTTTTATTTTTATTTTTTTTCTACTTGAAACCTTTTCAAAAGCTGCTGCCTTTCAGCTATGCTATTTTATCGTGTGATTCATCAATAGGTAGGTAAATATTTGACCACTAAAACTCCTGAGAAAGATAGTCAGAAAACAAAAAATGAGATGCATGGCAAGAATGTAAATACACTACTGATACTTGCTTTTACAAAAAAAAAAAAAATCCATGTCTGACTGGGGTTAAAAATATTTCTCTGCAGGTTTCTCTGGCATGGTTACACTAAAGAGGTGTTAAACTCTTCTGTTTAATAAATTACAGGAATTTGGCTGCTAGTTCGTAACATCAGGCAACTTCAAAGAAAGTAGGGGCCAGATCTTCAAGGGAAGTGTTTTAACAGCCTGCTAAGCCAGCAACCGTACTCTTGTTACAGTGCCATTAAAAAATGGTTGGCTTCGTAGCTTTTAGCAGTAGGCAGAGAAGTAGACTATGTGTGTTGCTAAAAAAAAAAAAAAGGTGTTTGTATAATGATTTGATAATGATTTAGAGAGATAAACTACGTTGCATAAATCTCCTAGCTTAAAGCTTTCATTTAAAAATAAATCTTTAATTGTCATTATTGTCATATGTAGGCAGTCTTAATGATGGACTCTGAGAAGAGAATACGCTTACTTCAGTTTGTTACTGGCACATCACGCGTTCCTATGAACGGCTTTGCAGAGCTGTATGGTGAGTACTTCTGATTATGTTGGCAATTAAGTAACAGAGGACACGACACCAACGTTGTCATGATATTTGACTTCAAACATAGGCACGTTATTTTTCAAATTTTGCTTTAAAAATGAGTATATTCTCTCTCTCTGGCAGTTACAGGATGCAAAGTTAGAGAAAAGTCACTTAGATTGCACATGTTTCCATGTTCTTTAAATACTCAATTTTAATTCTGGTTTTGGAAATTTTTAAATGTTTGGGACTTCTCAAACGAATGTGAATTTTAAAGTTCTAAAGAGTTAGAAATACCCCTCTGTAAGACATGATGGAGCCTGAAGAAAATTCTCAGTTACCTAAGATGTGATTACAAAGACATCCCGGCATCAGCAGTTAACTTTGGATTCTTACGAGTTCCCCAGCTGCTTTTATCTGCTCACACGCCGCAGTTGTACGGATACAATTGTTTGTAAGGACACACTCTGAAGAGGACAGCCGAAATGGCACCCGTTCAACGTAACGCCAAGAGAAAAGTCAGAACCTACAACGCAGGGACTGAAACAAGCAGACGGCAGCGGGGAGCACGCTTTACTACCAAAGCCAGAAAACCCGCTGTGGAAAGACCGTGGGCCCTGGACAGAACAGCCTGCACAGGGTGGGGCGTTTCGCTGCCCTGTTTTCAGCTGTTACGTTTTCTGCTACTTCAGTAAGGGTAGAAGTGCTTGAGATCCTGTGCAAGTAACTGAATAGCCTAACTTGCACATTCGAATAAACATTTCCTTCTTTATCAACAGAACGGTAATTGCTTTATAAAACACTAAAATTGTGAACAAGTACCACCCATGTGCTCCCGTTTCTCCCTCTCATTTTCACCGTAAATACGAGGGGTTTTTTATCGTTCGGTCAGTGAACGAGTGGCGTTCCAGAGGGAAAGACAGTGCCCTCAGCGGACTTGAGCTCTGTGTCTGCTGCTGCACCTGAACCTTGGTGCTGTTGGACTTGCAACACATGCTCATCGCAGTGGAACCCAATTACAGTTCTACTGCCTGCAGATTTTTGTTTCTTTGTCTGAAAATACTACCAGAGAGAACTAAGGAATTATATAGGGAAAGAAGCTGTCGATGCTTTCTGCTCTCTTCTGCTCAAGGATTGGGATATCCTTGGTCAGTCTTCTGGCCAAGTCCCAGTTTCTGTAGTTTTAGTCACTCCTTAATGATAAATTCAATTAGTGGTTGTCTTGTGCAGTGCTTTGTTTCTTTCTCTTACAGTGATCTCTGCTTAATGTAGCCAGCATGCCATCCTCACTAAACCCCAGTAACAACCACGCTCACATTTCTAGTACCTGCTTGTATTTGAAGAACTTGTAGGTGGTTCTTCAGTGCATCGTGTTGGTACGTGGCTTTTTGCAGCTGCTGCGTACCCCTGTGGTTGTTCCCTGGGCCCACCTTCAGGCTGCAGTCCTACAGCTGCTTTTCCAGCGGGAGATCTCCCTCTCGCGGCCCAGAGAGGCAGTTCTGCTCCTAAAAAAGGAGCGCTTGGTGTCCGCGCACAAATCCACTCGAGTTTCAGAACGAGGACACTGAACAGACGTGGCTCTCTTGTATTTCCTGTCCTGCTTTGTCAGCCTCTAGTTAATTAGTTGGATAGCTAAAATGCAGACTTATTCTTGCCTAGCTATTAAAAGGGAGTGTTATCTTCTCGTCGCAGGGTAGGATGCGCAGTCAATCATAAAGCTACTTCTCTTCTTCATCCTTATTCCAGGCGTTCTTACTAGTCACCGTTTCTAAGCAGGCTCTTGCGTTGAAGAAACACGTCACCCAAAGAAGAAAGAGGAGCTGGAAGTGTTTGCACAACTACTGACATATCTGTCTCCTTGATAATATGTTAGGATTAAGTGCTCAGTGCCTGTAATACAATTTCATTTTATTATGAATATGTATACATTGCTTTTTTTCATGGCTCCATAAAAACACAAATGAAATCTTTTTGAATTGACAATTATAACTTGTATAGTAAAAAAAAAAAAAACACCAACCAAAAAACCAAATCCCAAAACATTTTGGAGAAGTCATAAAAAAGGTGTCTGCATTATAAAACCAAATTAATTTCATAAGTCTACAGGCACTCTACACAGCACTGTATCCCTGGATCAGGCTGTCCCCATTACTGCTGCTCATCTTTAATCTGAAACACGTTTCACATCTTCCATTTCAGAAGCAGAAGCCTACTCATTCTTGAGTATCCATCTGCCTTGGAATGCAATTCTCTGTATCCATTGTCTCCTTGTAGAATAGTGAGAGGGATGCCCACCATCAGAGATAACCTCCTGTTTTCTAACAAGATAGTGGTTTTTGTTTGTTTGTTTGTTTTTTAACTACACCATCTTTTCCAGGCGTACACAAATGCTTCCAACATCTTAAGGAAATGGTTACTAAATGCCCTTTGCATCCACTTGGCAAGAGTACAGATGTCCAAGAAACTTTCAGATTAGCCAGAGCTGTGCTTGCTAGCCAAAAAAGTTCTCTCAGGTGCATCTGTGCATCCCTGGAGTACACGTGGTCACCACGTCTCAAAAAGTTCTGTTACTCTGCTCTGTTGCGTAGGTAAAGGTGGAGTTTGGATACCTTCTCTCAGGTTATATAATCTGGCGTATTGCGATAAACACGTCTAAAATCTTACGTGCCAAATTTACGCCGTAGAAAACTGTCTTCTGCTTAAAATTTTCAATGGCACCTACTGTGCATATGCATTTAGGGCTTAGACTTCTGAGCTTAAGGTGTAAAAGTCTCTTGAAATTAAGATATAGCAAGAAATAATTAAAAATTCAAGTGAATTGGGGTTATTGACCATTACAGAGTATAGACTGTATTTCATTCATATAGATAGGTCCTACTAATGTCAGAACTGGGTTACAGAAAACCGAAATATTGCATAAGTTGAATTTCTGATTGCAAAAGAACCACGCAAGAGGTCGAAAATGGATGTGTTCTTTTCTGCAGGTTCAAATGGACCACAGTTGTTTACAGTTGAACAGTGGGGTACCCCTGAAAAGCTGCCAAGAGCTCATACCTGGTGAGTTCTGAGTTCAGGTAAATGATGACCTTTAGTAAGTGCTAAAACACTTAAGAGTGTTCATCTCTTTTTCAGCTTTAATCGCTTGGATTTGCCTCCATATGACTCATTTGAAGATTTGTGGGATAAACTTCTTCTAGCAATTGAAAATACTCAAGGTTTTGATGGGGTTGATTAAGACAAAGACAGAAATTTGTATTGGTCCAGTGCTGCAATTTCATTTTAAGGGTTTACAAACAAATCTGAATTTTCCAGGGACTACCATTGTATTTAGTCGCATGGCTATTGAGCCTTCACGGTATCACTTGCAAAGTAAGTAAGTATTAAAAATTCACTAACTTTTGAAAATGGATTTTGCCATTTCCATGGGTTTGTATACTTTGGTAATACCTACAACGTACACGTTGGATGGGCCAGTGCCAAGTAAGTAAAAAAAGAAAATGTTTTGAAGCGGTTGCCTCTTCTTATAGTATTTGACGGACTGTCCTGCAGTAAACTACTGAAGTAAAACTGTGAAGAAATCTTTGCAGAGGGTGTAAATTTGAATTGCTGCTTTAAGAGGAACAACTGAAATGGTTTTTTATAAAAAAAAAACCAAACAGACAAAAAAAAAAACCCACAAAACCCACAAACTTCACGTAACACAGTTAAAGGCTGTTTGCTGCAGAGCTCTCAAAGAACCTTGGAGTTCAGCGTCTCGGAAAGCCTCTGTTTGCATTATCAGCCATCAGTTTGCAGAACATGGACTTGCTGACGCATTTTATTTGTTAGATTTCTGTTTCCAACTTGCTTTTCTTAAAACAGTAACAAAACCAGGATTTTCATGTAAAACAGACAAGCGGCGTAATTCTGAATTGTAGTGAGAAATTATATCCATTTTTTATCTGAATTTGTATACTATCCTTGGTTTATTGAGTGTTCGTCACTTTTTGGGATAAATTTCCAGTTCAACAGTGGATAATATTTTCAATTCAGCCTTTTGCAACAAATTAATCGTACAGTGCAATTTGTATGGATATCACTCAGTATTAGTTACTGGTAGGTAGAGGCCTTTATTATCCGTTCTTGCAGTATCGCACTGCGTAACAACAAAGAACATGTTTACAGGGTTTTCTGGGCCAAATTCCGCAGCCTGCTACGCGCAAACTTCCCGGAACCGCAGGGAGGTTGTGCACGTGTAGCCAGGTGCAGAATTTGGGTCTGTAATATGTTTACAGGTTATGCTAGTTTCTATAGCTGCATTTTTATATTTTTTTTTCTCCACTCTTAGTCTAGAAACCAAATTTGTTAATACAGTGTAACCAAAGTCATAACCAACGATGTGCAATTTATTGTAGATCAACTTTGTCATATAAATACTCGTTTGATTTCTTTTGTAAATGTGGGTATTTTTTTATATTAACGTTAACACTCTTTTTGGAGCAAGCGTTGGTTAAAATGATTAGCAACGTTGGTTCTAAAAGAAAAAATGGGTTTATATGCCTAGCTTGCTCTAATTTTAACATTTTATTACCAGTATGATCTGAGGAAATGACAGTACCTAGCTGTGGCCAGCAAATTTCTGTTTAATCACCGTCTTTATAAATATGCAAGGAGGAAGTGTAGCACATCTCTCTTTAAAGATATGTAAATTATGTAACAAATGTAGTGGGTCTTAAGGGATATTTAAAATCCCACGTGGTTTTATTCTTTGACTAGGTCATTAGGGCTGAGGATATTACGTGTAAATAAAGGTAACTTATACAGATTTCCCAAATATGCAGTTTTGTAAAACACGAATGATATATCAGTAAATCTGTATAGATTTGAATGTAGCAGGTTTTGTTGCATACTTTAAAGTGTAAAATAAGGATCCCGAGAGCAGTAAATAAAAGTTTATTCTAATAAGTTGTGACTCAGTTCTTTGAAGTGCAAATCAGTAGTTTTGAAATAGCAAGAATTCAGTAATTTTAGTGGTGGCAGCAGTGCCACCACGTGTGCTGCCACTTCTGTGTAGATGTTGAGGTGCAGCAGTGCCGTCTCCAGGGGTTCTGCTCCCAAGACACAGTCTGTGAAAAATTAAAACCGTGTGTTTAGAAAAGCTCTAGGTCGCTGTGAGCCTTCCTTGTGTGGCCAGCTGCGGTGGCTTAGCCCGAGTCACCACACAGCTGCTCGCCCGCCCGGTGACATCGAGGAGAGAAATTGGGAGGAAATGAAAACTCGTGGGTTGAGATGAAGACAATTTACTAAAATAGCCAAGGAAAGCTGCACTAATAACATAAGGTAAAGATATGAATATATACAAAATGAACAATGTACGTTTTCTTCCCACCCGATGTCCCAATGACCGATACAGCCCGTCCCGAGCAGCGATCACAGAAACAAAACCGAGTGGCCAGCAAAGGAGCGAAAGGGAGCCAGCAAGGGAGAGGGAACGATGGCAGCGAGCGAGAGGGAGGTGGAAGAAGATGCCGCCCACCATGAGCAACCTCCACTTCTATGCTGAGCATGACCTTTCTGGCATGGAATACTCTCTTTGGCCAGTTTGGGTCAATTATTCTGTCTGTATCCCTCCCAGCTTCCTGCACCTGCATGTGAACGAGACTTGGAAAGGCAAACAGTGAACTTAGTCTCATTCACAACAACTCCTATCAGGGTGTTTATCAACATCCTTCACACACGAAATCCAAAACACACCGGCTACTGAGAGGAAGGTTAATTCCATCCCTGCCGAAACCAGGACGCCAGCCTAGAAATGCAGCCTGGCAGACAGGGGAAGGTGGAGGCCCCGTAGAAATGCCAGCTGACTGCTGCGGAGGGAGGGTCCGGCTCCTCGCTGCCGTGGAAGGAACACCCTTCACAGCCAGCTGGCAACCAACAGACTTTTGTGGTGAGTGTGGCAGGGGGGCGAAAGGGGCTCCAAAACTGTTCTAGGCAGCATAGACTGCCCAGCAGTGATGGGGATGCGTTGCAGGGGGTCCCCAGTGCCAGCTGGGGGAAGTAGCCCTGCTGCCTGGGTGGGAGCTCCTGAAGAAGGATGCTGCTGCCGGGTGTCGGGCCGCAGGGAGTACCTGGTGCCTCTCCTGGAGCTGGGGCAGGGCTGGCCTTGCCTGCAGGGGCTCTTTTGTGGACAAGGCACTGAGTTGCCCATGAAAGAGCTACAGGAGAAGCGAGCAGACTCGTAACGTCAAGGAGCATGAATAGCAAGAGGTCACAAGGGTCTTTGCAGAGTCCTTGTCGAGGCAAAAGAGCAAACCACACAGCGGGAGTAAGAAGGGGCAGCTGGAGGCCCTACTTGGGGGAGGCCCCTCCTTGGCCCTACTGGATGGAGATTCCCGAGATGGGTGAAGCTGGAAGCTTGCGACTTCTGGCATCGGAAGAAAGGCTGCTTTACTGATACAGGGAACTAATTAACTGCATATTGCTTGATCTAGGGAACTAATGATCTGCTAGCTTTATAATAAAACAGTAACCATTTAATTCTTGTGTGAAAATAGAAACTCCCAACCTTGAGAGAAAGAACAGCAGAGTCAGAAACTGACCATACCAAGGTACTTTCAGAACGCCCCAGCAGGTGCTGAGACGAGTCCGATGGGAACATACTGCGGGAGCACCGACACACGAGCTGCAAGAGAAGGGGGCTTCAGGAGTTTGGAAGCAACTGCTGGGGTGGAATAACCAAGGACACTGGGAACCAACACAGACAAGTCAGTAAGAAGCTGCCTTGGCAGCAAGAACAAAGACTGAGTTCACACAGCAGACACAGTGATGAAGAGGAGGGAACAACCACCGGATGAAGTAAACAACCACCAGAGGGACTGCGACTCCTGAGAACAGACACGAGATGGACGCAGAGACCGGGGCATAGCCTGTCCCACGTAGGTGGAGACTTCTTATAATGACTTATCGAAAACTAAAGACTATGTAACTAAGTCCTCGGGAATTCTGTGAACACGAATGTCTGTGATGCACAAATATAGTTTCTGTTGCTTAACAGGGGGTGCGAGCTTCTGGAGGAGCGATCCCCCACGCGCCCGGCGCTGAATAAACATGCCTGCTTTAGAGCCCTCTCTGCGTTGTAGAGTTTGATCTGCGCGTCACTGCCACCCTTGAGAATGAACGGACAGAATTGCTGGGCTGCTGGCATAGATGAAGAATGGAATGAGTTTCATTAAGGGAAGGGTTCACAGCCAGGTGGGGCTGGACCAAGTGTTCACACCAAGAAGCGGTGGGTGATAGAGCGCAGAGGGTTCCTTCTGTATTCCCTCAAATGTGTACACTGAGGTCTTGGGGGGCAGCTCTGAAGGTGCTGCTGTGAACACTTACCTTTTTTTCCACCAGGAACACTGTTCCTAGCACGGCCCTACATGCCAGCTGCAGACCACTCACCGCGGCATTACAGATGAGAGCTTAGCAGCCGCTCCCTCCTGTGCTAACAGCCGTCGCTCCTACGCTGCCCTTTCATTGCTCTTACTGCCCAGCAGCGCCAGATGAGAGATGCCGCAGGTATTCCCAGGTAGGTAAGAGCTGAATGTACCCATCTGATGAAAAAAAAAAAAAAAGAGCACGTAGGATTGACATTTGGTAAGAGATTTTGTGCAGAATCTGGTTAAAAAGCCTAGCTCTGTGAAGAAATTGTTTTTTAAGGGGAGATGTGAGCAAGATGCCAACTCTAGAGCAGGGACTGGAACGCAACGTGAGGGAGAAGATGGCTGCAACAGGAAGAGAGTCACTTTTCCCAGCTTTAAAACAACTGCCCTGAAAATTCATGGTTGGTTTTGGTAGTAATTTTCTGGACTGCTGCAAGCCTGAGAGCTGGGAGCAAAACAGTTCCCTGCCATCGGTTATGGCTGCGGCGGGTAAATGCTGCTTCAAACCAGCTTCACAGAACCTCAAAAAAACAGCTGGCATCGACCTTCTTCCTCCTCGCCGGGCGCCGCGGCCCCCGCTCAGGGCGGGAGGAGCAGGACGCGCGGTGTGCAGCGAGCTCCTTGCAGGGCCGGCGCTGGTCACTCATGGACCGCCCGAAACGGCTGGGAGAATATATAGGGAATGGTGTTTCTGTTTCCAAATAAATAAATACTACACTGTCAAATAAGTGGATTTATGTAGCCTAAAAAAGGTAAAGCATCTCGATTAACCTCAATGAAGGCTTGCGGTATAAACTGCAAAGGTCATCCAAAGGTCTGCTTGGACGGCTGTGGGGGAGACTTCCTCAGATTTTCAGTCAATATCAATAGTTTGATTTGTAGTGACTTAAAGTGTTTTGGTCTGAAATTGTTTTGCTCTAAAATGTCTCGTTTACTGCAAAGGGAAATGTGCGTGGGAATGCTTTGCAGCCTGGTGTCAGAGAAATGAGCCTTCAGGCACGAGCAAGAGGATTCAGCAATGACCTGGAGGTCTGGGGCAGTGGGAGCTGTGGTTTTTTCTTCAGAACTCATTTTCCTCAACTGAGGGATTTTTAGGCTGGGTGTTATTTGTGTTAAATCCTTCACTTCTCCAGCTGGCACAGCTGATGCTTCAACATTCGTGTTGCATCCTAAGGCAGAGCTGGGGGTCAGCAGGAAGCTAAAACAGTATTTTCTTTAAGTGCCGCTAAGGCTTCACTTACGCTGCTCAAAGGACACGGGACTTCGATAAATTATTTTTAATACTATTAATAAGCCACATCTGTGGCACATTAAACAAATTATTTTTTACTAGGGACAATGTGCAGTACTTATGCCAAAATACATGCGTGTAGGCTACTCATTTTCCTTCTCCATCTCATTTTTCCCCTCTCTAACCTTTTTGTTTCATAAGTAAACTTGCTTTGCAAGCTACCTAGTGCCTTGGCGTTTGGTTTGTTCTGTAAATCCCCAGCACAGTTTGCCGTTTCACTAGCTGACGGTGTCTCGACAAAAATCCGCATGTGTCTCGTTGAAATCCACAGGTGCCTCTGGCGCACTGTCAAGGTGAGAGGTGTCCTGGCTCAGCGTGGATCTCCTCCTTTTTCTTCTGTACTTTTTTCAGTGTTACTTAGCAAATACATTACACTCTTATCTATTCCCTAGAGTGGGAGTTACATAATTACAGTGATAATATGCTAAACCACATAGGAAGTAATTAAAACGGAATAGTTTTAAATACTGTTTTCATTGTACTCATTACTTGTACGGTCAGAAAGAACGTTGATTGCTAGGAGGCCAGGTTCTTCTGTCTGTCGTTCTTCATGCTGTTTGTGTTTTCCTTTGTTTCTCATTAATTAGTTTGTTGCGGTGCTTGAATTCTTCACATAGGGTCATATCAAATGATTTTCTTTGTATGAGATTCTGCTTTTTTAGGGCTGCTTGTTTATTTTTAAATCTCATTTTTTTTAATGAATGGTTTCTTTAAAGGAATCAGTGCGTGTGGTTCTTACGATGTGAACTGAGAGGAGCTCACTTATTTATCTGCAGCCAGAGCACCACCACGAATCCACAGCCCTGGTGCCGTAGGAGCACTTTATTGAAACGTCTATACGTTTACAGGGCGACACACACTTTCCATCTTCCACAGTTAGAAATGGGAACGAAGCACTTAACAGCCACCGTATCGCTCCGCAGCATCACCAAATCAGTAGGAGATGCAAGGACGAGCTTTTATACTAAATCATTTTTATTTGAAAGCTTTGGAGACTTAATTGTTTTTGCTATGTGGAACATACATCATTAGCAGGCTAATCAGAACACAAACAGCTCGCAAAGGGGATAATGAGGGAGAACTTCCATGTAATGCTTGGTTTACATCCACGTGACTCTGTAGAAAAACGTTTTGCTTTGCTGGGCTGTCCTTAATTTGAGGTTTCTTGCTTAATGACACTTCAAACAAATTCTGCATTGCAGGTTTCAGGTTTTCATCCCAGAGAGAGGCTTGGGATGTTGGGGAGGGGGGAGGCAAAGCGGCTCGGAAAACCTGAAGAGACACGAGGTAAGTGAGCATGCCTCTTGAGGAAAGACAGACACGGTAAAACTTTCTGTTGAAGTACACCACAGTCTAAAAACATACATCACAATTTGTTTTTCTTAAGCCCTTTTACGTCTAATTTAACGGAAAATGTTTTTGTAATTGCCTGATAGCTTTTCTGATATTTTCTACGAGCTGAAGCATTTCTGACTTGGGTTTTGTTTTGAGGGCTGGGAAGTGTGACCTTTCCGGGGCTGTAAACGCGCACGTCCCACCATACGCCGCTGCTGGGGAGTACGCAAAAAGCTAGAAGTTTAAATCAAATTGCCCCGAGGACTGCTTACTGACCTTTCGAATGCAAAGCTGTCAAAACCTTCAAGCAGACATCAGCTAGAGAAGAACAGTTAAGGCAGATCAATGCAAATAGAAAGATGTGGTTCTGACTCCTGGTAATTCCTAATTAGCGAGACGCAGCGACTGAGCTGCAAGAGCTGCCGGAAACAAACCCGTGCTGCCGAGGAGCTGCTGTCAGTAACAGGCAACAGTTGTTTTTCAGGGAAGACCTTTTCTAATCGACTTAAGAAATTAAAAGTTTTCATTAATTGCCAAATCCTGATAGAGTTATCTGAGCTGGATGGTTCATTGACTTCAAAGGGATTTTTGTCTGCTTGAGGAATGCAGGGTCAGGCCCTTAGCTGATAACTTTCCTCAGTGGGCTGTCAGATATGACAAACTGTGCCACTTCAGCAGGGTTACCCTCGCCGCGCCGTGCCATCCCTTTGTCCTGAAAGCCCGCTCTCCTCCTTTGCCCAGGTAGCAGAGTTTCTGGGTGGCTGCTAATACAGAAGAGCTTAGAAACTACTCTGTAGCTGAAGCTGTGGTTTCTGTGAACGGATTTTCTTTCCTTTGAATAGCTATAACATTATTTTCTAATATCTAATAAATTCACTTGCAGAAAGCATTTGGTGGAGTTATATGTCCCTCCCATTCTATGAATTGCTGCCCAGCAATTAGTTGTCCATCCTTAATAGATCTATTCCTAATTAGTTGTTCATGCACTGTTGCTTGCTGTCATGCCGAGTTTTAAATAAATACCTTCCTTTCTATGCAGGCCAATAAATAAATAAATACATGGACCAAAACCCACGGACTGGGGAGCTGTTCATTTGTACATTGGATCTCAGTCCAATAATTATTGGCGTCCTGTGCAAAAAGTATTCAGAAACCATGTGTATCCTGTGCTGAAGACTCACAGAATAATTGCTTCAGAGGTTAGTAAAAAATAATTCTCTGTGCTTTATCAGAAGGCTACAACCGCTCTTGTCTTAGTGTAATTAAAAGTTAGCTATCAAAACATAAGAGGTGCTGCTTCATCCCAGGCAAAAATACTACGGTTGAGCTCTACTAACATGTAGCTAAAAATCACACCTTTTTTCAAAATAGTTCATTTTTACTATTGTCCACACTGAGAATTCAGAGTCTGACTGTAAGCCATTCTAAGATCAAGTTTTCCCTTACGTAAATGTCTACAATTTTTTAAAGGTAAAAACGAGGTGAAGTTGCAATTTTTTGCCTTCTTACATAAACCTGAATCAGGAGGAAAGAGAACAACATTTCAGTCATGTAAACACTTTTTTTTTTTTGTACTGGAAAAAGACTAGCTATTTAATTTACTCGTAAGGTGTGCAGACAGGCTGGAGCAGTTGATCTCTCACTGCAGAAAGAAATTAATCCTCGTTGCCGTGTCCAACTCGAAGACTGCCCAGCCTGCTCGGGCGAGGGGGGCTGCAGAGCGGCCCAGCTGCAGCGGGGCGGGAGGGGGTGCGGCGGGAGCTGCGCTGCAGGACGTGGCTCGGGGTGTCTCGCACCAGAGGTGTGAAGGGAGAGGGGCTGCGGCTCGCTCGGGACGCCTCGCGACGGGCATTTGGCCATCTCTGCCCCTCCTGAAGCCAATAGGAGCTGTCGTAGTTGGGGGGGGATTTGGACTGTTCTCTGCACGCTGAAGGTTTTCTTTTCTCCGTGCTTTCAGTGCTGCAGCAGCTCGCTGATGCCGAACGGGATGCCTTTGTGGCCCCAGCCGCTCCGGATGGGATTTCCACTCCATGACTTGCACCGGCCCTGTCCTCAACCGGGCACATCAGGCCAGTTTAACTCGCTGACTTGTCATGAAACTCCCCTGCCGCCACGCGCCCGTTTTCCCCGGTTGTTTAGGATGAGCGTTTTGGCGTGCACGTGGTGCGTATTCCACGTGTGTTATTTGCTCAATACAAGTTCTGTCACGTGCCGGCATTTGGCCACTGTGACCATCTAGAGGTATCGGAACATAAGCGACAGCGCAATGTTATTTAGCATTTAGCAAACATAACCTGCAGTAATGATTACACACTGGATAGAAGCACAGCAGAAAGCACTGCTGGTTGCTCTCCTGATCTCCACACTATGCAGTCACATCTGTGCATGCCAAATCCTAAACTGAACCAAAGACTTGATTCTAGCAAAGAAAAATAATCTGTATTTCTCCCCCCGAGTTATTTCCATCAGAATCAGTTCTCTGATCTGATTCCTCACTGGGTCACGCAAGCTCTTACGCCAACCTGCCACGAGCACTGCGAGTTGCAAAGTGCTGAATGGCACCAAGCACGCCGAGGGTGCCCATGGATGTACTTCCAGCAGAACCTCCTGCGCGGCACTGCCCCTTCCCCTGATCTCCTCCTGCACCTGGGCAGGGGCCAGAGGGACATCTCGGGGCACTGCGATCCAGCCGTGCCTCCTGCCTCCAGCTCCCGTCCAGCACCGAGCAGACAGCTCTTCCAGAGCCTCCAAAAACCGAGAAATCCCCGTGGGCTCCCAAGGGACTCCAGCAGCCCAGCTGAGATGAAATCCCAGTGACTGCAACTGGTGGAGGCAGTAATTTTGGCATCAAAAGGAATCACCGCTGTGCTGCCCAGCTTTTGGCTCCCCTCGGTTCACCCCCTCTTGGCTTGCTCCTTGCGCTGGGGGGTCGCCTTTAGCAGTTCAGCTGTAAGTCACGGCTTCATGTGGCCCTTCAGGCATCTCGATACCCAGCCCCAAAAGCCACGTTGTGCATGGGGGCATCTGTGTGCATGTGAGGGGGAGGAGGCGCTGGGAACATGCCTTGAAGGCTTCAGATCTGTTTATCTTCACACTCCTGAGAGGCGATCGCTCTCCCTGTGACAGGGGAGCGCGCTGGAGGGAGCTGGGCTGGCAGGGAGGAGATAAACCTGTGGGGCACAGGCTGCTTTGGCCAAGTGGCCTTTCCCTGACCAGCAATTCCTTATGTGTCTGTGAGATGAAATGGGACAAGAGCAGCAGGAAGCCTCCTCCAATCCTTCTTTTTAATAGTTCCTTGGGATAAATGGTAGATAAGAGGAGAGACCGCATTGTTAGCAAGCTGAGAATGCAAAGACAAAGGGAAGGGCTGCAGTCTTTCACAGCAAAAATAAATAGGTATCTGTAGCACAGTATATTCAGCAGTATGTCCAACTGCTAGTCAGCCTTTGACTTGCCTTGTTTTTAATTTATTTTATTTCCAGTAATTGTTTCCTGATTGCAAACATACAGAGGAAAAGAGGCAGAAATGATTTGCGTATTTCCTGTTGTAGCAGCAGAATGAAGGTAACTTAGGCAGGGATGAAAGGAGACCATATTTCATGCCTCTTGCTAAACAAATAGCTGCAGAACAGTGGGTTGTCATGATAAGCGAGAAAGACACTTAACAAAAAGCTGCCTCTGTCTGGAAGGTTCAAGAGATTCCTCTGTTGATTCAAACACAGAGAGCAGTAACCTAGGAGATATTTTCTTTCTGTTCAGTTATTCTTGGTCTCACACTCATTGTATCCACGCAGTGTATTAACACTTTGATTTATGGAAGGTCAGGTCAGAGTACAGTACCGCAGCGTTTCCAGGATTTTGTTTTGTTTTCTTGTTGGGCAAGGGCTTGAGAGAGAGGGCCAGTTAAAAACACTACACATTGCAAATGCAGTTTATGGGGCAGCTCTTCTCCGCCTGCTGGCCGCTCCTGCTCCTTGCTGCAGTTCCCACATAGGATAAACCCTTAATGAAGTCATTCCATGTGTTTCCACGCACAGATTCCAGCCGTGGCTGCCCCTCTGCTGTCCCTTTGGTCCCCAGCCAGCCGAGCGCCAAGGACTTGCCTCCCAGGAGTGCTGAGCATCCCTGAGGCCAGAGGAAGCAAACGGTGCTCGGTGCCTTGTGAGAGAGCCCAGGGTGGCCTGGCAGAGGCAGGCAGACTGCCCTGGCCTGGGAAACACGCGGCGGTTTGGCTGATGTGAGGCGGGGCAGCCGCTGTCCCATGCTATTGCGATACCTTCGGCTGTGTGTTGCAACCCTTGGTGTTTCTCCATTTGTTTTACACTACAAAGAGCAAGGTTAGGGAGATAAATCAGGAGAAAACAAGCTCTACTGAAAAAAAAAAAAAAAAAGAAAAAGGAAGAGTTTTCCGGCAAGTTAGGTGTCTGGAGGAGCTCACGGCAGGCAGAGGAGCCTCAGCTGTGGTAGGAGGAGCAGAAGAGAGCATGGAGCTGTGGTAAACCCAAACTCTAAGGGCTCCGCGCTGTGAGTAAGGGGATCAGGTATGCCCTCAGGTGTGTGCTCTCTCTTTCTGCAGCCGTAGCGCTGTGGTTTGTTAAAGGCACTGAGGAGACCTGATGGCTGACATCTAGGAAACAGCAGGGTGACTGAGCAAAAATACTTGGGTGTTTTCACACCTTCCAGCAGCAGCACATGGACATGGCAGAGCAAGGAAGCGCGCTCGCCCAATACCTGTGAGGTTACTCCTCCAAACTGCCTGTGGTTACCTCCAGCAGCGGGGGAAGATGCTGGGGTGTCCTCTTCCTCCTGCTGAAATACACGGCAGAGACCCTCTTCATGCTGGTGTGATGAGCCTCCGGGGGTGGGAGTGAACGTCTGAAGGCTGCGTCCGGGCACCGCAAAACTGCCTGGCCGAGGCGCACCCGCCGATTTGGCAGAGGGGAACAATATCTGGAAAGTGGCTGGAAGAAAAAAAAAGAAACTTGTGTGGCAAGCATCTCGAGGGCTCAGCCCAGGGTGCGTCTGCCCATCTGCTCGTGGAAGGAGTGAATCTCCGTGGAGAAGTCAACAGAGATGGTAACTGTACACAGGTTCAAAACGGAGCGAGAATCCGCTAAGTGACCAAATGTGCCCAAGTAAACATTTGTATGGTTGATCTTAATAGAGTTAGCTTAGCATATTGTAAACCTGTGAATACAGTTGTAATTGGGTCGGGCGTTTGGCATGAGAAACGAGAAAGTGTCTAAACATGCCTGCAGTGACACTAGATCAAAACCAGAACAAGAACTGTAAAGAAAAAAAGGGGCTTCCCTGAGAAGAAGGGTTAATGACACCCTGCCGAGAGTGCAGCGACGTGGCAGCCGTAGCGGAGTTTTGAGGACCGGCTGAAGGCAGAGCTGAGCCGGTGCAAATTGCTTTAATTCCTCTGCAGTTAATAGGGCTCTGGCAATTACCACTGCTCTCAGCCTGCCCTGGAAAATGACCACAGCTCAAACACTGCTGCAGCCGTGCGAAGGTGCCCGTGGTGATCGTACCCTCTCCTCTCTGGCCCGGGTGCCGGCAGCCACAGCTACAGCTGGACGTGGCAGCATGTGGGCACCCGGTGCAGGCGGTTTGCGGCCGTGCCAAACACCACCCGTGCCACTGTGACGGCTTTTTCCAGATCACAGGGATGAGAGAGCTAATGTGATGCTGTTCTTTTTCTCAGGTAGAGTTGAAATACTCAGTAAAAAACCGACCACAGACCAAACTGAACTGAAAGAAATGTAAATGGTCTAACACCAGAAAAATCTTCTGATCTGGAAAGAAACCACATGCTCCACCCCAGGCGTATGGCTGCAAAGATCTCATGAATACAGAGTTCACTGCAGGAAATTCCAGTTCCAGGTGAATTTTGAGCTTCTTTCACTTTCCTGAGGCTGCTATTCCATCCCAGGGAAGAGTCCTGCCTATTAGTTCCCCTTCTAGAGATGCTGCTAACACTTCAGACAAAGAGTATGAACACCATGGTCATGAGACTTCGCTCACCTTTGGAAAGTCCATCTCTCTCCTCACTGGTTCATAATGGGACCGAACGTCTGGATTTTATGGCCCCAGCCCAATTCAGCAGTCCTGGATGGACTGACAGCTGCCCTCACCCGCACGCAGAAGAGCAGGGAGGGAAAGCCCTGAGCCCACTGTATCTGTTCATGTCAATCTGATTTTTAAAATCTTTCTTTTCAGGAAACATACAGACTGGGCTTGCCAGGGCTGAGGCTGAAATGAAGCATAAGGTAAATCAGGTTATTTACAGACAGCAACCTGGACAGTGTGCTGTTATTCCAGCTGTTGGTAGCACTTCAAAGAGAGCTCTGAGTACTGACTTGGGTTTTAAGGCGTTGAGGAGCTGACTGCTGAAGTCCTCCAAGTTATTATTTCTGTGAAAGACACGTGCAGCTCGTTCGCAGGCCCCAAAATCTAAGGGAAAGCACACAAAATGGTTTACATAGGCCTGAAAAGAACCACAAAAACTGAGGAAGTTTGCATAGTTTCCCACAAATGCCAAAAATACAGATTGAGCCAAGCAAAAAAAAAAAAGGTCTGTGTTGATGACGGAAGAAAAATTGCTGCCCTGCAGCAAAGTAGGGATAGCTTTGTTTACGTTGGCTGGCCATATCTTGTACTCATCCTGGCCTGCCATTCTGGCTTTCTCAAGACAATGTGTCTGTGAGGCCGTTAACCAAGTAGGTAATTGTGTGTGTTTGCTCCATATTTACCAACATGGTGTATTTGACAAAGTTATGACTAAACTGGGGTTCAGTGGGCTTATCAGCTTGCAGTGGAGATGTTATCACAAGTCTGCACTATCTCTAATCCAAATAATTACTGGAAAATGGTAAAAGAATGACTTCTGAGAAATTAAGGCTGGAGAGTTTATGCTCATCTAGTTATAAGCCTGCTTAATTCCAGTAAGGAATTCATTATTTGTTTTGCTCAACAGAAACGTGAAAATGGAGATACTGGTGTTTGCAGGTGCCCAGACCCAGGCACAAGGAGCACTCCAGCGGGAAGCACTTGCCTTTGTTAAGCCATTGAAGACAAATATTGCATTTCATCTCACAAGTCAAAACCTTCTGCTGGCACGGCACAGTCCAAGGAGAGATGATGATTACTCATCAATACTCAAAAATAATATAAAATTGTGATACCTTTTGTTTGCATAGTTCACACTTTTGTGGCTGGATAAATTAAAACACTAAGGAAAATTCAAAAATAGTGGGTCAAGTGGATCCTGTGCTGTATTTGCTCCTATTTGGACACCAAAGCGGTGCATGTGCAATTCTACCCTGCGAAGTGACTCTGAAACTGCCTGGATGCCTTTTGAGTAACTGATCTGCATGTGGAGCGAATCTTTCCTAATTACCTTTCTTGAAAACTTGTGCTAAGATCAGGGGAAGCTGAATTCTTCTGCTTGTGTATTTTTGACAAGGAAGGAAGGAAGGTGATACAGGTCAAACTATGGCTCACGTTGTGTTTAGATAGCTCTGATTTTTCTCCTGAAGGCTTTCAGAGGAGTCGCTGACTGAGGCTGTAGCCAGCTCGGGTGATGATGCAGCAGCAGGGATGAAGTTTTGCTGCCGGCTCCGGCTCTGTGAGCTTTGCAGTGCTGGCAGGAACAAAAAGCAGTAAAAACTTGCCTGTCACTGAAGTCAGCAGCTCTCGCAATGAATGCAACCGGGGCAGATCTGCTGAGTAAGAAGATGCCTTCCTGCATGGTGACTTTAGAAACTAGAACTCTGAGCAGACAAAAAAAAAAAAAAAAAAAAAAAAAAAAA
>WHYT01017231.1:103644-115706 GCA_009806455.1 Tetrax tetrax | reverse complement strand
GGCCGTGGTGCTTGCATGATGATGAGCTGTTATTGGGAACACGTTAGAGTAAACAGGATGGAAATCCATTTTGATTAACGAACAAGTAAAACAGAGGAATTCTCTCAACACAAAACTTGAATGTTGAGAGATGGGTAACTTACTAATATTGGTTTATCTATGGAAATAATGTTTCTGTAGCATTTATGTAAGAGTAGAAATTTATTTCAAATCTGATTTAAAAAAAAAAAAAAAACCAAACAAAGCCAAATGGGTACCATTGCGTTTGTGCAGAGATTGTTGTTCCCTGTGCAGTTACCACGGGTAGAAACGGGCATGGAATTGTTTGTGTCGTGAGTTACCTAAAAGGAGTGGCCTCTTCAGAGTTGTTCTTTCTGTTAATTACGTTGTAAGTAGCACTAAACAGAGGAATTAATTAGAGAGTTCTGTATTCCTTTCCCTTTGGCTTTTATTTTCTGAGCAAAGAAATCCAATCAAATTTGTAGGTGCCTGCTAGCTGGAAGGTATTTCTTGATCTGCTGCTTCAATTGCTCGATATTTTTTTTTAACTCCTTAAGTTGTAAATGATTGAAATTATATTGATACTCTGTGCATCAGACATCTGTTCGGTGACTGCCTGGACTGTTGGGATGAAAGTGTTCTTAGGTGATTAAACTTATTTTGAGGTCCTTTTTTTGTTTTGATTTCTTTTTCTTAACAAGCGTGAACTCGTACAACTCTCCAAATGCTTTTACTGAAGTGAGTGTTATTAAAGGACTAGAATATGCCTGTCTGGAACAGAATGTTATTTTGGAAATTTTCTATTGCAGTCTTTTTTTTTTTTTTTTTTTTAAATATAGTGGAGTCGGTCCCAAAATAATTGAATTGACATGAACTTCAGTAGTTTAATAATTGATATGCATGCCAGTCAGTTTGTGTGCTTAATTCCGTTTGAGAGCGTCATTTCCATTTTCATTGAAACTTTTTTTACCGAATTAGGTTAAAGCAAAGTTATTTTAAGTAAACCTCCAACTAATGAAACCATGTTATTGAGCAAAGTTGTCAAGCTAATTAGACCTATCTTCCTTTGTGTTTAGAAAAGAGGACTATTTGAAGTATTTTGTGGTATTTTTGCAAGTTTATCTATGATCTGGAGTTTGGTTTAGCCAGGAATTTTTCCTCGCTTTAGTCCTTTCAATTCAATGTTCTCTTATTTTTAGCCATTTCTGCGTTTGAAGTCCAGCCGCTTTCAACAGAGGTCCAGGAAGGCGGAGTAGCTCGATTTGCCTGTAAAATAACAGCAAATCCTCCTGCCACTGTGACATGGGAAGTGAACCGAACAACTTTACCTTTAGTCATGGACAGGTATGAGGAGTTACCCATTTTAGAATGTCATTGATTTTCTGTGATGATTTTGAGCGTGGTACAAGAAGAAAATCTGAATATTTGCAATGCCATTACATAAAAAGGCTCCATGTGTATAGTGTATCAGCATTAAAATAGCTAGTAATAGTTATGTTGTTAATGAATTTTAAGTAAGTGTTAGGAGTGCAGCCCAGAATCACGCATTATTGCCTACGCAGCAATCGCTCACCTCTGAATTGCCATTGCAGAATTTTGTATGCGGGTCATCCTCGGGAATGGGAATGGCTTAGGATACAGAATGGCTGGACTTTGGCTGTGGAGGTGGTTTGAACTAGTGAGGTTGCTTTCCCAGAAGAACTGACCATGAACCTCTTTTTCTTTAGAGGGCCAATAAGGAATTATATGTATAGAAAATTGAGTTTAAAGACTTCATGTTAGGGAAATTCTGTGCAGGGGGACTCCTGAATGAATTAATTTGAAGCATACAGGCTACTCCCTGCTAGATTCTTTCCCTGTCCAGATTATATTCACTGAACCTACTCCCATCCTTCTTAACGTGTAACTTTTGTTGAACATGTCTAAGATACCGAGCATGCAAAGGAAGGTAAAAAGAGAAACATGAAAATTGAAAGCATAGCTGGGTTTCAGGGAAGCGTGTACCAGTTATAGCAATATATCAGAAATTGCTGCCAAAAATCAGCCAGCCTGAATGCTATGAATGTGGTAGCTGGCTAAAGAAGATTGGGATGGCTGCTTCTGAGGGTGAGAGGGATCTGCTTTTTGAAAGTAAATTCCTCTGCTCGCATCCTGGTGCTGGGGGGAATCTCGTCCGTAGCTCAGATGTGCGCAGAGGTGAGTCATACGTAGGGAATGTTCCTGAGCCTCCAGCCTGCCCTTCCCAGGTCAGTGTAGCAACGGCTGTTTGTAAATCAAGTAGTTAATTCCATGATGGTATTTACTGGCTGAATGTTTATCTACATTTCTTTTTTTTCTTTTTTTGGTTCTGTGACAGGATAACCACTCTACCTACAGGAGTTCTTCAGATCTATGGTGTTGAACAGAAGGATGCTGGAAATTATCGATGTGTCGCCACAACAGCAGCCAATAGACGGAAAAGCACTGAGGCAGTGCTGAGTGTTATTCCAGGTACTCACCATGTGAGATGGCATTAAAATCTTTTTTATATTATAGCTGTAACTGTCCTCTGAACCACTTACCCAAATAATTTTGCTTGCTTGTATCTTGTGGCTAAAATATTGTTCAGTGTAAGTTCCCACAATTACTGAAATAAGGCTTTGGTGTAAATTTAATTTTAAGCAT
Organism: Tetrax tetrax; assembly: GCA_009806455.1. Lineage (NCBI taxonomy): Eukaryota > Metazoa > Chordata > Aves > Otidiformes > Otididae > Tetrax > Tetrax tetrax. The sequence continues at coordinate 113,042 of WHYT01017231.1, read as the reverse complement.
TCTTCAAAAAAAGTAACTTTTTTTTCATATTTAATTGAGTTTTTATTTAATTGTTGTCACTTTCTTTGATATTTTTATTTAATTCTTTATTCTTCCAAAGCCTCAGACTTGAAGCCTTTTCACAAGCCATCTATAATAGCTGGTCCTCAGAACATTACGGCATCTCTTCATCAAACTGTCATACTGGAGTGTGTAGCCACAGGGAATCCAAAGCCAATCATCTCATGGAGCCGGTTAGGTAGGTCTTAAAATTGCATCGTATGACCTTCAGCCTGTGGAGAGGAAGTGAAAGTGGAAAGAAAGGATTTCAGCTATTAGGTGACTGTTCTAAGGCTTCGTGTACTAGGTTAGGGTAGGATAAGCGAAACACTTTCAGTTGCATGCTTCCACACCACTGCTGAGAACCTCTGAGGTTTTCTGAGGCGTTGGATTCCCCACTTCTGCTGCCCGTCCCGCGCTGCCCACAGCACAGTGCGTGTGATCCCTTCAGGGATCTGTGACTCTGAGTAGAGTGAGCGGTGAGTTAGGGCAGGTTGGAGTGCTTGCATCCTACCAAACAGTCCTGTAAATGTTTCTCCCCCTGTTCTTCTTAGAAGCGCTATGTGAGTGTGATTTGGACCTTGTGTTAGCGGGTGATTTGGACGATGGATCAGTATAATCTAACCCCGAGCAGTCTGCCTGGAAGGGGAGAAGAGAGGGAAAGCAATAAGAACAATAACATTCATCAATGCATCACACTCCCATGAAAACTATCTCTGCTTTGGTTCTGACACGTACCTAAATGTGAAAATAACAGAAAGTTTTCCTACATTTTTATTTTTAAAAGTATCTTTCCTGGCTCATTCAGTGGCTCTTACAGACAAACAAGTAAGAAAAAAGTTACCTAACAGTCACAGAGCATTTGCTGTGAAAATAGAAGAAAATACATGGGGATTTTATCCCCAGCGTAATTCAGAAGGAGACAGATGATCCCTGTTTGTAGAGATTACGTGGATGTCGGTAGTGATGAACTGAATCATAGTGCAAGGCAACTGGGAAAATGGCATTAGTTTTTCAGCTGTGATGGTGAATTTCAGATATAAACCACTTGCCAAGTGGCGAGACCCAACCATCTGAGTGGTCAGATAACTGAAGAGCAAAGCAAACGCAAAATGGAAACCTCTGAAAGCTCATCTGTGATTTCTGTTTGTATCTTTTGACTTTTAAACTCTCACCTCTGCCATCACTGCCTAGGCAGCCCTATTTAGGTAAGTTATTTAGATACGTTAACAGCCTTGTAACCGCTCTTATCCCACTCTCTCAAACAGACCATAAGTCCATTGACGTCTTCAATACCCGCGTCCTTGGAAATGGGAACCTCATGATCTCTGACGTAAAGGTGCAGCATGCAGGAGCTTATGCCTGTCGAGCCACTATTCCAGGCACACGGAACTTCACGGTAGCAATGGCAACTCTCACTGTGCTGGGTGAGCCTGCTTTGACTTCCACAGTGCGTTTTAATGTCTTGAGCTGTGCTACATACTGGGCTGCATTTTTATCCCAAATGTAGCACGTCAAGGGATGTAGGGATACTGCAGAGACGAAGCAGATCGCGAAACTGTGGCTGCCTTTTTCTGTCTGTTGACTTAAATGAGAAGTGTCAGATACTCAGCGTTTGAGTTATGAACTAGCAGTTCGTTTGCACTTCAGAATACCCAGGTGCAATGTTTGCTCTGGGAAGCCAGGCTTTCAACACAGAAGAGAATCCAGTAACCAAGCAGAAATATGTGACATGGATGTATGCTTCGTGAGCAGTACGTCATAGGCTGGAGTTTGGTTTGTTTGTATTCATAAAAGCATGAACAAAAACGTGTAGAAATGTTGCTCTCTGTGCAGATAGTATGTATCTTTAAACGAATGTGTTTTGTTGGCGTGGAACATGCTTTCTGCATGGGCATGTGTGTGTTTGAGTGGCCTGAGGAGAGAGGCTTGTGTGGGGAAATCAGTTGTTATTCTGACTGCGCTTGCATTTGTGGGGGCTTGATGATTATTTTTGTTTTCTCTTGTTACTTATCTGTAGCTCCACCTTCATTTGTGGAATGGCCAGAAAGTTTAACCAGGCCTAGAGCTGGTACTGCTCGTTTTGCCTGTCAGGCAGAAGGAAATCCTGCCCCCAAAATTTCGTGGTTAAAAAATGGAAGGAGAATACACTCCAATGGTAGAATAAAAATGTACAACAGGTAAGATTACAACAGCTGTATTAGAGCTGTGCTAGTGATGTGCTACCAAAGGATGAAATTCCAGTAACTAAATATAACCAAGCAAGATATAACTCAGGTAAACATGAAATTGGACGTTACATGTGGTTATGGACATTTCCTTAGCAGAAAGAATGCAGATTAGTCAATACCTAAAATCCTCAGCAAAGCTTTTGTCATCACTGCCTTACCTGGGCGGGGGGGAACGGAAGAGTTTCGCCACAGAGTTGCTCTAGATTTACAGTAGAGTAGCAGAGACCAGAATCTTGCTTGTTGTTTGAGGCTCACTTTCACTACTTCCGTAGAGTGAGCAGCTCATGTTAAAGAGTTGCTTGAGAAATGACAACCCTAAGGTTGCCGACCGGGAATGGATTTACACGTTTGTTTTCACCGTGCCTGGCTTTGCAGGCATAACCATAAACATTGTCCCAGTTGAGGGACAGTTCAAGTTGCTAAACTTCCCAGCTGCACATGCGTTTCTAGTAGAATAGTTTGCGAGGCGGAAGTCCATTATACTAAACTCATGATTGAGCGGCAAACATAACTGCTGTTGCATCGTGTAGAGCTAAGTTTATCCAAGATGTGAGCTTTTTCCCCCTTTCTCTTCCTTTTGGATTCAGTAAATTGGTGATTAACCAGATCATTCCTGAAGATGATGCCATTTACCAGTGCATGGCTGAGAATAGCCAGGGATCCATTCTCTCCAGGGCCAGGCTTACTGTCGTTATGTCAGAAGACCGACCCAGCGCACCCTACAACGTCCATGCTGAAACGATGTCAAGCTCGGCCATCCTGCTAGCCTGGGAGAGGCCACTGTATAATTCAGACAAAGTGATTGCATACTCTGTGCATTACATGAAAGCAGAAGGTAAGCAATTTGATTTTAATACTATTTGACAACTTCTAGGTGGTAAGAGCTTGAAGGTCCTTGCAAAGACTGTCAGGTTTGAATGGCTCATAAGCAGGGCTGCATCAGAGTGCACCAGCATGTAAACACGTATCGTGATCGACAGGCATGCTTGGGGCAAAATTCTGCCACCTCGTCTCGGTCGTGGGCTCCCAGCAGGAGCCTCTGCCTGCTGCCTTCTGTGCCTGTGCTTGGCAGGGAAGGGCAGAGCACACAACAGAATCCTGGAGGCTTACAGAGTTGAACTTTTCACCAGAGACAGTTCTTTTGTCTAGATCCCCAAATTCTAGTGACTTCACTGGCTTTCATATATTTCGGAGTAGAACAACAGAGAGCTGCTTAATTATTTTCTTGCAGAATGAATATTGCCTGAATAGTAAAATCCACTCTCCTTTCACCCTTTCATCTCCTATAATGAGAAAAGTATACTCAAACTTAAAATGTGCTGAAATAGCTATGAACAGTTTATCCTCGTTTCTGAAGTGAAGTATAAATTCCTATCTGATAGTTCAAGTAAAAATGAGTAACTAGACATTAAAAAACCCCTTATTTTTATGTAATTGCTTTAAGTTAAGGTAATCTTTCATAAGCAGGAGAAGCGATTGCCAAATGACTTGGAAATTCATTAGGTGCATGGCTTAAACTAAGCTGCGATGCAGCTCTGTTTTCTAGGAGTGATTTCTTTTTCCATTTCTATGCAGTAAGTGCATTCAAGGGCAGGACTGCAGATGCTCAGCGCTGTGTGGAATACCAGTCTGCCATCTGCTAAGCAGAGGACGGGAAGGACAGCTTAATTACTCTAATGCTGATGCAGGAATAGCTTGCCTTTGCAAGTGGAATATTTCAGGACACAAGAGAATTTTGTCGGAAGGAAGGAAGGAAGGAAAGAGTTTTAAAAGATAATGAGGACGAGAAGTGTGGGAAATTACTCCCTACACTTTTATTCACTGAGGTATTTCACACACAACCTCCTCTTAAAGCTAATACGAAGAAAGTCACACCAGCTATCTTACCTGGATAATTGTGCCAGTATAGAGAGCAGAGACACTGTAACTTCAAAAAACCCTGGAAAACTCTCCCGAGGGAAGTGTGTATTTGTGCAGGAAGTACTTGTGCAGAGTAGTAAAAGGAGGTGTCTTCTGAAATGTGTTTTCTGCAAAATAATTTTGCAATCCTTTCTTCATCTGCTTGCTTATCCAAAGGTTATATCTTGTGAAATGAGATTGTAGCTTGTCTTGGTTTAAAAAACAAAACAAGAAATTCTGATTTATTTGAACTTCCTTTCTAAATACTCATTTTTTCACCTTTCCAGACTGTCTTGTGATATTTACTTTATTTAATATAACGCTGTTGTGCGTCCTTTCACATTAGTAAAGAAATCCACACAGGGAGTGTGGGGAGCCTGTGTTAAAAGGAGTAATTACAGTGATGGGAATCAAAATGTAGGTGATTTTTTTTTTTTTTTTTTTTTTTTTTCTTCGGTGATTTTTTTTTCTTTGGTAACACGATTGGGTAGTACCAGAAGATCTGCATCAGGCCATAAAATCACTTATGTTTCATTTTGTAGAAAAAATGTTGAGCTTTAAAGGCTAATGAAGCACTTCTGTAAAAATAATTGCTTTCTAAGTGATAGTCTTGTAAACCTTTGGAGGGTGTTGCCCATGTATCATTGGCATTATTAAAAACCCAGAAAATGCCTTTGTGAGAAAGTAGCACATCAGCTGTCTCTCTTAGAAGCAACTCTGTTTAAAGAAATGCAAATTAAATATTAAGAAAAATCTTTTGATGATACTCACGCTAGACAAGGCCATAGAGGTGCTAACACAAACTGTTGACGTTGTCAACACCCGCTTTACTCCATAAGAAAAACAGTGCTTGCTAAGTCTCCTAAGTTGTACTGATGCTTATGATTCCGTAAGCTTTAAACCAAAAGGAAAACTGGGCAACACACTGATCATCTACAGTTCTGTAGTTTTTTTCTTCTGACTTCACGATGTGGTAGGTGCTTTGGACACAAAAGATACCATCGCTCATCATTTAATTTCACAATTCGAGTATTCTGATGTTTCACTGTAAAAACAGATTCAGGTTCAGGTCCTCTTCCCTATTAAAAAAAAAAAAAAAAAAGTTAGTGTTTTAATCAAGTTAGTTGAAGAAACTAACAGGTGGTTTTTTGTGTTTTTGGTTTTTGTTTCTTTAAGCAGAATATTTCACATTCAAATCGGGGTCATAGTAGCCAGAAGAATAAGGGTCTGATGAGCATGCATGTTGGAGTGTGTTAATTCCTTGTTAGTGATTTGGAAAAGGCACAAAGGAACCCTGATTGTGGTGGAAGGCAAGCCTTGTTCTCTATTATGGCGCTTTCATTAGGGCCTCTGCATGAGGCCTGGCAATCCATTCAAGGAGAGAACAAGTCCTTTTAATTTGAGCTCAAGGATCTTGTTTAGCAGGTCAGAAATCGTGCCTTGCAATTCCTAATTAACAAGCCATCAACTAGTCTGTTGTGAGATGCTCCTAATCTTGTCTAATTAAAATGCTATCAAGTTAATTCATAAATGTGGGAAAACTTAATGGTGGAATTTGCCTTTCGTTTTGTTTATAAATTCAGTTGTGAAGAGGAAGGGCTGGCTCTTACAGAGTTTTGATTAAGTTGACGTGCACTTGGTGTGAATTGTTGGTGAGCACAGGAGCTTTCACCAGACTTATTCCACTTTCTAGCCTTCCTCTATAGCAATAAAGCCCAACAAAGACAAGGACTGCTGCATGCATTGCTATGCATATTTTAATGTGAATTGCTGAGAATTTTTTTTTAACAACTCACTAAAGAGCCACACGTTTTTGAAGCACATTCTGGTCTGTTCTTATTGGCTTTCTCCAAATTAAAGAAAAAAAAAAAACAACATGTCAATCACATGTAATAGAATTTGCAGGGCTAAAATGAGATCCTTTTGCTGAATAAATTCTTTCTGTTTGTTTCTTTGGGGAGGGGGGTGTTTGTTTTGTTTTTGATGGAGTGGAGCCCTCACATTCCTCGCAGCCTGCTATAGAAAGGCCCTGTAAATAGGTTTTGAAAAAAAGAACCTCCCTGACTCTAAACAAATAGATTTAGAAGCTCAGTATGAATGATAAGGCTACTAGAGCTCGTCTGTTGTGTTACTGTACACTGGGCACAGTTTGTTGTGACTCATTCTAAATAGGGTTTAGAATTGCATTCGGCATCCCGTGTTCAGGACAATCCTGAAACGCCAGAATCTACAGCACAGCAAGGCGCAGTTACTCCTGTGGGTGGAAGAAATAGAGGTAGGCTGGGGAAGAACATGAAATAACTCCCTAAGATCTCAAAGCCAAGATGCTGTGATGTTTAGGGATTGCCAGGAATTTTTGTGTGTCTAACCCTTGTTTTATGGCAGGTTTAAATAACGAAGAGTACCAAGTGGTCATTGGAAATGATACAACCCATTACATTATCGATGATTTGGAACCAGCCAGCAACTACACCTTCTATATTGTAGCGTACATGCCTCTGGGAGCCAGCCAGATGTCAGATCACGTCACTCAGCACACCCTTGAGGACGGTAAGACAAGTTCCACTGATGTAGGTTGAACATTTTTATTTGCGCTGAGTGAAAACATGCTAACGCCTCGTGAGGATCCCAAATTTCCACTGATGCTGGGGCGACTTCTGGATACGTGCAGTGTAAGACTGAGCCAGCTAATGAAAGGAATGAGAATAAAATAACATTCTGACAGGGCAAGATTGGTGTCTTTTTCTATTTGAAAGACATTTAATTATATAATGTAAATAACTCTTCTAGAATTCCCTCAGTGTTGAAAATTTGATGGTAGCCTAGGACTTAGTCTCGGTGACTCTCTCTTGGGCATCTGAAATGTGAATCGAACTGCACAGCACCTGCATCTTTTTCAAATTTTGGAGGAAAAATTGGAATAAAAAATTGCTATACCAAAAAGAAATTAACTTTTTTTTTTGTTTGTGGGAGATTTTTGTCTATGTGCTTGTTAGTAGAATCAGAATTTCATAAAAGACCCCACTGATTTGTTTCTGTGCAGTGATTTAACCAATCTGAACATCATGGCAACAACAAACTGTTTAGTATAGTTCGTTAGAACTGATGAATAAATTCTGACAGGGTTAAGCTTTGGCAGCATGGAACATAGCCAGTTCCAGTTGCCTGCCTGTCTCTTTGCCAGGAGTTACTGCCCTCATGACGTGGTTGGCGGAAGAGAACACGCAGCGAGTCTTCAAGAGTACGGTTGTTACCTAGACTCGCAGTTTCAGCTGCTGCGTCTAACCTTGGCGGTCAGTTTGTCAGAACAGTAAGGTGCTGATGGCCTTTGATTGCTGCTGGCAGCAATAAGAAGAAAATGTTGAGGGGCTTACAGAAAGGAGCTTGCTAAGGCTGTGCTGCATGCAGAAGGTGAGAAGTATGGGCAGTGGCAAGTTATCCTTAAAATAAACAGGAACCTACAAATTCTTGGATTATTTACACTTTCATTACTGGCAGCTCATCATCGGCTGAGGTGTCAGACGAGAGTTCTCCATCTCTCTTTTCCCTGAGCTCAAAAGTTTTGTCTTTTCCTTTTTAGTTCCCTTGAGAGCTCCTGAAATTAGTTTGACGAGCAGGAGTCCTACAGATATTCTCATCTCTTGGCTGCCAATTCCTGCAAAGTACAGGAGAGGTCAGGTGGTCCTGTACCGTCTGTCTTTCCGCCTCAGCACAGAGACCAAAATCCAAGTGTTGGAGCTTCCGGGGACGTCAGATGAGTACCTCCTCGAAGGCTTGAGGCCTGACAGCGTGTACTTGGTTCGTATCACCGCTGCAACAAGGATTGGCTGGGGCGAGGCGTCTTTGTGGACTTCCCACCGGACTCCCAAAGCTACCAGTGTGAAAGGTAATTCTTGATGTTAGCAGCAGCCCAGAGGCAGGGTCAGTTGCAGGCAGGAAAGTGTTCTGTGCACAATTTCTAAAACCTTCTGATTCCTTTAATAGATTAAGTGCGGTTAATTCGTAGTTTCAGGATCGAAAGTTAAAGAGGAACTCATCTGTCTTTTGAAAGGCCTTATATGTGACAGGAGAAGGAAAAGCTGATTTTGGTGTCAGTCTTTGATCGTTTCCACATGTTGATGTTCACATATCTGACATGGTGACAGGAAACTTCATGTTTGTGAGCTGCTCAGATGTTTTAGCATGTGGACTCATTTCCAATAAAAACACAGTTTCCTTCTGTTCTATCTAATTTAAATAAAAAAAAAAATCCAACAACCCAAGCCCCATTGTTTTTGAGGGTAAAATACTTTTCTGGAAATAGCGAGATTACTTGTTAGCAGTGTGTACAGGTACTTAAAAGATCCAAGTTGGTGCCTGTATATCTGCATTACAAACAAAATGCACATACGTTTTGAGTATGCAGATTAACTTGATATCAGAAGTCTGATTTAAGTTGTTATAATTGAGCTTTGGATTACCTTATTATTTAGTAATAGTGTAATGTCGAAGAGCATCCAGCTTTGCATGAACAGTTTGAAAAAGATGGAGATTTGAATTTGTAACTTTATTTCTTAGCTGTGATCCACATCCATCCACTCTGGATTCCATTGAGGTTTGACTGCTATTGCGAATTATTAGCACTTGCTGAAGCGCGATGTTATTGTTAATCACGCTTGCACTGGTAATTTTATAACTGTCTCTGGAGTGAGTACACAGATGAGCTAGAATCAAAGTCTTGAGTGAACTTTGGACTGATGAGCGCGCAGGTATTTGTATGGACATTAGTTGTTTCTAGAATAGAAGACTATTGTGTATATTTCTCTAAAACCAGCACCAAAGTCTCCTGAGCTGCGTTTGGAGCCGATGAACTGCACAACCATTACAGTACAGTGGCAGCGGGACTCTGAGGACACCGCCGCTATTCAAGGGTACAAGCTGTATTACAAGGAAGAAGGCCAACAGGAGAATGGCCCGATTCTCTTGGATGCCGGTGACCTTGAGTATACTGTCAGTGGTTTGGGTGAGTAAAGAACATGCTTCTTAACTCTTCTCGAAGACAGTGAAGTCAAAGGACATCTTGGAGAGCTTAAATCATCAGACCTATAAGGCAGCAACATTACGCTTGGCCAGCTATTTTCCCAGCAATAAGCTTTGCAAGCTTGAGTTCTGCTGCTGATGGAATAATCCTCTCCCAAAATCTGTGTTGCGCAACAGTTAGATAACCAGATCTTGTAACTCTTGTGTAAG
>WHYT01017231.1:31754-77989 GCA_009806455.1 Tetrax tetrax | reverse complement strand
CAAAAGAGCAGCGGCTTGAAAGGATGTGGTGTCTGTGTGTCCCAGGACATAAATGCTTTCTGTTTTGGTCTTCTCATCATGCACTTACAAAGCAGTAATTTCAGATATATGCAAACTTATTAACTACGTGATCCACATCACGTGGATTTTCTTAGTACGCTAATCTTCCTCAGATTAAGATATTCTTTTACAGAATATGTTAGAATGTATCTTATTTGTTTGGTTTTATTGTTTTTTCTTTCTAGTAAGCGTGTAGACAGGAAAAAACAAAAGCAAAGTGAGTTTGGGAAGTTACAATTTTCACACAGTCACGTTGTTATCTGAATTACAAGAAGTGTGGACATGGAAGAATTCATGTGCTTGAGTTAACCATTCAGTCACGGTGCGTGTGATGTGTTGAATGTTTATTCCTTATTATAATTCCAAGTACCTAAATATGGGAACCACAGCACCATACATCCCATATATTCTGATTGCCTTCATTTATGTTTTTCACGTATGAGTAACTTAAGCTCCCATAGATTAGATCCACTGAAGAGTTGTGTTTTTTTTTTTCAAATAACTTCAGTAGAAGTCATTTTTTTTTTTTTTTTTAAATTGGAATATGTTGAGTCATTTGAAGTGTATATCAAATATGGGAAGTTTTTCTAAGTTTCTTCACTGGTTTTGTATTTTTGTTTGCTTTGTAGCATTTACAGAACAAGGCATTAATTGCTACAGCTACAGAAGACTCACTTGGCACAGGAAGTTTTGATTAGGTCAGGATTTTCCACTGCTATGATGATCACGTAGGTTGAAGCTTGGAAAGTCACACAGGCTTCTCACAGTGACAGTGCCTGTCTGACTACTGTGCTTACCCATTGAGAAGCTGCCTGTTTGCAATACTTGTGTGTGCTAAATAATTTCTTAGAAAACAGTACACAACCAGCCTTTTTCTGCCTGTGGCAGCTGCGCATGTGGATAATATAGCATGTAAAATTATATGCATTATATAAACCCACAAAGACTGTAGCAACGTCCGCACATCAAGAAGGGACTGATTTACTTTTCATTTTATTTCTTCTGAATAATCTAAATCATTTGGACCAGGTTATTTTACCTGTGCATGTAGTATTTAAAATATTACTCATTAAAAAGTGGTCCTAATTGGTAGAATTTGAGACAAGCCACTACTCTAGGTGTTGTGACTCTGGTCAACTGAATCTTCAGGAACTGGGCAGAGGCTTTGAGGACTCGTGTCCTGTCATCCGCTTGCCTCTCGCGAAGACACTAAACTACTGATCTGTTGGCAGCCTCTTTAAAATAAATGTCTTCATTATGAGCTACAGGAATTAGGAGAATACTGCATGTGTGAAACCTGAAGGGGAAAGGTGTGTTATAATATTGTTTAAATTTTTTTTTGTTTCATATATCTTTGGTAAGATGGTCAAAAGAGAAGGTTATTCCTAATTTGGAAGAGTATGCCCACAGTATTGGGTGCTTCCCAGCAGCAAGGATGGCGTAGTTTCTCGTGCATTATCTGTTGCCACTGAAGTTATGTGGCTCCAGACACTCCCTCTTCATGTCGTAGTTCGTCGTGACCTAAGGCTGCTCTAGCATTCCCCGTTCCCTCACACAGTTAACGCGCTGCAGGTAGGCTCCTAGCGACGTCTGGAGCATGTCAGTACGTCTCTGCACGGAGCTTTCTGTTGATGTTGGTACAACTGCCAATAGCGCAAAACCCGTGTGTTTGAAAAAGCCGGTTCACTTCCTCTGTGGCAACCGAAGGGCATCACAAAATCAGAATTCATAATGTTCTCTAATCAAAGAGCCCATTAGCATTGATATCATAAGCAGTGTTGATTGCACTGATTGTTGATGGCATTGGTATAACTACTGTCAAGGATTTGCAAATGTCTGCAGGACTCTTGATGGAGGGACAAGTGTGATGGGGAGGGCAGAATCAGCAACGCTGGTGTAAAATAGGTGACAATGACTGATCGTGGAATAGAGCAATAGGAATATTAAGCTGTATGTTTTAATCTCTTGTTGGTTCCTACCTTGGTTTTTTTTGAGAACTAACCTACCTGTCTTACTGCAGTCTAGGTCTACCCAGTTACTTCTGTGTATTTTTAAACCGGGTTATTTAACACAATAGTCACTATGTAAATAGAATTAAATTATCTGATCAGAGTCAGGGCTGCCATTCTCAAAATAAATATCCACAGTTTCACACAGACATTTGTTTGTGTTAAAAGTCTTGGCATTTATTTTTCAATAGCAGACCATTTCCTAGTCCAGTGTAAAATTCCATTATTACTTGAATTTGCCACAGGACCAGACCCTTCAGTGCATACCATGCATTTTTGCCTCTATTTTTAATTCCTCCTTTGCTTCCTCCTGCAAGTTTTCCCTAACAGAAAGTCTTTCGCTGTGAGACTTGATGAGTCGGCTGATACAGGTTCTGTTTCTGTAATGTTTCAGAAATGTCCGTTCAGAAGTTGAAGTGAGTTTTGTTAGCGGAAGAGTTTGTTTGGGAGCCTTCTCACTGTGCAAAAGGAGAGGGATTGGCAAAGCTTGAAAGTTAAAATAAAGGGAGTGTCCAGAGAAGCTCACCTTGCTCTTTAAATATCTTCAAATTATTTTTTTCAAAGGATATTTTCAGCATGGTGCCTATGCAGCTCTGCCTCCATGTTACTGGTGCTCAGGGCTGTGCTGGGCGCACTGCCAGCCCCCCCAGCTCGCTGTGTTTGCAGCTGAACGAGCAGTAGGAAGGCAGAGCCTGTGCAAGAAGGGCCGTGGCCAAGAAGAACCCATTTCAAGTTTACCTAGTTTATTGGAGCCAAGAGCTCATAATAAGTAGGTTGTAATGCTGATAGAAATCTTATCCTGCAATCTATATTTAGGGAGAAAAAAATAAAATTCAGCTTCTTGGTTAAAAACTTGAGAAAGCATGATCAGTTCTGATGTTGTAAGACAAAACCACTGTTCTTCAGGCTGCCTAGAAGTCTCTCTGAACTTTTTTTTGTTTTCCAGTTCTTATCATGGTAGTAATTAATTAAGTGAATGCCACTGGTGATGGAGGAACATAACGCATCTTGTGCCGTTAGTGCCTTCTACCCTTGGAGGGAGGGAGGAAAGCAAGAATTTGCTCTGCTAATTCATTCTTCCGTAGGTGCGGTCTGGGAGCTGCGCCACCTCGCATGACAGCAGTTACGGTGAGGATTTCGGAAAGCTGCACTTGGGTGCCAAGGCTAACTGAGGTCTCACTAAATGAACACGAAACCCTGAGGCAAGCAGGTTGTGGTAGAGATGCGCGCACCCCAGGTGCTCTTTTGGTTCTGTTGCGTACAAGATGGTAACCGTTTCCAGGCAGACACCTTAGGGGCTGGTAAAACTGGTCTGTTGGCTTTGGTGAAAATGCCTTGAGCTTGGGAGCCCATGTGCCTTGGCCTTTCCCGGGTGAAGGCCCCTTCCCAGGAGAGCCTGTGGAGTGGAGTGTCCTGCGCCGGGAGCTGCACCCCTGGGAGTCCTTGGCTCCACAGGGCTTGGGACACTTGCGGGCTGCAGGGGACTGGGCAGAGGCTCCCAAGTGATTTGATGGCCTCAAAATGAAGTGTATCGTCTGCTTTAAAAAAAAATAATTGGTAGGTGATTCCTCTGAGGCTTGGAGAGACTGCAAGCTCTTTCTATGGGAAGGCTGCCTGGGGTCATCTAAGCTGTTTAACCTGAGGGGCATGACAACCCCTTCCTGCTTCTCCTCGTACTCCAGTTTTACGTTGCCCAGTGGCGTTTTCCCCTGCCCCAGCTTGGTTCTTTTAGAGAAATAATTAGATTCTGTCAGATTTATTTGTGCCATTTACTCCAAAAAGTTTGGTCTTACTCAGAAAAACTTCCGTGCCTGAAAGCTCTTCCCTGTCTTCCGTCTTTCCAGTTGCAGAGAGGAGAAATAAGGGAAAGTGCATTTCCTTGACTCACACTTCAAAGTGAAGAATTTGTTAAAGTCTAAATGACACAGACACATTTTGTGACCCTGCATGGCATTCCCCTCTGAAAAGGGGGCTTGCGCTGAAGAATTAGCCGGCTACCTACTACGCTTATTGTTCCCCCAAGGACTTGGCCTTCAGTTGTTTTAATTTCCCGTGAACCTATTTGTATTGCGTTACAACCGTGATTATAGCTAAGCTTGAGTCCAGGGCAGCAAAGATGACAAAGTGATTCTCCAGTCTGTGGAAACTGAATAAAGGTGTGAGAAGAGTCAATGCCAAGAATGTCTCCAGTGAAACTGATGCGTGTCACCCAAGTCTCTTGTATGAATTCTGTAAAAGTGCTTAGGAAGTTTCATAAAGCAGCTGATAGGATGGTAAGATATGACATAGTGTTTCATTTGCACCATATTGCAAGTAAATGTGCTAGAAAAATGTAAATTTAAAAAATGTAATGACCTCTTTGACAGCTTGGGTGACATCTTTCTCCTTAAGAACTGCAACTGCTGTAATACTGAGAAGGAATGCTGTGAGAGCGTTCCGTGTGCCAATGTCGTTATTTCTGATAGCTAGGGCTAGAATTGCAGTTTTATCCCAGGTTCTGTTGGTGTCAAAGTGTAGTATCACATACTTGTATGTGAAGATTCCAGGATATCCCAAATTGTGTATGTAGGAATTGAATCTGTTTTTCGGCTGGAGGTCACTAAGGAAATGCAGCTTGGGATTCCCATACAAATTCAAGGAGCCAGGCATTCCTACAGTTTCATGAAATGATGTGAAAGAAACACAGGTCTTCTCCCTCAGGACTCTTTTTTTTTTTTTTTTTTTTTTTTTTTTTTTTTTTTTTTTTTTTTTTTTTTTTTTTTTTCTTTTCTTTTCTTTTCTTTTTTAAATACCTATTTCAAAGAGTTACCTGTTCTCAAATGGCGTTCGATAAGATGTAATCTAGTATTACAGATTTACTTTATTTCTGCTTGAGGTATTTTATATCGATTAGACATTCACAATTAATGAGACGTTGATTAGAACAAACTACAGATCTTTTTTAAAAAAAGATCAGAAATTACTTTAGTTCTTATTGAAGATCAACTAAAAGCTCGGTTTTCTTGCTTGAAAACCAGATGATCACAGTGTATGCTGTATGGACTGTAGCCATAATATTTACATAGCTGAGTAGTGAAAAGTGTCTAATAGCTCAGTAGGTGACCAGGACAAATATTATCATTTATTTCCACTGTTTACAGCTGGGTCAGTCTAGTGTTTACTCGCGCTGATTACATGCTTAAATTAAACCTCTTATCTGTCAATTCTCCTGATTGCGTGTAACGGGCTTGCTGCCGCTACTTATCAGCGAAACCAGAGGGGTTTGCCCAGCGAGGGGAGGAGGAGTTGCTCGTGTTGCGCAGTAATAAAACCAAAAGCCCCAGAAGTAGACTGAGCGTGTTGGAAGGCGACCTCTTTCTCTTTCCCCAGCCACGGCGGTCGGTGCAGATTTGTCCGTAGCAGCCCCGCGCGCTCGCCTGGCCCGCTGCGGCAGCGTGCTTGCCCTGCGCGTCAGTTGGCGGGAAACGCACGTTCCTCACTTCGGCGTCACGAAGGGCAGACCTGGCACCGCTCGAAGTGAGCCTGTCTTCCACATGCAGACGTGATAGAGCTGCATATAATTTTTTTTTCCTTGGGTTTGTTTTTTTTGTTTTTTTTTTTTCTTTCAGGGTTTAAGAGGGGAGGGGGAAAAACTTACAGATGGAAAGAGAGAAATGAGGAGGCTTTATTAATCTATAACACTTTTATCCTGCAAAATATCAAAGCAAATACTGCTTTCATAAGCTTTTACCTCTTTTATCTAAGGAACCATACTGCATTTTACAGGCTGTAAGTGCAAATAGAGATCAAACTGGTTGGTGCTCTGTTTTGCTGTCAGGATTTACAAACTGCCATGTTATGTTTTGTTTCAAAGGTATGTCAGTGCTAGTAATGTCTCCAGACACGTTTGTAACAGAGAGCCCCTTTTAGATTCAGATTGACTGTTCTTGCTTGTGCAAGAACAACGGGGCTGGGCGGCAGAGGCAGGGAAGGGATCAAACCTCTGCCTTGTGCAGCGTTTCTGACTGTTGGTCCCTGTGCAGGCGGTTGTACACGGCAAAAGTACCAACATGAGGGGACCAGACAAGCTGATTTGCAGACTCACCCATTTGGTTTGTGCCTCCCTTATGTAAGAAAAATACTGAACTGCTCTGTTCAGATGAAACATCGATTCACTCAGGTTGTAAATTGAATTATTACGAGCAAAACTAGCGCTCGTGTTGAACTGCGTGGCCCTTCGTGAGAGCCTGTCGGCATGGTATCTGTTACAACTGTGGCTTTGGCTCAGCTTGATTGAAGCACCCGTACGCACGACGGAGTGGGAATCCCAGATAAACATCAGCTTGTCCTGAGCAGATTTGCTGCAGAGGCCAGTTAACTATCAGCTGCTAATGCTGCGTGCTTATTATGCAGTTCAAGTGCCGTATCTGTAAAAATTTAGCGCCTGCCTTCCTGTATAGCTCTGCCATTATTTTTCTTGCACTGTGTGCTATTGCAGATTTGTATTATAATTACATCTTTTCACTTCAATTTTTATTCTTATTACTTTGTCCCCTATTCTTTCTGACAGTGTTTCAGTTTGCCTCTTTAAGTAAATTGGATTTATGGGTTCTTTTTTAAAAATCACATCACAGTTGCTTCTGCGTATGTTTTTGTTTTTTGAAAGTAAATGTTATTTTCACGTCATCAGTTTGTAGTGGAAAGCTTTAATTGATGTTTGATGTATTTGTCAGTTGTGAATTCCGCCATCAGGCCTCTGGCTTAGTTAGTGATGTAGCCGGTAGTCGACTGCAGGAATACTGAAATCCGTACCATCCACGTTAGCAGCGCAACTGGGTTTGGCATTGATGAAAATGTTGCATACGACGGACACTTACTAAGAGGAATCTCTGGGCTTCCTTTGAATTAACTGCAGAGCCATGAAATGGCTCTAAAAGTCAGGGAAAATTAGTAATTGTCTACATGCTCAGCACTTAATCTTGGGTCAGAAGAATGCGCTTTTGCTCTCTTAGGCAGTTAAGATCCTTCAGAAACAGGTGGATTGTGTGTTGGAAGGATTGCCTAATATGTTTTTATGTAACCCTCTTGAACGTGCTCTCTGAACTGTTCCAGTTTGAACCCATTTATCTAGGAAAATAGTCCTGACATCCTCATTTAGACCTGCCTTGCCTTTGGCAGGAATTCCTGCGAACTTCCCAAGCTGAGTGGTGCTGTAAAGGGGAAGAAAGCACTGAGGGAGGAGATGCCCCAGTGCAGAATAAAAATTGAATGTACTACACTTCAAAAAACAAAATAGAGTGCTAAGGCCAGTTAAGCCTGGCTCTCTAAAGAGACACTGGGAGCTGTCAGGATGAGACAAGTTTCATTATTTCATGGAACAATGCCTTGTAACAATTTTAGAGGTAAAATCGTAAAGATACAGGCTTTCCTAAGGCAACAGGAGAGATTATGTTTCACGGGCCCACTCCAGTAGCGCGGAGGGTTGTTGCCTGGTTTTGAGTGACTTTTCTATCTCTTTATCAGCTGTCCCCACGGCCGAGTCGGACGCAGTTGTTTCTCTCAAAACATCAAACTCATTGTGTCACAACTTGAAGAACTGGAATCAAGGGTGCCGCAAGGCCTTCGAATAGGACGGGGAGATTTTTTTTTTTGTACTCTGGCAAGATAACTTGCCAGCCTATAACAAAGCAAAATGTCATCTTCAAAGTATTTAAAGGTAAAATTTTCAGTGGTGGGAAAGCTATTAGCATCTTGCAGGAAATGCTCTCTGCTGCTCTCTGTTCTTGGGGTAGAAATTCCACCATTTAAAGCAAAACCTGTGTGGGAATTCAGCTGGGAGCTTGTGTCATGTTGATGGAGTAACAGTTAGGATCTGTGCAAACAGTGTTTCATTGTTCGTTTGCTGGAGCTGAAGGTTAAAATTTGCTTCCTGAAAAGGACATATTGATCACTCTTTACATCAAGAAAGTTGTAAATTCTTTTAAGTGAAAACCTCAAAGCTGCTTTTGAAATGTTTGTGAGTTTTACAATGAATATGTAATAATATACATTCTAATAGCTATAATGTAAAAGTGACCAATAAATAAAGACTAATTTATTGGAAGTGGAAGTTAAATGTGTACCCCTGTTTAAAAAGGAAAAAGAGCAAGCAGTTAACAGTGGCAGGAATGACCAGGTAATTACTCAAGTTTCTTAAACAAAACAACAAAATAAACCAAACCAAACAAAAAGAGCCCCCAACAACTGTGTATGTTCCTGCTAAACAACCTTTTTCAGATTGAAACAGAACTGGAAATACGGTGGTTGTTTTGTTTTTGTTTTGTTTTTTCTTTTTTTTTTCCTGAAATAGGACAATTTGACTCGGGGAGACAGCATTATTTAATTTGCTATTTATTGGACTTCATTAGTAAAATACTTAAGTCCTGGATTGCAAAGAAACAGCTCCTTGGAGAAAGCTTAGAGAAAACTCCTGTTATAGGAAATTAAATCAACGTTGTCCATTAATCATACTGCATGTCAACCCCCAGACCTCTCTTGATTGTTCTTGGTGAATGTGAGGAACCATTAGATGTGTGAGGTCCTTAAAGGTCTGAGTAAGTCAAAGGGGAAGAGTTTAAAAAAATGCCACCATTAGCACATGAAAGAGACTTCAGAGTGGACAGAAGAAAACATTTGCTGTACAGGGCTAGTTACATTTCTTAATTTTTTCCCGTTTTTTAGAAAATGATTTTCTTCCGTTGTTTAACAACAATCCAGATGTCGTGACCAAAATGTTAACTTAATTTTTCCTGAGGGTTTTTTCATTAACTTTTTTTGGGTCATGTTACCATTGTGATAGTCGTATGGGAAAGGTAATAGTAGGTGCTCTTTGCAAATTCTGTGTTAGTGATAAGTAAATGCACTTCTGAAGCAACCCTAGTATGTTTTCTGGTGGCTTTCTTGCCTTGAGTAAAACCTTGGTTGTGTATTTGTCTTGAAGGTACTATTGCATTTTTCTGTTTTGGGAAAAGATGCAGTTGTGGAAAAGACAATGTTGTTTGTTTTTTTTTTCAGGCTGCCTTCGTTGCCCACTTTTGTGGCAAACGAAGGGAGGGTATGCGGGAAGTGGGGGAAAAAGCCAATCCTGAAGCAGCTCTTGCTGTGACACTTCTCTTCCAGACCTGTGAATTTTTTTTTTTTTTTGCATCTGGGAAAAAAGTTTAGTAGAAATAAATTTTGCATAAAAAGTGTATTTCGGCATTCATACTCACTTCCACAGTCCTTTTACCATTAGGTAAATAGCTGAATATTGTACCCTGCTTCAAGCTGGTTATCATTACAAAACAAAAATCCTTGCTGCTGCAGTTGAAGCTGGGGCAGGGAAATACGTGCGTGGTCCTGTTGGTAGATCAGTGAAAGACCGTGACTCTGTACAACTGACACAACTGGATACTCACACAACAGAGGAGACATAACGTGTCGTATGCAGATACATCCCAAAAGCGCGGTCTGCGTACCAGATCCCAAGGCTTTTTTTAAGGCGGTTGAAGCGGCGATGTTCAGAAGCAGTAGGGTAGGACGGTGTGTGGGAGGGAAGAGAGGCAGATGGGTAGGTGTTGCACTTCTGTGCCTTGTGTCCATTTCCCCATCGATTCCCCACTTTCCCCTTTGTATATTTAAGAAGCAGGGAGGGATGTGCTCACAGCCCGTTGCCCAGCTCTGTATCTGCGTGTCTATATTTGCATGTGTATACAGAAAGTGGTGGGAGAAAAATAGGATATTCTCTGGCTTCCTGATCCTCTTTGTCTTGGTCTAGTCCAGCACTTCTCCATCAGAAGCATACCTCTTACTATATTAGTCCTTTGTATTAATTTTTATTTTCATTATAATTGTTACCGTTGGCCTAACCTAGCCTTTTTTCTCTATTCATGCCTTTTGGCCACCTTCTTACTGCTGCTCACCTGCCTGTACCTAATGTCTCTTAGTTTCCCATCAGTCCTTGCTGTGTCCATGACAACCCCTTGCCTTGGAAAATCCATCGCTGTAGCACTCCCTACCAGTTATTTATGCTGGAAAACTTTGCTCAGGGGTGGCTTGGATGTAGTAAGTCTTTGGATGTTATCCAAGCAGAGCAGATGCACGTGGATGGGCTGTGATTGGAAGAGCCCTGGTGTATCTGCAGTGATAATCATCCCCCTCCTTCAGAAATGACAGCCAAATCGTGCTTCCCATCAACCCAAGAAAATACCTGAAGAAAAGCACCAAAGCACAGTCGGGTCGTTGGACAGAGCAGTGGATGGCTTAGCGTGCTTCAGAGCGCAGGCACAAGTCCAGGCACAACTCCGGCTGGCCCAGCAGTGCCTGCACCTCCCTCTTGAGCTTGAGCCTCCCTGTTGGACGATCTGCCACTGAAGGGCCATCTTCCCCCTCGTTGATGGCAGGAGGGGTCTCCCCTGTGGGACCCCAAGCTTGTGTTGTCCGGCGTGCCCCCGTGCAAGGCAGCTGAAGCACGGTGCCTGGAGCGGTGAGACAAAAATCCACTTTATTCACACTTCCACTTTTCTTTGTTATTTCTGCTCATAACACATGCTGCGTTCTTCTAGCGCTTTGAGTTTCACAAGTGGGTGAGCGTTCGCTGCCCCATCTTACAAACTGGATACTTGAAACACAAGGAGGAGAAGGGCTGTTTTCGTGGGGTTGCTCAGGTGCTGATGGTTTAAACTAGGTGTGATACAGCATCCCCAAAATCAGTGACAGAACTGAGCTGTCGAGTTCCTTTTCCAGCTTTGTGTTCAGTCTATTAGATAACAGCTCCCCCTTGAGGGAAACGTCTTTTATTCATAAATTTGTAACGTGGCTATTCTATCACTGGGGTTTCGCTGGGGAAAGGTTTGAGTTTCATGGTTTCACCAGGCCGTGTAAGATGAGACAGGTGACCGGGAACAGCGAGGTGGCTCTGCCGCCGGCCCGCTCTGGCACCTTGGGGTGTCACTTACCTCTCGGAGTTCATCAAAGCGCAACCTGGAGCACAATAAAGTAGCAAAAGCTGGCACTTTTGGAAGAAAACACGTTACATTCCTTGTGTACCCATCTGTGCTAATTTGTGCTGCGGGCTGAACATTTGTAGAACTGGCTTAATGATGGGAAACCCTTTTAATTGTTCAAAGGAAGATCGCTAGCTAAGAGTTAAGTAGCTGTGTGTTTATTTGACTTAAATAATCAATCAGTCAGACTGCCTTCTGTTTTCTAAGTGTTGTATAAACTTCATATGCAGAGGAATTACATCAAGATAATGTTGTTCTCCCCTTTTCAGTCAAGACATTAATATAGCTTGGATTTAAACCTTGAATGCATCACGAAAGATAACAAAAATAACCTTGATTATAAGTAGTCTCCTTGTCTTTTACTCCGTACCTTTCAGTTTGTTAATACAATCTTTGACGTGTATTCAATGCCTATTTTTCACAAAGCTAATTTAAAAATACAGCAGGTGTGGCAAAAGATTTAAATTATGACTGGTCTGTGGGTAAACATTTTGGCCACAGCACTGCTTCCCATGAGAACTGGTTTTGTTTATATAAAAAAAACTTAAGAACATTTTGAAGGCAAAATCTAAGCCAGACCAAATGTCTCTGTATATAATGATGGAAAATACTTTACACGTACAAAAAGCATTCTTGGAAAAAGGAACACAACCTGTGAAATTCTATTCCAGATTCCGCGAAGCTGTAGTTTACTTTTCCATGTTGTTATTGCTAGTCTCTGCTATTCTGAGCATCCTTTAAAGTACAGCGGTATTTACCTGTAGTGAGTAGTATTTATACTAAAAACATGTTGTAGTCCGTTTCTAAGTGGGGGGAAAACCACACTTTTATCTTTACAAAACACCACACAGTGTAAAAGAAATAGTAGGTGCCTTGTTGTCAGCCAGAAGAGCAAAAGCTTTTCAGAAGTGTCAGGAAACCTAAAATCTTTCAGGCTACTCTTCTTGTTTAGATGCTTCTTTGCATGGACATTAAACAACATTTTTGTAGAAGGGCGTTAGCACTCAGAATCCAGTTCAGAGAATTACTCTGCTTAAAGGATTTCAGCTCTTGAGAATGTTAGGTCCAAATTCAGAATGCACATGTTGACCCCTTTTACACCACCTGCGAGATTTGTCTGTGGTGCTTTCAAGAATGTTGTTCTAGAAATTTGGTCTTGATTAAGTAGTCTTCAAATAAACCATTAACATCTATTTAACTAAAAGGAACAACAACATTAATTTGCACAGCTGCTGCCAGTAATGCAGACTGAGTAATCCTTATCTTAGAAGAGCAGAGTCCTGGCCTGGACAGAGTTGAACACAGGATGCCATTGAAATACGCTTTCGGGTGGAATCAGTGTGGAGATGAAAAGTTAGTATAGTTTTTACAGAGAAGCAAATTCTCCTGACCTTCTAGGTGGGTGTTTGTACCAAATTTAAGCTTACTGAAAACATTCAAGAAGGAATGTAAGGATGTAGTAGATCAGGCTTCATCGCCTGTTGACGAGCTGTCGCTTACTATGTTCTTTTTGTGCAAATTCCTACCAGGGAACTCATTATGACTAGCTCACACCAGTGTGCCACGGGATGTAACAGCAGTGCATATTGGGGCCAAGGGCGTTGGAGGGTCCTTGGTACTTTTGTTATCATCACAAATGGAAATTTTCTTCAGGGCATGTTTTAGAAGTCCGGGATGTGCTGTATGAAAATGTAAAAGCTAAAAATAACGCTGCTGTGCCAAACCACTGGGGAGGTTGTTCAGCATAATCTAAATGTAATTAAAATGAACACCCTTGTAAAAAGTCCAAGGTGTGCCACCAGTCAGCAAGGCTGTAGAGAATGAGGTGTCTAAGAAGACAGTGAGGGAAAAGTAGCAGACATGTTCATGGATGGAGAGAGATCCTGCGATGCGTTCCATGGCTGGGGAAAGAGCGATCTGTGCCCTCATGCCACCACGCTTCAGGTGAAATTACCTGCTGAGCTAAGGCATTTGAGTTGAACCCTTTACAGAAGTGCTATTAGCTGCCTTCCCTGCTTCCTGGCTTATTAACCTGAGTAACTGGAAAACCTTCAGCATTATATGCCCTGCTTTCAGTGTATGCTTTGCATTAAACGTAGCGTACGAAGGAAGCTTGATGCCAGCCTTTTCTTTTAAGCCTTTTTAATGCATTTGGATTTAACTTCAGCAAAGATGTCTTACTAGAAGCAGTAAACGTGTATCAGACTAACTGGCACTCTATGACAAATAAAACTTGTCAGCCTTCTAGGTTAGCTTGCTCCTCCACTCTCTTCTCAACAAATGAGTGCCAAATTTTAAGCTTCGTTAAGCAGTTGCTTTATTCACATCTGCAGAGTGCCTGCACAGTAACGGTTCGGAGCTGACACGACGCCGCATGCCGGCAAGGCCGTGGCCGCAGAGCGTAGGCGAGGTGTCCGTCTGTGGCGTAGGTGCACCACAGCCCGGCGTCTGACAAATTAAAGGGTGCGCTGTGTGAGCGGCAGCACGCTCGGCCCGTGACACCTGCAATAACAGGATGTCCCACTGAAGTCTGGGCCCCAATTATAGACACAGCTGGACGTAGGCCATGTAGCCAATATTCGCCTGAAGAAAGACACAGCAGTGGTTTCTACTTCTGCGTATTTTGTTTGTTTTCCTTTTGGGACCAACTTGTTTTAAATCTAGCAGTGTAGTGCGGTTCCTTGTTGCCTTCTGAAGGAGGAGAGTGCCAGAATGATTGTTCATAGCCCAACCTGGAAATTTTGCATCTTGCAGTCACGTTTGCAACAGCACGACTTCTAAATTTAGCCTGAGATCTGAGAAGAATCCCCAGACCACAGATGTTTTTGTAATGAAATTGTGCGCCTCCTTGAAAGTCACTGTGGTGCAAATAATGATAGATAGTGTTTTCATTTCACTGCACAAAAGGGTCAAAATGGCATGGGGAGTCCATGACAGAATAGCCGAAAATGTTGGTTCTGAAAGAATTTATTTCATAGCTTCAGGGGAAAGTTGGGCGCTGTGAACAGATTGCCTTTGTCGTCGTATAAAAACGTGTTGTTTGTAAGGTGATGCTGGATGGTGGGCAGCCCCTGCATCCGTGTGATGGAGCTTGGTACCTAAACAGATGTTAAACTACGCTTGGTAGTGTGCTGATGGCATTGTGTTTAGATGCATTTTCTGGAAGCATTCCTCTTAGCGTGAAGGTCAGGCAAACTGTCTAAACTTCCTTCCTATCTGCAGTGCAGAAATGTCAGTCTATACTTATCTTTTCAGTCTCTTCCAACTTATAGAAAAGAACTCTTTATAGCACACTGCTATTCTGAGGCATGCTTGAACAGCATTTGTATGGGGCTTTTTCCTTCCTTTTTTTTTTTTTTCCCCCTCACACTGTACTGTAACGTGTGACCCAGTAGCTGTTTTCTGTTGCTGGCGCGCGAGTGGGTTGCTGTGCGTGAGGGAACCTGCTGCATGGGGTGGCACATGCTATTCAGACCATGCAGGAATTCTCAGGAGACAGATCTCTGTGAGTAACTGGGGTAATGAAGGCCCTGCTGGCTCCTTCGGACCCCCTTTCCCTCCCCCTCGCCCTCCCTTTCTTCTTCCAGAGATGGCCTCTCTACATAATTCCATTAAAGCGATTGTGCTCTGAGGGGTGGGCTGAGGGGCAGCGCTCTCATCTTTCAAAGCAGGACCAGTGAGCTATGTGCTTTCCACTGGGCAGCAACAAAAGAAAAGGTCTCTCAGAAGAAAAGACGAGCTCAAAAGATCAAAATTAGGTGTTTGTCCAGGCCTCTGGTATTGCTTTCAAGTTAGCTTTTGAGGGCGCGCTTTGAAAGCGGTGAGCCAGGCTAGTTACCGGGAGGGAGTCTGCTGGCGCTGGAGCCCAGCGATAGAATCGTACTGGGAGAGAGCTTTCTGCTCGTGCAGGTCAGCCGTTCTTTAAAGCACGAGAGAAACGGGGACTGACAGAAAACGTTGCAGGCATAGCGGGGACATTCTCTGCCCGTGAGGAAATGGAGCAAACTGAAAATCCTTGGGCTTTGCTTTGCCCCTTTTACAAAGATTAGAGACCTTTGGATAGTTCTCTTGTTTCCACCGCCTCCAGAAGACCAAACTGCTGCGTGCGGGGAATTCGCCCTGCCCCGCTAGCCCTCCCCCCACACTTTTGTTTTTGTATAAAGCCACAGTTGCTGGTGGTGGGCAGGAGGAGAGGTGATGTTTTTACTGCGAGGGGGTGTGAGGTGGTGTTTGTCCTGGGGCCCTCTGAGGGGACAGCGCAAAGCCACAAAAGGGAGCCAGGCCCTTTTCAGATTTAGACAAATAATTGAGAGCAGTCCAAAGCCGCGGAGAGCCAGACCGTTGAGCTGGATCAATTCACGTATGTCGTGTGTCCTAGTTTCTACCAAAATAAACTGTTACGATGTTGTACAAAGAACAAATTGCTTAGTTTCTACTTCAGTTATTTGCTTTGCAAAGGAAAACATGGGTATCACAGACAGTCTTTGTTCCATCTAACTGTTTAAAGTTACCTTTAAATTGCAAAAGAAACCATCAGATGTAAAATGATGGTGATTTGTAACCTCTCAAACTATTTTAATCCGATATTAAAAAGTTGCTATTTCAAATGTGCAATCAACTGAAATTCCAACTCCCTTAAAAATAGAAGTAATTAAATATTATTATCTGAAGCTAGCAAGAATGCTTAGAAATTACATACCCAGAGCTTGAACAAAATTTTAAAAACCATAATGGAACAGGATTGCTAAACTATATGTATTTGCTTAATCAGTGAGCAAGATAAAAGGGCATTTTTTAGAAAAGGAAATAAAATCCACTGCTGAAAATCTGAGGGGGAGTACCTGCTTTTGAGAGGAGCGCCCTGAATGTGTCTCATCCCTCTGCGGCCTGGTGTTGCGTTCCTGTGTGCCTGGGTGCGCTTTGCTCTGTCCCGTTTGCCTAGTGGATCTGAAATGTATTTGCTTCTTTTCCTAATAAGTTTCTGCTGTATTTACATTACTTTGCTTCCAAAGTGCATTTTTCAGGATAGTATTTCTCAGTGCTCTTCCTTTCCCACCCTTCCCCCTCACTAACTCCCCGACCTGCGTTGCCGGGAGCAGGCTGCGGCTGGCCCGGATCCGATGTCAAAGGCCGTGCCCCGGTGGCAGAGCAGCCCATGCTGCTGCCTCTTCTCTCAGCGATTGTCTGGAGTTTATTGTGCTGGAGGGTCACCCCGGCACACCGGGCCGATGAGCTACCCAGCCGGACCGCTACCCGACAATGGACCTGGTGGTTACACAAAAAAAAAAAAAAAAAAAAATCCAGCAGCACAAAAGATTAAATTAAAAATGGACATTAGGCCGCAGAAGTTTTGTCCTTAGAACAACCATCTTTTTTTTGGTCCAGCCTTCTGCATCTAGTTTGGTTTTGAGACCTTTAATTGAAAGGGAAAAAAAACATTATTTACAATTTTGTAGGTAGGCTGGCATAAAACTGAAATATTTTTCTTATCTGCTTCCCCAGCTGTTAGGATCACTGTACTGGATGGAGCTTAAGAAGTTGTTTCCAGATTTCTAGTTGCTGAACTAGACTCAGAACATCAAGCCACTGAACTTTTTTCGTTTTTTTTTTTTTCTCTAGAAACTCTGTGCAATCTTAATTCTTTTAGAAACCAGAACAAAGCCCCCATTACTTTTATTTCTATCAATATTTTCCTTTTAAAGTGCTGAGGATGGGGATTTAAAAACTGGTATGAAAGTATGTTCAGTAGCCAGACTTAATGAGTCAACAGTAAATGACAGTAAAACATCCATTTTCTTTGGGCACCCTTATCTTTTCCTCTCCCCAAAAAGGACTTAAAAAGTCTGAAATCCAGACTGTGGAGTGCTGTCTCTTCTTATCAGGCTGAATGAAAGGCTGCTGGAGGTGGACTCACTGTTCTGGAGGGGCGGGAGGGGGGAGAAAAAAAAAAGTTCTTTCATGGTCTGACCTCAGATTCTTTCTTAATTTTATCTAGCCCTGACCTGTTGGCTCTGCTCTGGCTCCTGTCAAGGCCTTGGGAGCTTCACAAACATGCAGCAGCTGAAGGAAACAATGAGCGGGCTTTTAAGGGGTTGCAGTAGTACGCTCTCTTGTAACCTCGGCTGAGCAGCCTGTAAACAGATGCTTTCTCTGCAGCCTTCACCAGAACGCCCAGGCTTTGGTGTGTGGATGTCAGCAAACACGGCCGTGGAACGCTCCTGAGTTAGGACTCTTCGTTTTGCGTTCCGTACAAGCTCCAGCTGAACGAAGTTACCCAGCGCGTCTCCTGGGTACAGGGTGGTTGTGGAGCTTGCTCTTACAAGTTTTATGCTTCTCTTTAATGCTGTAAATTTACCTGGAATAGAAGAATTGTATGATGGCAGATTATGACCCAGATGACTGGGTTTAACGCAGTTCTGCCTTTTGCAGAAAACTGATTTGAAGTTAGTGTTAAAATGTAATCGGGAGATACGCATTTCTGTGGATTCTTTTGAGAAGGGAGGGTGGAATGATACACGGATTAGGATTTTTCATTGGCTGTGCTGATAGTGTCGTGCTGCTTTAAGTTCAGCGGGCGTTAGCTATGTCAGAGAATGTATTGAAAATGGAAATGTTGTTCCCTTGTGAATGTGGAAGGGATATTACTGGTCTCAGTAACTTTTCCTAAAGGTTCAGCCTGTGCGGTCTTGGTCATGTAAGAATGAGGTGGTTGCATCAAAAAGTACTTCACCAGCTGCAAAGTGATGGGAAGCACATTTTTGGTTTTAGTTGTTTAACTGCTGATAGAGGCATTCCATCTTCCATGCCGGCGGTTTTTCCAGCTGTGTTCCCTGGAAGAGCATGAGGACACCAGCTGGCAGTGGTGAGGTATGACTCCACCAGATGGAAGCAGCCCACCTTGGTCGTTCCATCGGAACCAGCCCACCTTGGTCAGAGAGACGTTCTTTCCTCTCTCCATGTCCCCTTTATCCCTAGGGAAATGTCTTGAAAACAGAGGACTTTTTTCCACCCCCCCAAGTCCCTTTCTCCAAATAATGGTAGCTGCTGCAGCAGTCATCCCAGCAAAACATGGATTGTCAGTGGGTGTGTTTCAGAGGCCAGTGAGGGTCAACAGAAGCATCATTTACTCCATTGTAGAACAATGCCAGCTTGTTTGATGTGTTTTTGTGTGTTTGTCTCAGGGTTTTAGAAGAACTGATGAACTAAGTTGGAGACAGTAACTCAATGGAATTCCATGGAATACACCAACATATGCTAAAACTAGTTCTTGCATGAGAAGATACCAGCTCTGTAGTTGCTTTTGCCTACTGCTGTGCATAGAATCATAGAATCACAGAACGGTTTGGGTGGGAAGGGACCGTTAAAGCCCACCCAGTGCCAACCCCCCTGCCAGGAGCAGGGACATCTCCAACCAGATCAGGTTGCTCAGAGCCCTGGCCAACCTGGCCTGGAATGTTTCCAGGGATGGGGCATCCACCGCCTCTCTGGGAAACCTGGGCCAGTGTTCTACAACCCGCATTGTAAAAAAGTTTTTTCCTAATATCCAGTCTGAATCTGTCTCCCTCTATTTTGAAACCATCACCCCCCGTCCTGTCACACCAGGCCCTGCTGAAGAGTCTCTCCCCATCTTTCCTGCAGCCCCCTTTGGGCACTGGAAGGCTGCTCTAAGGTGTCCCCGGAGCCTCCTTTTCTCCAGGCTGAACAGCCCCAGCTCTCACAGCAGAGCTGCTCCAGCCCTCTGATCATCTTCCTGGCCTCCTCTGGACCCTCTCCAACAGCTCCACGTCCTTCTGATGTTGGGGGCTCCAGAGCTGGACGGCTCCAGAGCTGGACGCAGTACTCCAGGTGGGGTCTCACCAGGGCAGAGTAGAGGGGCAGAATCCCCTCCCTCGACCTGCTGGCCACGCTCCTCTTGATGCAGCCCAGAATGCGGTTGGCCTTCTGGGCCGCAAGCGCACATTGCCGGCTCATGTTGAGCTTCTCATCCACCATCACTCCCAGGTCCCTCTCCTCAGGGCTGCTCTCAATCCATTCCCGACCCAGCCTGGATTTGTGCCTGGGATTGCCACAACCCAGGTGCAGGACCTTGCCCTTGGCCTGGTTGAACTTCATGAGGTTGGCACGGGCCCATCTCTCCAGCCTGTCCGGGTCCCTCTGCTTTGTTGGAGCAATTTCTCCCCTTACTGAAAGAGAAGGAGAACCTTTAGAAGAAAGGCTGGTGGCAGTAGTACAGAGTACGGAATAAAGTGGAGCTGGTGTGATAAAACATGGATATTCCGATGAACTGTCGAGCAACCGAACTGCTAATAAATCAAGGCTCAATTCTTCATGATATTTTTGCAGTTTCTCTCAGTTTCTTGCATCCAGAAAGAATAAACAGCTGTGGTTCTCCCTGCATGCTGGGAAATGAGATGACTTGTCACAAAACCAGGGTTGGAACACTTGAGTGCACTGTAATTTTTTCTTGGAGAATCTGTTTTTACAGCATGAACACCAGTACCTGCTCTGAGCTTCCCCTTTGCCTTCTGAGAAGCTGAACGTAATCTCAGGGGTGTGGTGAGATAGTAAAATACACAGGTAAATCATTCTCATCTGAACTCTGTCATGTTTAACGTTTTTTTCCAAGTTACAATCCGTGTTTTAAATGAGAATTCAACTTATTTTTTTCGCCCGTACTTGCAGCAGTGAGTTTTGCCGTAGTTTTACTATGAGGTGTAGAAGCCACTCGTGGACTCGCAAACCAAAGAGGAGGCTCCCCCGTGCGTCTTGCTGCCGAAAGACCTGGCAGGACTGAATGTGCAGGGCGCTCTGCAGATCCTTACGGGAGTCAGTGGCGGGATACAGGATTCCGGAGGAGTGTCACCAGGAAACTGCCTTAGGAGTTTCCTGATCCTGAGCCTGATCCTACATCAACTGTAGAACAGTGATTTTGGGGACAGTATCTATTTTGATAATTTGAAATTAATCAATATAAGGCATATTTAACTTTTTCCTACTTTTACAGGAGTATTTTTACCAGAGGCGAAATTTATGTCTCTGGTTGAACTATTATTCCTCTGTTTTTAATAGTGACAGGTTTTGGTTCTGTAAAAAGGGGCTGTGAGGCAGATCCATTGCACTCCGTGAAGCTACGCCACTTATCACACACAGCCTCTTATGTCTTTTAAAAGACGGTCTCTGCGGACTCCAGAGGCACTCTTGTAATAAAATTTATGAATTAGCTCTAGCGTGCTAAATCTGAGACCGTCAGCCCCCCAGCTGGCCGTGCTATCCCCATCTTTTATTGATTATTTCTGTGTAAACTGTTGAGGAGATCTATGCCGGTCAAAGATGATAAAGCTCCTGAGGTTTGTTTTCTCTCTGAGGATACATCTGGCTTTGAATGTTTGATCCAGCCAATGAACTGCTAGATGAGAGCGTTCACACCGTGTTTGTACGAGGATTGCCGTTGAGGAGTGAATTTTATCATAAGCCTGTAAACGAAACCAACAATTGTTAAAAATGTTCTAAACAGAGGCCACACAGGCCACTTCAGACAAAAAAAGTATTTTCCACCACTTCATAAAACAAGTAGTGTGCAAGTATCTCTTGGAACGGGAGGCAGACCTTTGTCTGTTGGTTCTCTGGCTTTGCGCGTGGTGAAGCTGCGATCGGCATGGAACAGCATCTCAGCAGGTACTGGTCTTCGCTCGTGTTATACACCTAATCTGTGAAGCAACTTTCACATCAGTTTATTTTGCTGCTCAGTGCACGGTCTTTAAAATCCATTTATATTCTCCTTTTCAGGTTGCTAGAACATTTAGGGTTTTCTAGGCCAGTACATAATGCAGCTCATTTCAGTTATAGACGCCAGCAGAAGGTTTTTCAGCCTTAGAAGCAGTAACGTGCGGCAGCTTAAAAATTCTGACGTCGCTTTTGGATTGAACCAGTGTTGCTACGAGTTGAACCACAGAATCCTAGAATGGTTTGGGTTGGAAGGGACCTTCAAAGGTCATCTAGTCCATCCCCCTGCAAGGAGCAGGGTGGAAGTAACCTTGTTTATTAGGTGGTAGAGACTAGTTGAGAGAATTGGTTTTTAAAGAAGTTCCTCTATATAAAGATAATTCTTTTTGAAACTTCTTGCATTACACAAGAGTAAGATGAATGGTATCCACCATTGTGCTTTTTCTAAACGTAGACTGTTAATGACAATTTAAGATTTTTAAATGTATTTTTCTCAAAGGAGGTTTTTCTGTGGGCGTTCCACATCTCATTATTTTTCTTCTCCTTCTCAATCAAGGGTTAATGAGAAATTCAGATTTAAAAAAAAAAAAAAAGGAAATGGGTATAAACAGACCTCGCAGCCTCCTCATTCGGCTCAGGACACTAGACCCTAGCTATCCTTCATTTCACGGTGCAGATGATCGGTTCTGGGTGACCGCTTTCAAAGGGCACAGAGTTTTGAAGGTGCTCGGCAGGATGATAAATTGTCATATCTGTCATCCTGTGTCCTGCGGAAATGCAGCCGGGGTCTCTTCTGCAAGAACTTGTAAAGGAAAAGACAGGCTGTGGCGCTTGGCTGGCTGGATGCCGCTTGTTTATGTGGAATCTGTTCAAGGGTCTGCTACGTGGTACGCAAATTCAAGTTTTTTCTAAGAATGAATGGGAGAATGGATTGTTGTAAGAACTCCAAAGCATAATCCTCATGAGATCTAAAAGATGTCTTGATGGCCTCTTTTTAAAAATCTTGGCTTTGTTTTTGAGTAGTTCAGTTATTCACTAAATCTAGGTATTCCTGACCTGGGTGAAGAAGCCTGGGAAGGTATATATTCCTGCTGTTCTGCGATGCATGCTGTAATTCACCTCAGTAAGTCACCATGACTTGATTTTGGTGTATTCAAATCACTGGGTACTTTTGAAGTACAGTTACATTTTTGTTTGGGCTCGGTGTTTTTAAGTGCACCTTCCTTTCCCCTATCTTTTGGTTTTCACAAATTTTTAAGAGATTGCGATGATCTGTGGATAACATCTTACTACCTTTCTGAGTTCTCAATATTAAAATTCCATCTTTTCTTTTAAGGCATGCTTCAGGTTATTCTGTGTGTTTGTGCTCATCTCTTTCTTTTCTCTGATTGTAACTTGGTGGCTAGGAACAACTCAAGTCCTCTGTTAACTGATCTTGTAAAGTGAAAACAAAAACTTCAGAGCAAATGAGAATTTTACTCTAGTTTAAAAAACTTTCATTTCTGGACATTTTGTTATTTATATCACTTGTGATGTGAAAGTCTATTTGAAAAATGGGAATGGGCTCCTCTTTCCTGTTCTACCATTAGTGTTAAACTCATCAAATAAATACTTTAATCCAAATTTAAAAGCCCCTTTACATCTATATTTAGATTTTGGTAGAATAGTCTTTTAAAATGAAACATACATAGAGATGTAAACTCTACCTAGCAATATCTCATGTAAAGCTGATGTTGGTAACTACAGCACAGAAAGATGGTCTATGCCAAAATAAATACCAAAACATTTTACAGAAGGCGTGATTACAAAACTGGAACGCCGTCTGTACGGAAACGTGGAATCCAGCGTGGTGAGGATGGTATTGCTGGTGCAGAGACTGCAGAGGGAGCTCACGGTCTGACGCACGCGGCAGTCCCGTTTGTGGGGAAGAAATGTCAGGGATTTGCGTTCCTTTTATTTGCGTGAGAGAGGCCGTGTCAAATCTCAGCTGAAATGAGAAAGAGGAGCACAGTGACCCTCTAAGGAAGGCAGAACCAGGTTTCAAGAAAACAGGTGGAGGTGGACGCTGTGAGTCAAAGGCATTATTAGCAGGCGCTCTTGTTTCACAGTGTACCTCCTCTTGGAACCTGCAGCCAAGACGTTTCCCATTTCTTTGTTGGATCCCATCTTCCTGGCTTTGCTTCATTACAGCCTGCTTGTCTAGAAGAAAATGTTGATTTCTGTGGACCTCAAGCTGTTTGTTTTACCAAATCTTTATTATAGACTGAAAGCACTTTCAGTGTGCTGAATACTACTATTAAATCCAGCTCTGTAGCTGCGAAAGTGTGATTTTGTTACAGATAGAAATGTGATATTGATCCTACTCCCACTGATTTCTGTTACAAACTTCAGTTTCGGGCTATTGGAACCAAGAGTGGGAGATATCTGGCTGGTTCTCATGCAGTCTGGGCAAAGATTCGGAGAAATTAGCAGAGCTGGAGATAAGACAGGCTTCCAGGCATCCAGTCCGTTCATCAGTCTGCTGATGGTAGCAGACAAGTTTTGAACCAAACTTGCAGGAGAAGTAAGTTATCTCACTATCTGTAGTCTGATAGGGCTTGGGTCTAATTATTCTTTTTCTCTTTGTGCAGATCCCAGAAGAAAGTATCACGTAAGGCTGCTGGCATATAACAGCATGGAAGAAGGTT
Source organism: Tetrax tetrax (assembly GCA_009806455.1). Classification (NCBI taxonomy): domain Eukaryota; kingdom Metazoa; phylum Chordata; class Aves; order Otidiformes; family Otididae; genus Tetrax; species Tetrax tetrax. The sequence continues at coordinate 54,508 of WHYT01017231.1, read as the reverse complement.
ACCAGGCAGACCAAACAGTCAGCACTCCAGGATGTGTCTGTAAGTGTTGGAGGTGCACTAAAAATTTATTGAGAGCTGAGCTGTTTCAAGGTCCCAGCAGCTCTGTCTTTTTAACCTATACATAATACACCCAGCTGTGTGGTGCTGTCGACACGCTGGAGGGGAGGGATGCCATCCAGAGGGACCTGGACAGGCTGGAGAGGTGGGCCCGTGCCAACCTCATGAAGTTCAACCAGGCCAAGTGCAAGGTCCTGCACCTGGGTTGTGGCAATCCCAGCACAAATCCAGGCTGGGTGGAGAATGATTGAGAGCAGCCCTGAGGAGAAGGACTTGGGGGTGCTGGTGGACGAGAGGCTCAACATGAGCCGGCAATGTGCCCTTGTGGCCCAGAAGGCCAACGTCATCCTGGGCTGCATCAAGAGGAGCGTGGCCAGCAGGTCAAGGGAGGTGATTCTGCCCCTCTACTCTGCCCTGGTGAGACCGCACCTGGAGTACTGTGTCCAGTTCTGGAGTCCCCAACATAAGAAGGACATGGACCAGTTGGAGAGGGTCCAGAGGAGGGCCACGAAGATGGTCATAGGGCTGGAACACCTCTCCTACGAGGACAGGCTGAGAGAGTTGGGGCTGTTCAGCCTGGAGAAGAGGAGGCTCCGGGGAGACCTGATAGCGGCCTTCAAGGGGGCCTACAGGAAAGATGGGGAGAGACTGTTCAGCAGAGCCTGTTGTGATAAGACAAGGGGTAATGGGTTTAAATTAGAAGGAGGTAGGTTTAGATTAGATATTAGAAAAAAATTTTTTACAATGAGAGTTGTAGAGCACTGGCCCAGGTTGCCCAGAGAGGTGGTGGACGCCCCATCCCTGGAAACGTTCAAGGCCAGGCTGGATGAGGCTCTGAGCAACCTGATCTAGTCAGGGAGGTCCCTGCTTCTTGCAGGGGGGTTGGACTAGATGACCTTTGAAGGTCCCTTCCAACTCTAACCATTCTATGATTCTATGATTCTAGTGCAGTGTGAAACAGAGAACCAGAAAGATCGTATCTGTGACAAATACTGTCCTAGTCATCCTGCAACTGAGGCAGTCTGCTGTGTTTGTGAACCGCAGCTGAGGAAACAAGAGAGCTACCAAGCAAATTTCCTCCCCTGTGGGATTGTCTGCATCATCTAACTAGTGATGTATCATGTGTCTTACGAGAGAATTACCTCTCTCCTCTTTCCCTGGCTATAGTTTTTACTTTGTTTTTGACTAAACAAGCGGTGCTACAGAAGTAATATGTGACGTGTTTTGGGTTAGGAGGGATCTTTAATAGCTTGAGCCAGATTCCCGGGCCTGGGTCTGAATACCAGGTAGTGCTGGGTAGCGGCAGATTTTAATCTAAACCTGTGGGCTCAGACCTGTCTCTTAATCTTACCTGTATCTGCATACAGTTCATTCAATAATTCATGCTCCTTTTTTGTTGCAAACAGCTGTCCGCGATCGCATGGTGCCACCGCCACCACCCCCTCACCACCTCTATGCCAAAGCTAACACTTCATCTTCTATCTACCTTCACTGGGGAAAGCCTGCTTTTACATCTGCGCAAGTCATTAACTACACAATCCGCTGCAACCCAGTGGGGCTGCAGAACGCTTCTCTGGTTCTCTACCTTCAAACGTAAGTGCGGCGCTACTAATGAGCCTTGGTTTCCCGTTTCCAGATCCTTCCCACTCGGTTTCTGTACTCTTCCTGCCCTCTCTTTGTTGCCTTTTACTGTAACAACTTTTATCACCCTTAGAGGACTGTGTGTTTTGCCCAGGGGTTGCTAATTCTCTTTCTTGGGGTATTTAAGATGTGTTCATGGAACAGCTTAATGCTCTGCCTGTGACCCTGATCTGTGTTGGATCCCTGGACGAGCTCTTGAATTTTTTAGCTGTCTAAGTTGAATTTAATTTTAAGCTCCTCTTCAACTAAACAAAAGTGATTACCTCTTTTATAAGTAGCTTGACTGGGCAAAGATGGGACTTAGTTCAGTGTCTGATTTTAAGACTGGAAACAAGAATTTTTGAATTTTGAGGGGCTGAGCATGTTATTGTGGGAATGCCGCATTCCTGAATGTGTTGCACCCTGCCAGGAGAAAGCTGAGTAGGAGCTACGGCTTGCTTTTCAAAGAAGCAATGCATGGGCCACAGAATGGCAGAACAGGAAGGAAGTTCTGCCTGGGCTTGGCGTTCAACTCTCTGCCCAGGTGATACAGGAGCAGAAGTCTTTGCTCTGTTGCGACTGCCTCCGCCGGGGGCCGTGGTGCTGTTGAGGGAATCCGTATGTGCGTAGCTCCCTCAATACTGGGTTTACTCAAGTCTTCTAAATAAGAAAAATGCTGTCGTAAAAGATAGGTTCCATCCTAATATTGATGGTTTTCTCTTCAAAGAACACACCCACTCCTGTATCACTGCTGATTTAACGATTAGATGCAGTATAATCACCATTAAAATTCTTGGTGTGCAGTATGGAGCATAGTAATGCATGCTGCTTTTTGTGATAGGATGAAACTGTTGCAAACGTTGGTGACTGCCTTTGCCATATGGAAGATTAAAATACTAAATGAGACTTAATAAAAGCACAATATCTGTAGAGTAACACCATTTTAAACTGAGATTTAATCTCACATTGAGTATTATCACCTGGAATGAAACCTGGTGTATCAGAAAGATTGTGGTTTAAGTATTACTCCAGCTTGAAGCATAGATGTCCAGTTTGGGACACCTACTGGTGATCTGGGCAGTAATGTTCTTGGACTTGCTTTGTGCATCAGCCATCCAAACAACCTTTATAAAAACTTGACCTCAAGTCAACTGACAGCAGCCATAATCTCCTCCAGAGAGCTCCAGGGTTGGTACAAGTACATTTCTGGGTAGACAGCGCAGATGGACCACGTGTCTGGACTTGAACTGGTTTGTCTTCCGTTGAACTGACAGCGACCATCTACTCTACTCACAGTGACCAAGAGATATGGTTTGAGTTTGGGATCTTCAAGTCAACTGCTGCTGTTAAAATTATTTTTTTCCTTCGTCTGCACAGGTCAGAGACTCACATGTTAGTTCAAGGTCTTGAGCCCAAAACTATGTATGAATTTGCAGTTCGGCTGCATGTGGACCAGCTCTCCAGTCCCTGGAGTCCAGTAGTCTACCATACTACCCTTCCAGAAGGTGAGGCACTAGGAGAGGGCCACATGGTTCTAGAAAGAAAGCTCTGTAAACCAAATGGCCTGAAAAATTGCTTGTTAATTTTAAACTGTCTATAAGAGATAAAAGTACTTTCCTCAGAGATACAGATATTGCTCTTCTTGGTGAGAGATAGAAAAATGTTGTCAGGAAAATTCATGTTTTGGAACTGTGAAATTATTTTTCAAAATCTACCTAAAATCGGCAATGATTTTTATATAAAATGTGATAGACCATTAGCAACCACTGAATTAAAATAACTTGAACAAAAAAAAATTAAAACTTGTGTTGAGGAGGCATGGCTGATTCATAGGCATTACGAAAACATATTTTAAAAATTAGAAGTTTTAGAAGCTGTAAGAATATTACACATCTACTGCTGTACCTGCTGGTTTGCTTTTCTGTCAGCTTGGTCAGTGAAAATAAACTTCAGTTGCATGTTGCAGCACTGCAGCGTTTGGGATCTACCTGTTCGCAGGGTAATGATGTAATTTTTTTATTTATTTTTTATTTATTTATTTTTTTTAATCAGTATCTGTTTCCTTCTGGAGTTGAAGGAAAAATATGAAATTTGCTTTTACATGATCTAAGCTGTTGACCAGATCAGAGTCAACAGGAGAGTTTCTCTGGAGGAGCAGCCGAGTATGTGTTTGCTTACATATTGTTTATCTGGGTTGTAGCAGTAGCCATTAGGTTTGCAGATCAGTTTCTTCCTGAGCAATTTAATTGCCTGTAAATTAGGTTAGCCTAATAGCATTGTGTTACTGTTCTCACAGCACCATCTGGCCCTCCAGTAGGAGTGAAGGTGACTTTGATAGAGGATGATACTGCTTTGGTTTCCTGGAAGCCACCTGATGGTCCTGAAACAGTTGTTACCCGATACACTATCCTCTACACGTCCAGGAAGTCTTGGATTGCTGGGGAATGGCAAGTGTTGCACAGAGAAGGTAAACTAAAATCACAAACCTAGGAACTGGACAGTGATGCTACTTATAAGACGCTTTGTTGCGTTCAGCTCCCTTGGACTACAATAAGAAGGAAATTAATCTAAATGTTCACATAAAAGTGATAATTAGTTTAGAGTTATCCCCATGGTTGTGATGAAAATGTATTAAAACCAACTAGGACTCAGAAGGTGAGGAGGGAGGGGCTGTCTGTGTTGCTTTGGAGCTCAGTGTGTGCATGTGAGCCAAAATGTCTCATAAATCCAATTATATCCATCTTAGGCTTGTTACAGCCATGAGCGTGATGGTTTCATTTCGTAAATGCTCTCTTTCAAATCTGAAGTCTCTGAGACGCCTTGCTCTCCAGAAACAAATTTATAAATGTGGCTGTGTGGGTTTATGTGTTTCTTTTCGATCACTGCCAATCCAGTTAGCTCAATTTGCTTAATGAACTTTCCCCTACTTCCCAGTAAATTGCTTTGCAAATTTAATTTAACTCTCTGGCTCTATTCTACTGCTGAGCCCCAGCTAGCTAATCTGACAGTCACTCGGGTATGACGTGAGCTGCAGTCACATCTTTGCAATCAGTTGTAAATATAGTCTAAATTTTTATAGGCACTTGCCAGAATACTACAATTTGAAGAGCTGCGTCAAGAACTGATTTCTGCTACAGCCAGAAAAAAAAAAAAAAAGAAAAAAAAAGAAAAAGCCATTTACTGTTCTGCTGGTATTCCAAATAGACAGAGGCCGTTCAGAACAGATAGTGTTCTAATAATGTATTAGTGTCACAGAGTAAAGTCATGTGCTTGAGTAGCTTATTTAAGAGGGTTGACGAGGAAGAGTTACTGTTTTGCTGGATGGGGCCCTGGGCAACCTGATCTAGTCAGGGAGGTCCCTGCTTCTTGCAGGGGGGTTGGACTAGATGACCTTTGAAGGTCCCTTCCAACTCTAACCATTCTATGATTCTATGATTCTATGAACCCTGTGCGTTCAAAGACAGCGGTTGTCCGTCGTGCTACTCCTGAAGAGAGAACGAAGGACCAACAGCCATTTTGACAGGCAGCAGTGCCGGTTTGTCTTTGCTGGTGTTTGTTAGGCTGGTCTCAGGTAGAATGGTCAGCTGTAGAGAATACCCATGAAAGGACCGGTCGTCTTTTCTCTGTTGCGTGCAGCAACGTGGCTGAATGGCTTTCAGGTGTGTACTTCAGCACAGCCGTGACTGCGAAACCCAAGAGCATCTCAAATGGTGTTTGGCCGTAGGTATTTCGGAGGAGGGGGTGGTGATACCAGTCAACATTTGCATGGGTCCCCGTGCTGAAAGTGCTGGAGGGAACGAGCAAATGCAGAGCTATAAACCTCGGTGTATTACTGCGTCCATCGACGTTAGAGTCACTAATTTTGTATTTTGACAGATAACATGAGGGTTTGAGGCATGGCATGGAATTGGGCATCTCGACACGTTAGGACAATCTGTGATGCTCTTAGTTAAAGTACAGATGAAAAGGCCTGTGAAAGAAAATGAGTATGTAGAGGTAAAATTGGGCAAATACTGTGATAGTCCTGCGACAATCCTTTCAAAGGTAATTTGAGGCAGAAGCAGGGTTTAGGTTTTTTAATTCTAGGGGTTTTTTTTTAATTCTAGGTTTAATCTTAGGTTTTTTATTCTGATAAGATAAGCTAACCCTATCCAATAAATAGCATTGTTTTGTCTTGACACTAACCTTATTCTTCAGAAGATTAGAGAAATCTTTACCCCTTTCCTTTCTCATACCTGCAAAGACACCTCCTCAAATAAAAAAAAAAAAAGTTATTAAAACCACCAAACCAAAACAAAAGCCCGCAAACCAACCCTACCACCTATAAAAGTCCTAGCGTGGGCTTTAGTTTATGCCTGAAAATTTCTACCAGTCCAATCAACTTAAAAACCAAAACCCTGTAATTTGACTGAGCCGTGGCAGGCAGAAAATACAGCTGCAGTTTGTTGCAGTTTTAGCAGCACAGCAGATTGGAAAGGAGCTGGTGGGAAAGAGCCTGTAATATTGAAACGTGACCTTTCGCCCTTGCTAGTGCTAAATATTACAGCTCCTTTGGTTACAGATACCTCACATTTTACTTCAAATGCTTTCAGCTCACGGGTGTTTTTTATGGAAGAGCTGAAATAGCTTTGAAGTAGCTTCCCTTTTGCTAAATATATAATCTCTTCTGTCAACACAACCACCTTCTATTTTATGTGCTCCCATGATACTATAAATTCTGACTTCTGAAACGGATTTGAAAGGTTCACATTGAAACTGAAGTCTGAGAAAGTGAACGGAATATGTGAAAGAGAACAAGGGGTAGATTTGGTCCTGTAGCTGCCACTATTTAGGGAAAGAAAAACAATATATTTCCATGGAAGGAAGAAACACAGGCATTTTAGAAAGGAATTGAATTTTAAGCAGCAGTCTGCAGGCTCTGGACAGGCAAAGCTCTCATTGATAGGAGTTTTGCCTGTCTAAGGATGATGCAAGTGAATCCTATTTATGTTCTTAATCTGTTTTTCCTGCCTTCAGGACTTTAGGAAATGAATCCTTAGCATGTGAGAGAGACATTTTCTGTAATATTTTTAGTAGCACAGCTTAGATGCACGGTAATCAAGGAGGCCTATGCAGGCCTAAATAGGGTTTAATTTTATTTTAAAAGCGTGGTCTAATGTACTCTTCCAAATTTGCCCTGTTCGTTTTATCAACTTGACCTGAAATTTGATAAACTGAACCTGAATTATTTTGTCACAACAATTTTCACTCACATTCGTGGTACAGTGGATCTAGGAGAGGCACATAGATTTTCTTATATGAGAGAGGTCTGACATTCTGCTTTCTCTCCCTGGAAGTCTGGTCAATGCTTGGAGCATCTCCTCACAGATGTGACCGCAACATAAATGCTATCACACTGAAATGCAGCTAGTGCCAGATTTAGGATTACCACACCATGTATCATAGCCACTGATGCTCTTGGATAGCCAACCAAACTCTTGGTTTTGAACTATACCGGCGCTTCACAGTGTGCTGTGTTCAAGCAGTGTGGAGAGAAAAGACAGAAGGGACAAGCAGGCAACCCCAGTGTTCATTCTGTGCCTCGTATATGCAGGTTAGAACGTATAAAAGCGGTCACAGTACTCAAACAAGATCTGGAGGTGGTATGGGAAAGAACATATAGATCCCAATGTCTAAATCTCAGTCTTTTCCTACAGATTTTGTCTAACTGGAGCTCTTTATCAAATCTTTTCACAGGAGCAATGACCATGGCTTTGCTGGAAAACCTTGTAGCAGGAAATGTCTACTTGGTCAAAATAGCAGCTTCCAACGAAGTGGGAGAAGGACCCTTCTCAAATGCAGTAGAACTTGCTGTCCTGCCAAAGGAGACATCAGAGTCTAATCAGAGACCTAAACGCTTGGATTCAGGAGATTCCACAAGTCAGTAGCAATGTTCTGATTACCACTGTCACAAAGTACCAGGAAAACAGACCCCTATTTGTTTTAGCTTGTTTAGCTTTCTGGGTAAACCGCTGTGTCCTATGTGTGGCAGTCCTAACAGTGCAGTGTTTTCTTCTAAATTAAACCATTTTGGAATTTTTATCTCTGTTCAACTCAGAGCTCATTTCATTCTTTTGCTCAGAAGTTGGAAGTTTTCTTTTCAAATCAGAATTTGAAATTGTTTTGAATTTTACATCAATATCAACTTTGCGGCCACTCTTCAAAGGCACTTCCCTTCAGTCCTTTATTTGGCTGGAGACACCAGTAGCACTGCGTCAGTTAGAACCAGACAGCCCAGCAGAGCTGAGCTGAGCTCATCTCTCAAATAAATCTGTTGAAATCTGCTGGTTCCTGGTATTCCCAGCAACCCAAATCAACCTGTCAGGCACAGCATGTATTTTCACCAAAGAAGTCAGCTCCACCTGCAGCTCTTTGGGGAAAACGATGCACGACCTTGCAGAAATTAAGGTAACATTGGCGGTTTGTCCATATAAGAATGGAAGAACACATCCTCTTTGTCTGACACAGAATAGGATTTATCTTGCCGACTTGTCACAGATTTTAAAGCTGTTTGGGGAGACAAGAGCGAGTAATTATTCAGGTACCTGAACCTTTTAACTTATCCTTGTTGCTACATATTGCACGGTCATTAAAACATAGGGATTTTTCTTGCTCAGGTTTTCTCCCTTCCTGGAATTCAGTTATATTTTAGGCCTGAATAAGCAAACAGAGTGCCCTCAGGATGAGGTTAATAGACACACGATGTCAAAGCATAAACCAAAGTGAACCCTCCTAGGTGACAGTGGCTGGAATTCTCCAAGCCTTTTCCCATTGCTGTCCAGTAGAACCCTGGAAGCAAGGGGCTGGAGAGCCCCTCTGCTCCATGGTGTAGGTCACGGAAGAGGCTGTGGTGTGAGGCAGTCCCTGCTTCCCTTCCCACACCAGGACTGCGTGCACTCCTCTGGTCTAAAAGTTTTATTTTCAGAAGTGTCAAAACTTATGACAGAGAAGGTACGAGCATCTCATTAAAAGGAAGCATTTGTCTCTGTGCTTGTGACTGTAACACTATGAACATCCTGACAGGGAGCCAGGGGCTGACTCTTCTTATTTACTGAGCCTTCTGTGTTCTCTTTTGCTATAGCTTATTCTGACTATTACCATCTGGACCAGAAATCAATGACTGGCATTGTTGTCGGTGTTTGCATAGCCTTGACCTGCATCCTTATCTGCATCTTGATCTTAATTTACCGCAGTAAAGCCAGGTATGTTTTTGTTCTTGAAGACTGAGGTCTTTCTCAATGCACTGATTACTGAGACGTGCTGCGTTCTCCGAAAGTGCTAAGTTCTCTGAAATACTCTGTCTCTTTACCTATTCTTACCAGTGGAATACTGTTTCCAGCAGTGGAAACAAAGCACTCTGTTGGCTCATCTTACTCTGCCTGACTCCCTTCTCCAGTGAAAAGAAGGAAGAACCCGCAGAGTGAGTCAGTGGTGCTTTGAAAACTAAGTATGAGGCATGTTTCCAAATAAAAAACCCTTTGGAGTCAGATAAGCACGCTGCTTTACATCATCTGCTCCTCCTGCTTAACCCGCCAGCCTGCCCAGACCTGGCTGGCTGGGCTTTAGCCCTCTGGTTTTGCTGGACAAGAGGAACTCTGACGGAAAGCAGTTCCACGATGCCGTTTCTTTGCAGTAGTGCAAGCCACCATCTGTCTCTCTTGTCATCAGCTGCTCTGGGGCATAAACTGGCCCAGTGACTCTGCTCATAACTTTGGGATCAGAACAAATATAAGTTACCTGAAGTAATAAATTAAACTGTCTGAAAGTATACTTTAGTAACAAGAGCGTTTTAGCGTACGTGCAGGAAAAATTATGGATGGGGAGACAGTCTCTGTGTAGCATGGTGGAAAGGCCTTAATATCATTAGTGGTTGCTTCCTCCAAGTAATCGTACTAATCATGACAATTCCTGTTTGCACATAAGCTTGTAGCCTACTGTGTATGATTAACTGGAAGCAGATGTTGTTTTTATCACAAGCAATAACAATTGAATTCCATGAGATTTAGGAGTATCATATAACAAAATGTAAATGTGAGGAATATCCCAATATTACTTAATTAATAATAGCTTTAAAGTTTATCCTTGGGTGGTTTTTTTTGTATTTTCTTCCTTTGGGTCAATTGTATTCCTGCTTAACATTGTGCAGGAAAACATCTGCTCCTAAACCCGTGCAGCAAAGCACTGACCGGCTGTCACGTACCAGCATCTCATTAGCCAGCGCTAGCGAGGTGGAGAAGAGTATTGAAGGGATTGCAGAGAATGAGGAATCCTTACTGCCAATGCTAGTGGGAAACAGCTTCATCGACGCCAAGGTACTGTGAGCTTTACTCATGCCCAAACCAGAGATCTTTCTGTAGAATGCATTGCTGTAATATCTGAGTCCTTATCAAAAGTAACACCAGAGACGTACAGCGGGTTGTTTTAATGAGACATGCACAAATTTGACAATCTAGGGTCAAATTTTCAAAACTCATCTTGAAGTTCAATGCATGATCTAGTCAAGTGTGACACTAAACAGGTATTAAAGAAAATCTTATTTTTCTGTGTATTTACCGGTAAGACAATGTTACATTTTATAAACTCATATTTGGTGAGATTATAAATTAATCTAGATGGCAGGATGTATCTGTGAGCGTGTGGAATCTTACAGACCCAGGAGTCCAGTGTGACAAAACCACGTTGGCCTTACTTTCACGTGCAGAAATTCTGACCTAAGGCTTGTTCTGTACTCACTGCAAACTTGAATGGAGCAGCTCCCTGCGGATGTATGGAAGAGCTGGGAGCTGGCAATAGACCCCAGAATAGGCACAGATACGATGTCTATGAATGGTCACATTCAAAGCAATAGAGGAAGAGCAGTGGCTGGAATGTTTTGCGGTGTGTTTGCGGTATTACAGCTGTTGGGTCTGGCCTGAGGGCTTGCAGACTCAGTGGATTTGGTCTTGACTGACCTTTAGCAGAAGATGAATACCAGACCACAAAAATGTGACTGAGCGCTAAGACGTCACTTGTCTTCCTTTTCAGTATGGAGCCAATAGGTAGGAACAGAAAAATACTTTCAAATACCTTAGAAATGTATCTTGCTAAAATAAATGTCTGTGTGTCTCGCTCTGTTGTAGGGGGGATCTGATCTGATCATTAACAGCTATGGGCCTGTCACAAAGGCTAATGGCAAGAAGAGGTGGCTGTTCTTCCAAGATACTAAGAAGGTGAAGACTGAGGAGGTAATTGATCTAATGGGCAGAGATGCGCAATCTTTACAGCAATACCCCGTGTTTGCAAAGGAAGACATGTAGTTTTCTGTTTATGGAGAAGCATAATTGGTGGTCTAAGTTTTAATTGGATAGTTTCAGTTGTCTTAAGGCTGATGGTGTTCTACCCTGTGAAGTCCTATGAAAGTTTCACTTTCTGTCCCAAGTTGTCATATATTGAAGTCTTTACAGTTAACGGACTGCTTTCTGGCCTGTGCCCCTGTATCTGCGAGCAAAAGGATTTCGGGGTACTGGGTCTAGGCGTAGCATCTACAGTACTAAATCTGCATTTGTACATTTGTACAAATGTAAATACAAATTAAATACATTTGTAAATAAAACAATATAAAATATCAATAATCCCCTCCTACCCTGACAGCTAAACCAAGGAAATTAAATTATTTACCCGAAGTACTGAAGAAACTGAGAATCTGAGTACACCTGTCTGGCTTCTGAAGTTGTTGCTATTTGGAAGAGAAAAATTAGTTTAAAGCTGAAGTGTTAAACCAAGTCCTGAACATTATCAGGCAAATTCACACCTACAGGGCATCTGACTAATGTTTACTGGATGGTAACTTGTATTGTGCTCTTGTACGTTTCAGGAATAGGAAGTCTTGATAGCCATGCTGTAAATTCATATTCCAAAGTAATTCCAGAAGCAGCTGCGTATTTCTGATGCCTCTATAAGCAAAATATTTGCCATCACCCCAGGAGTAATACTTAAAGAACATGCATGAAGGGAGGGGAGAGAGCTCTACCAAGTATGTTTTTTGAAAAATACCATTCAGGTCTCTCCAGTGAAATCGTTCTCGATTAGCCATGCTTAGCTAGAAAGGAATATTTCAAGTATTATGGAAGAGGAAAGTATGAGCAAGAGTTGAGATGGATTCTTTTTAACCTCCTGTAGGAAAGCCCAGACTGTTCTGAGCCAGTGCCGTTAGAAGCGCTCTGGTGGAACAGGAGATAGGAAACGCAGTAAAAATTCAAATTACGGCTCAGCCTCTCAGAGACTGAACGCCCTTTTTCTCTCTGCTTTTTACGTAGCCTCAGAGAAGATTTGTGCAGGCGGTGTGTCTGTATCAGCCAGGCACCGCGGTGCTGCTCGGTGAGGATGAGTCCCCCCGCTCTCCCAGACAGCGGTCTCGTTTCCAGGTGCCGTTCGGCGTTGTTGCCGATACGGAGCACTCGGCCAACAGCGAAGGAAGCCACGAGACCGGCGACTCCGGAAGATTTTCGCATGAGTTAAACGATGAGGTACACCTCTCCTCTGTGACGAGTGCCGTGCCTCCCACTGCCAGCCCTTTTGTAAGCAGTGACTCGGGCACGAACGCGATGAGCCCTGCCATAAGTAACTGCGCGGAGTCTCCTCTGCCGTTCGCCACTGACCAGACTCCTACCTCACCTCTTCAGATACGCTCTGCGGTGCAAAACGGCCATCCTTAGGGCCACGCCAGACATTCTCGCAGCGTATGTCTGTTCGAAGGACAATGAACAGGGAGCCAAAGTTTTCATGCGGGAAGCCTGACTCACCTAGCAGGTGATCCCGTATTTCCATTGAATGTTTGTGTTTAGTTTTGTGTTTTAAAACTCATTCATTTTGAATGTTCGGTGGTCAAAAAATGTGAAAGGACAGTGAAGATTTCTGACTAACGTTAAAATATGTCACTGGAGCAAAGGGAAGGCTGTTGGCCCTTTTGCTGACTATCTACCTCAGTTTGCCGAGAGGTGAACTCTGAACGACGACTGCTTTACCTCATCTGTGTTCTAGCTGGTCTCAGCTGTGGAGCTGATGATACTTCCTAGTAGCGTTCCTTTATTTTGGGTTTCTTTTTTTTTGGTTTGTTTTCAATTGTGTGTAGAATATGTGTGTGTGCACACGCGTGTGCGCTCAGTGATCAGGGAGTTGTATAGGTCGGTGAACAAGATTGTTTAGCTGAAGCTCTGTCTTTAAAAAGAAGGAAACCTCAGAGTATAAAATGTAATGATTTAATGTGGTTGACCTAGAGGGTGTTAAAAACTGGGAAAACTGGAGTTGGTGGTTCCGTGTCTACAGCCACATGAAATCTTTTGTACCTCTTGATTTCTCATAACCCCAGAAAGCCTAGGACAGTGCCTTTCCCCCAGAAATTGTGCCAGCAACTGCTGACAGGATGTGTGCTATATCCCTGGGGCTCTGCGTTGCCCACAGTGACAAATGTTGCCCCTTTATTGACAGTTAATGCTAAAAAGCATGGCACAGTGAAGCAGTCAGCGTTTCAGAAGAGTTTGGCTCTGCCCGAGAGTCACGGAATAGATGATAATGCCGAATATTCCAGTATCGCCGTACTGAGCAATGGTGCCTTGCGTTACGTGTTAGGAAATTACTGATTTGCCTTATGCCTTTTTAGTATTCATGAAGTTGCTTTAGAGTACAGAAAGATGCCTTAAATGCTTCTTAGATGTTATGAGTAAACTGAGCCACGAGTTAAGGATCCTTTTTTGCCCAGCTCTGAGTGCTGGTAAGCACTGCTAGCGTCGTGGCACGTCTCAGAGCTGCTGGTAGGATGCGACCCCGCTCTTTGCCTTCCCTTAGTGTGCTGTTAGCCAGGAATTTGAGCTCAGGGAGTGACTTTCCCCACATGCCAATCTGAAACTCTGATTAGGCTACCATGAGAAATAAAAAAGCCAGAGCTTTAGCTGAAGAGTCTGTTGAAAGAGGCGAGTTACTGCTACTGCCTTGAACCCATGCAATTCCTGTTTTATACTACCTCCTTTAAAAGTAATTCTAGTGGTTTTGGGTTTTTTTTATTGTTGTTTTTTTTCCTGTACTCAGGGAACAGTTTGTTACTTTTGAGCTGCATCACGGAAACGTGGAGCAAACTGACAGGGTATCGTGTTTTGTTTTTTAATAGGAGAGAGGGAGAGAGGAGGAGGAGGCTGGAATCATCCAATGTTATAGACTTGCCTGTATCTATATCCAGTCCTCTACTCCATTCCTCCTCTTTCCCTGTTTTACTTAAAAAAAAAAAAAAAAAAAAAAAAAAGAAAAAAAGAAAAGGAAAAAAAGAAAAAGAGGCATATGTTATTACTTTAAAAAAATGTTTAAAATGTAATGTTGTGAGAACACAACCATAGGAGCTCCTGGCTCCGTTTAAGTCTCGTCCCAGCTGCCCTTGCCGTCGGGGCCAGGGCGCCTCTCCAGGCGGGCCAGGCTGGCTGCCGCCTCGCTCCGCGCGCGTCAGAAGGTGCTCGGAAGCCGTCAGTAAGCCCTACTGTTTTCTGTTTGTTTTGTGTTGGGGAACCGGCCTCCGGTCACTGGAGTTTTTACCTGCAACGGTTTGCTCGTTCTGAACCAGACAGCACACATCCACCTTTGCGGAACAGCGTTGATCCAAACGCTTTAAAAATAACCTGGTGCCAAAGACTTTTCTGTAGAAGAGAAGGAAGCCGCGTATTGTCCAAAAAGAATTGAACTAGTTAAAAGCTAGAGGTTTGAAGAGCTGAAGACGTTTTATTGTATAAGTAGTTACTAACAAAAAACAATAGGGCTTCTTGATTGCAGTAGTTGATTGCATAGATGAGTTGTATGCTTCTACAATTTTAACTACCTTGTTGTTACAAGAGCCTTTAAAGAAAGTTATAATAATACCAGCAGATACCTCCAAAGACTTACAAGTGTAATTTTTTTTCTCCAGCATGTAGTTGATCAACAATACAGTATTAAAAAAAAAAAAAATATTTTTTAACAGTTTTTTATCTACTTGCTGAAGAAAAAGCAAACCTTTTCACCAAAGATTTATTTTTGGTCTCACCAGGCAGAATGTTGAGTGTACGGCAGAGTACTGTTTCTAGTTAGGCCACGTGTGCATTGATGAGAACTAGCTGAAGAGTGCGTAACCGTAGCGTGAGTGCCACACTTCCCCTCTCCGCGTAGCCTCTGGCGGTAGTTTCGGTCAGAAAGAGCTGATATGCGGATGGTAACCGTTCGCTTTTCCAAAGACCTGTTTGCTGTGAGTACTGATAATCGGGTGGAATTTTATGACCTTCACGTCAGGTAAATACTTTAAATCCTAAACTTTTTATTCCAGAGACATACTCTGGAGTTAAACCCATGAATAATCTGAGAGAAACAGATTTCTTATCAAAATTGTGACTGTAATACAGGTGCTCTAACTTTAATAGCCAAAGAGATGGAAATATTCAGTGCATCAGAGAGCAGTGCCCCCAGAACTCTATTCATCACTTCATGTTTTCTTAAGGTACTTTTTATCAGCAAATAAAGAAAACCAAAGATATTTAAGGTTACCTCAGCATATAGGCAAGCTTAGTTAGATATTAATTATTCTGTCTTTTTCTTTATTTTTATGTTAACCAAATATAACGCGTTTCTCCAGAACCCAGTCTACATTCATGCGCTTTCCTTTACTTTGTCACGTAGTCATGATCACTACAGAACAAAAAAATATGTTCTCCTCCAAATTCATGGCCTGTTACTAAGATATCACAAGATTTTGTGAGAGAAAGTTTGTCTTACAATTGAAAACTCCACCAACGTAAGCAGAGGAATCTCCAGAAAAATGGCGCAGAAATTGATACTTTCTCTATTGAACTCGATGGCAGAAGCAAAAGCAATCCTTCCTGACTGTAACCGTGCAAAATTGGGCTCAAATTTTAAATGCTTCATATACTTGAAGCCAACGCATGCAATTAGAGGTATGATCTTGCAGATACTGATTTTCATGAAGGTTCATACCCGTGGCTAAGGACATCAGTTTTTCCTATCTAAACTTTGTTCGTTCCGTTTGCCTGGGAAGAGCTGGCAGAACGCAGCAGGCAGAACGCAGCAGGCAGAACGCAGCAGGCAGAACAGTTTCCGGTTTTCCAGTATTTTTTTTCTTGGTTATGTCTGTAGAAGCTGGGTCCTGGAGGAAAAATTATCGTTTTTCAATTATGAATTTTACTAAATATGTTCTGGAAGATGAACGTAAACATGGAATTTAGTGTTACACTATGTGAATTGATTTTGTTGAAGTGTATTAAGAACTGAGGAGCCATGGCTAGTGTAATGAGAGTATATGCAACCCTGGTACTTTAAAGAGAAAGAGGGATGCCACTGGTGACCGGTCTCCACCTGGATGTTGAGCTGTTGACCACCACTCTCTGAGTGCGGCCATCCAGCCAACTCCTTATCCACTGAGTGGTCCATCCATCGAACCCGTGCCTCTCCAGTTTAGAGAGAAGGATGTCGTGCGGGACAGTGTCCAAAGCCTTGCACAAGTCCAGGTAGATTATGTCCGTTGCCCGTCCCTTGTCCACCGATGCTGTTACCCCGTCATAGAAAGCCACCAAATTGGTCAGGCACGATCTGCCCTGGGTGAAGCCATGTTGGCTTTCTTTCCTTGTTTTCAATTGTTCTTTACAGTTCATTCCCTCTTTGGTTTTATTCCCTTGCTTTAACTATGAGCTAAATCTTGTTTGCCTTATTCAAATCAAGGTTCTCAAATCAAGGTTCTCATCTTGTTTTGTTTTATGTCAATGGGAGAATTAATTTTTAGTGCAGTTTGCACTGTCTGGACAGACAGAATCAGCTTTATTGTTGTTTGGTTGGTTTTTAAATCTTCACAGTATTACTGTTTTTAAAGGACAGAATTCTTAGGTGGTTAAAACTCCCACTGGTAAATGTATTTTTGCACGATAACAAGTGCATCAGAGGTCAAGTCCGTTTACTTCTTTTTCATTGCAAATTAAGCCCACTTGAATGACTTACCATTTGGCCAGAAGCTCTTGCTCATTTTATTCCTTACAGAAAGAAGTTTGTGCAGGTGAACGTCACCTCCTACGGTGGCAAATGTTGGTAGGCTTTGTAGGGCACTCCAGAAATCTCATCCGCACCAACCGGTAAGAGCGCTGCGCAGGTGGAACGCTGGTGGTATTCCACAGGAGTTCACTAAGTCGTTCTGGTAAAACTGAAAGCAGAATTACACGCAGCAATTGCTGCGGTAGTTCTTAGCTTGAACAATTAGTACACTCTTATTAGTTGCTGCAACTGCAGCTCTGCTAATAGCAAGCGATCTCTAAAGCGGAGGAATTTGACTGCGGGAAATACCGAGCGCCTTTCTATAATAACATGAGTTAAAAAGACATTATTTACGTAACCGTACGCTTTGGAACATGTGTTTCAAAAAATACTGTGCTTCCATACAAGTGCAAAACCAAATTGCTTTCTGTTGAAAGAGGCCTGTATGGACAGAATACAAATTCCATTTGTCTGAAATGGTTGATTTCTTTGGAATCCCTCTGGATTTACACTGAGACCGGTCCTAATTGAGGCGAAAGGGATGGAAACGCGTGCTTAAGGCCTTGCTGCTTTGGGCCCTCTGGTTCCAGTGCGAGCCGTGCTCCTTCTGGAAGTTTTCAGCTTTTCGTGGTTGCATATACCCACCTTGCACCGCCTCGTGTGGCCCCGGTAAAGGCTGACTGTATATGAAAAACTCACTCATACAAATGTGGCTTTTTGATTGTTTGGCTTTTTGGGTTTGTTGTTTTTTTTTACGTTGTGAATGAATCGCCAGTGTAGGAGCCAGGTATGTATCTCATATTGTGGTGTTCTGGATCCTGTCACTCTGTGTGCCATTTCCAAGGGCGGCAACGGCTGACTGGCTAACGGAGGACGGAGCTGAATTGTATTAATTTTATATTTGTCTCAGGGGATCAGCTCTGTGAATTCCATGGCACGAGGGAAGCTAATGTTTGCCCTGATTTGAATGTAACTTTTTAATGTCTTTTAAAAACTATTTTGTTTAATAATGTGGATTTGTTTTTCTTTTTCTAGCCTTCTAGTAAATGTTACCTAGTGTATTGGTTAATTTTTCCCCTCCAGGGTTGTTTATATACTACCCCAAGGTCATGCCAAAAAGTAATAGAAGTTTAAATGCCAAATGTTTATGAAACTGCTGTCTAAATACTGATTGATTGCACAGTTGAAATAAAAGTTTTCCTTAGTGTAAGTGCTGCTTGATAAACATCTTACTTTCAGTGTCTCTGACGAGTGGCTCAAAACAAAGAAGACCTAAACACAGTGCCTCATTTTAGGCTGAGTGGCTAGGGAGATGCTGGCTCTTAAAAAAAAAAAAAAAGAAAAGTACACACATAAAAAGAGGCAGAGAGTAAACTGCACATGCTCTGTCACTGACATTCATAGAACTTTCCCACACGTATATTCATGTATGATTCATGTACCTGGAATTATTTCCCACCTAAAAACTCTGTCTGTGTCCCGCTACTGTCAGACACCCGTGCAAGATCTCGGGGTTGGTTTACCTTCACTGGGTGTGGAAGACATGCTTCTCGGCGCAGTTTTTCTCTAAAGCTGCTGACAAAGCTGCACGACTGCGTTTTTCCCAGCGTTTTGACAGCTGCCGACTGCTGAACCTGGTATTTCGACAGATGACGAGACCGGGAACTGCGATTGCTGTTGGTGAAAAGGCAAATTGCTGTTTTTACTAAGGACTACATTCTAGACAAAAGTCAGTCAAGTTAAATTAGTGAGGAAAATGCCTTTGGTGGGGATTAAAAGGTTTCTATTGCCAGCAGGTTGATTGCTGATGGCCACTTGAAAGCAACTGAAAAATTGGCCAGGCAGTTCAGAGAGTTAGGTACAGACTTAGATTGAGAGTAGTGGTGCCCAAGCAAATCTTAATTACTGCTCCTGTTTACAGGGTCTATAGAGAGAATAAAGACAAAGCAGCAGTGGAATCTAAACTCTCGCAATACTTAGGTAGGTTTCACTTTGTTTTTTCATCCGTATTGTTCCCTAAAAGACTGGAACTCTTCACCGGCACTGAACAGACTTAATGGGGAAAAAAGGTATTTCACAGGTATTTCAGAGCTTTGAAATGACAGCACTGGGAACTGAAGATTGGAAATAAATGCTCACTTACTTTCTTCTGTGTTCAGGAAATGGCTGATGCTGAATACGTCTATTTTTACTTCCTATTTTGACCCTTTCAAAGAGACATGTGCCCTGTCACTTTGAGGTGCCCCTAAGAGAAGAGGGCGTGATGTGTGTGCCCCGAGGGGAGACACAGCCTTTCTGCTCTGGCAGCATCTCGGGCTGCTGGGATTCTACAGGAGAACCATGGTGTCTTTCTCGCCTTTTGAATTCTCAGAGGACAAAGGGAATCCAAAAAGCCTCGCCGTGCTTCTTGATGAATCACAGCTGTTCTTACCTGCAGTCTTACCTGCAGAACCTGCTTGGGAGCAGTTCCGCCTAGCTGGGTAGCTTATACGACATTTATCCCTGGGAGTAGGAGAGCACCAGCTGTGGTGACTGTTTATAAACCAAACTCCAATCCAAAATTTGTATTCCTTATGTTCGAGACGAGGAACACGGAAGTATTGTTATCCAGAGGTAGTTGAGAAAATTAGAGCAATGCTGAAAAACTAGCAAAATATTTGAACATAGTATTTGTAAAAAATGAATAAATCTTAATACAGTAAATAAATTACACTTTAAAAGATAAAGAATTTTGAATAGCTAGGGAGCAGTCGGTCTTGGACTGTCCAGTACCTACTAGCTGTAGGTGCTAGTGCTGTTGCTGTCTGTTTTGCAGCGTCCTCCTCTTTCTGTAATTAATGTCTTAAGACTTGGCTTCACCTTTTCCTCCCCACGCAGTGAAGAAGATGGGATTTGAACCCTCCTCTCTGCACACACCCGCATGCTAGAGCCCCAGGTAAACAAGCTCAGATTTGACAGAGAGATACCATAGTGTTTCGACCTGAAAGCGGAGCATAAGCTTTATTTAAACCCTGTACTCTAAATCCCGTTTCCACAGGAACGCACCATTAAGACACAGAGAAAATGCAACTAATTAAGAATCTAGCTGTGCCTCAGTGAAAGCTGTACCACACATGGATATCCCGAGTCCGCAGGATCTCCCTTGGCTGGCAACAGAGGTCTGGGGGCTGGCAAACGTTCGGGTGCCAGCTGCTCTCTGAGACCTTCGTGTCCGCCGTGAATCCCCATTTGGCCCGCAAGAAGCAGATGAGATGATTTTTTCTGGCGGTTTTGCAAAGTGCTGCAGGTTCCTCAGGGTTTCTCTGGAGAGACGGCTCAAGCGTCACTGGGAAGCTGCCCAAAATTCCAGGTGGGTCCAGGGGATGCTAGGCCCTGTAATCACCCACAGTTTTGAAGGATGAAAGTGAATTTCTGTGGGTGACAGAAATGTTTCCTATTATGCTGCTCTGGGGGAAGTTTTAAATCAGTGCCTCAAACACCAGATTCTGCTTTAGCTGGAAATGGACTGGGGACTCCCAGAGCTCATGTTCATAGAACGGTTTTGAATTTCCTTTTATCTGCATGGCAATACACTGGGGAAAAAAAAAAAGAATTTCACAAGCAGAGCAGCAGATTTCTGGCTGGGCTGCCAGGCGGTTGCAGCACACGAAAGCAGGAAAAGCGTGGCTCACACCACAGCTCACTACAGCCGGTAGCAATGTGCATTTTGGTGTGCTTCTAGGAGGTTAACCCCTCTAGTTTGCCGAAAGCTCTCACCAGGGGCTGCGTGGCAGAGCTTAATACATGCTGCCTCCTCGCCGTTTGCCGTTTCCAGGCGTATCGGCTTAAAACCGTCCCGCTGAACTACCTGCCCAGAGCCTTCCCTCTGCAACTGAAGTTGGAAGTAAGACAGTTTGCAGCACAGACTAAATTAAAAAAAAAAAAATTCCGTTAAAAAGTATATCATTCATGTTAGCAACCGTCATGCTTTGGAGTAGGTCCTGAATATTTAAAAGTCAGTAACAGCTTGCTCAGCCTGCACCAAATAAAACAATCTGGCTTTGCTTTACGCAAAACCCACAGTCAGGGCAGAATGGGTCCCTGGAGATCAAGATTTCCAGCTTCAAAGGGTAAGTTAACTCCAAGCTTGAGTTCTAAGTATTTCAATTAAAATTCTTCTGCAAAATCAAAAGCAAGACAAGCTCTCGTTCATAATATGAAAGAATTCGGATAGTGGCTTTTACAACACTTTACAAAAAATGCCTACATTAAAGAGGAAAGCACCCGCTTATTTTTTATATACTGCTTCTCTAGCTTTGTAACCTACAAGTGCAAGATAAAATCCATGCAGAAGCCGTTGCAGCACAGCCTAGAACCGCAGCTGAAACCCAAGAGCCCACCTCTGCCGTTGTAAAGGCTCCGAGGTTTGCGTGAGCCGGGACTACCCCCGTTAACAAGCTTTTGAGCGCTTTTTGAGCAGAGATGGGAGAAGCACCCCCATTTGAAATAATTAGTTCCACGTTCTGTTCTTGAAATGTGGGTTTCATGCGAATTTTCGCCTGGGGATTAGGGAAGCTGCTCTGAGACGCGATGGGTGAGCGCAGCATCTACGTAACCGGGGCACGGCGTGCGTGGGCATCTTTAGTTATCTGTTCTTGTGCTCGTCCCCGCTTTTGTTGCACAATAAACAAAAGAGGTAACAAAGTTTGATTTGTTATCTCCTCTTAAAGGATGGCAGAATTCTGGTATTTCGTAGTGGGATTTTTTTTACTGCATTTTCTGACAGTGGTATGTTTGTGATAGCTTTTCTTTCATTTTGAATTTTTTTTTTTGTTGTTGCTTTAGCTGCATTTTCCTTTCATAGTCTACAAACCCCAAATTCAGACACTAGTTGGCTCCTGCTTCCTAGCAGATCTCCTATTATTCTGACACAGTTACTTGTTCAAAATAGAGGTTTTGTAAGTGCATTCCAGTAAATATTTTCCTTAAAAATTACAACTAATTACTGCAAATACGTGCGGTCTTACTGTAGGAAGGTCTGTAACGTTACGGTGGGTTAACCCTGCTGGCTGCCAGAGGCCCACCAAGTTGCTCTCTCACTCCCCCTCCGCGAGAGAAAATAAAATGAAAAAGCTCATGGGTCGAGATAAAGACAGGGAGATCTCTTACCAATTACCTTCACAGGCAAAAGAGACTTGACTCGGCAAAAATGGAAAATAAATTGATTGCTCCTGAGCCGTACTCATGGAGGCTACCAAAACCATTCCATCTGCACCCAACACAAACATTAATGATATTTTTGTACTAAGATTTTGGTCCCGTTTGTTGTTTAATATAGAGCTGGCTTCTGAGCACCCTGCTCTTAATTTCAAAAAACCCATAATTATAGTTGAAAAACTCAACTACTGAGCTGGATAGAGGGAAGGCCCAGTGATACAATTTCACTGAGGTGGCTGTAAAATTAATTGTTCCTCTTGACAGACATGTTCTTGTTAAAAGCTGTTCCCGTTCTTGGCCACCCATATCCTTCCTAGGGAGATCAGATGTACCCCGTCAGCCTCAGTACTGAGTCCACACGGACTTGACTCTTGACTGGACGGGCAGTCCTAGCGCGTGAAATTCAAGGGCTTCAGTCAGCAATGGTCAATGGTTCTGACCCATCCCAGAGGAAGCGCGCTCTCCAAAACCATAAAAAGCTGCCCATAAACTAAAACAAATGCATTTTTGTGTGTGGACATTTCCACACTCCATAGATCTTGTCAAAGGAATATGACTTGCAAAACCTACTTAGTAAAGAAGCTGGTGGGGGGTGTGCAAGAGAAGAGGCAGCGCATCCAGGACGACGCTCTCCAGGGCCTTTGCCGAGATTTAATTACTTATAAACACTCTGATGCACAGGACGGCGCAGGACAAGGCTTCCCCACGTTTTTACAGCAGCAAACTATAAATTTTGACTCTTAGCAAAGTCACCAACAGAGTCTGACTCCAAGAGCAGATTCATATCCAAATACTGCAAAGATCGGTGTGGCCTT
>WHYT01017231.1:3554-13613 GCA_009806455.1 Tetrax tetrax | reverse complement strand
TTTTTTTTTTTTTTTTTTTTTTTTTTTTTTTTTTTTTGAGGTATGTTTCCTTTCCTGTATAAATTAAATCATTATAAAATCCCCAGGGAAAATATAAATTCGTAGGGCTAAATTAAATCGTTGACCTCACACAGCGAGCACTGAGAATACTGAAGCTTTGTGCCTTTCCAGACGTAGGACTCAGTCCTGCAAACCTGGGCATGTGAATGGCTTCACCCACGTAAGTAATTAATGTAGAAATGGGTGGAACTTATCACTGGAATTGTTGTATTCATCTGCTTCCCATTTTGGAGAATGAGATCCCAGAGAGGAATTCAGACGTCATTTTATAAAGTTTTGAATTCTGTGACCGTAAAACAGCGTTTGCATATGATCCTCAGTATTCCACTTGATCACAGATTTACTGATGTCTGTGCTGCTAGTTATTGAATTTATTAAAAGAAATCTGGATTTTTGTAATATTCTGCTACCAGTGGTTAATGTTTATGGATTAAGAGTACAGGACCCTGAACAGGAGAGTATTTTATGCAGTTGTGAGGAATGGTATTCCTACTACAATCTCCCACTGAATTTGTGAAAACCGCATAGGAATACTGGAGAAGGAGCTAATGGAAAGTGCAGGGACAGTTTTGAGCAAATAGTTTATCAAGAAGATGATTTACAGAGTTGGAATTTAAGGGAGATTTGTGATAATTCTTTATGTAAAACTTTATGCTGTGATTATTTAGTATATACAGTTAATGCAGTGGCAGTGCTTCATAGCACACTAAGTATACGCAGGATTTAGTATTCTAAATCAAGGCAAAGATGATGATGATGGTGATGATTATTTTTTTTTTTAAAAAAAGTAATCCCTGGTTACTCTGATGGTAGGTTACGCTGGGATATGCTGGGCTCAAGCATGAATTTATTTTTAGAACATGACTGTGACTTCATGCCCTAGTCTTTGAAATTCAGACTTAAAATTTGATAGGTGATGATTTGGGATATCTGTGTCTTCCTTATGTATGATGAAAAATGAAATTACATTTCAACAGTAACAGCCAAAGCCGAAAGGAGGCAGACTGGATTCTTGTTTAGGGTAGGGCTGATAAATCCCCTGAAACTTCAAGAAGGGGAGAGGGGCAGGAAGGAAGTGCTGGGAGTGAAAATTTGTCAGGCCTCTGTTGATGAGAAGTATTTGAAATAACTCTTGGATTACAGTGTGTCTACTTCTTCTGTGTGAGAAGATTTTTTTGTTTGTTTGTTTGTTTTTGTTACTTTACTAAATAGTCCCAAAGCTGGTTTAGATGTCTACTGGGGATACTTGTCTAATGTAGAGCGGTGTAATGACATACATCATGTTTCTTTGCATAATGATACTGATAAATCACAGTTCTCTTCAGGTTGCCTTTGGTAATGAAGACAAACCTGTGTGTTCAGCTCTGTGCTTGCATCTTGATAAAGTTTGACTTGTATTCTGAATATGAGTTTAAAACAAATAACAGTAAATTTTTTTGGTTGGCTAGCCCACTTCTTTCTGTTCTATCTCTGTTACTGTATATATATATATCTATATATATTTTAAAGAGCAAAGAAGCTATTCTCTTAATGAGCTTGGGAAAAAAAGAACTAACATACAGTTTCTTAATGTAATGATGTCAGTATCTTAACATGTGTTGCTCTCATATCACCCCAAAGGGATTTTTCATACTTCAACTCTGGGTTTTCTTTGCTTTGCCATATGATGGCAAATCCACTTGAGCCCCGTAAAGGCAGACCATCTGGGATAGTAAAGAATGTGCTAGAATAGGGTTTTTTTTTGGGGGGGAGGAGGGGTTTGGTCTATGGTTTAACTAGAGTTTTAAAAATGCAAGCGACAGTGTTTGCAACGGAGAGCTTGTCCCACTGTTATGTGAAGAGGAATCCCAGGTTCAGTACAGGTATCTCTTTGTACTGCTCAGAGTCAAGTCTGATGGGGTCATCAATAAAATGAACATTCTTTACTTCTTTTTGTGCCAGAGCGGCTGAGCTCAATTATTCTATGAGGCTTCTGCAGAGCAGGGCAGGTTTGCTTAGAGGCCCTCTAATTTTTGGCAGGTATCTTTTTGTTTGATCAAGTCTTGCATTTAGCAAAATGTAGACCTGATAAGGTGGAGATCTGTCTAAACAACATGGCCATTTTTCAGTGGTTTTCATTCACGGCTCTACTACTGTTGGCATTTTCCTTCGCGGCGTATTGTAATGTTCTGGTACAGTGAGTTCGATAAATGCTAAGTCTGTGTAAGTGAAATAGGAGGTGAATCCTAAGCAGTTCTTTTGAAAGTTTTATGCATTATGCGAACAATAAATAAAAAATAAAATAGTGGACATGTTAAGAACCAAGGGACAGATAAACATGAAATAAATGGAAGTATTTATTCCCACTGTGGTGAGCGTGAATGGGACGTTAACGTGGTAATAGAGTAAGACAGCTGTGTAGGAGGTGTGCTAACTTCTGCCTCCAGTTGTTTGCTCCTTAAGGACTTGCAACGTACGGCACCGGAATTAATGCCAGTTCAGTATTTGGAACAGATATCTGTTGCTATGGCAGACAGAGGCAAACTTAAAATACAGTCTAGAAAGCTAATGCAGTATTGCACTGATTGAAATTTTGTAGGTGGTGACAGTGGATTGGATGGGTTAGGAGGACCAGGAGTACAACTTGGAAGCCCTGATAAGAAAAAGCGCAAAGCAAATACACAGGTAAATTCCCTTTGGTTCTTTTGATTTCTTAATAAATAGCGCGCTCAGATGTTTGCTGGTATGACTGTCTTGCATTGTTCAGAATGTAAGTCTGTTCTCACAAGGAGCAGTTGCACACAAAATATTTCAGTTGTACTGTGAAGTTGAAATCTTCCTAATACTAGTTATTCTCTCTGAAGTGATTTTAATCTCTGTAGGTTCCCAAGGTCCTATGAAGAGAGGAGTGCGGTGAAACTGCTACGGTATTTTACCATATGGATTTGATTCTGAGACAGGCTTTCTTTTAATGACTTTGTAGCCAGTGGTAGAAATCTGTACAGCATGAGTAGTCACCATGAGACCACTTTTCTTTTCACTTTTATTCCTGTCTGTGTGGATTTGTGGGCTAATGGATCGGTGCAGTTTGTTAATGCTTTGACCAAACTCTTGGCATATTCCCCAAGTGATTTTCAAGCAAAAGCTGCGAGGCAGGTTCGGCTCCTTTCCAGTAAATCTCTGCAATTTGGCATTTCTATGCAGTTTCTGTTTCCAGAAAAGGAAGCCTGAATACAAAACATCTAAAGCAATTAGATATCTGTAATGCAGAATTTTCCCTTGTGTATTCATTCAGCTTTGAGTATCTGTTAATTTGGTACTGCTCAGTGAGGTAATTTTATTTATGTAGGTCAAACCCTCTGTCAGGCCTACCCAGATTCCATTGAGATGTGAATCTGTTTTCTTATTTTTTGTTTTGTTTTAAAGTAGTCATGGTGAAATCTGCTCTAAGAAATACTTGATTAATTTAAGGGTTTCGAACCTCTTTCTTGGTGGAGCTTTCCTTATGTTCTGGGATGGTGATAGCTGTAGAGGACGTGGATTAGTTTCCACTCTTTTCTGACTGGGATCAAAATTTGCAGCACAGCAAATTTTTATTTTTTTTTAACACTTCAGTCTTAGTTTGTTAGTATTTAGGAGGAAATGCTTTCTGTGAGCACAGTTAGCGTAAGGGTGAACGAGCCAGATGTTCCCCAGAGGCTAGTCTAGAATGAAATTCGATTGTATAGCCACTCTGATGATATTTAAACAGCCTCTGGGCTCCATTAAACACTTGATTATGCTCTGTAACCAGAAATCCTTCTATTTTATACCTGCTGACTAGGCTTTGCAGACTGTCCACAATCACTGAGTGCTCATAAGGGACACGTCTGTTGGGCACACAGGACATAAAAAATTCCTATATGCAGACTCCTATATTCTATATACCTCTTTTAGGGTTACAGCAACACTAGGTTTGTATGTCCTTATAGAAGTGAGGTGTTTTAAGACATGTATATTCAGCAAAATGAACCCAAAATGAAACTAAGGAAATGCTTCAAATCTGCTCTTCAGCATTTGGAAATGCTTTGTGCATGGATTTAAGTGCCACGTGGCTTTCTATATTGTTGCTTCTCTTAT
The DNA here is from genome assembly GCA_009806455.1 of Tetrax tetrax. Lineage (NCBI taxonomy): Eukaryota > Metazoa > Chordata > Aves > Otidiformes > Otididae > Tetrax > Tetrax tetrax. The sequence goes on along the minus strand of WHYT01017231.1, from coordinate 9,455 downwards.
TGAAAAGATTAAGAAATGGAAGTCACGCATGAAGTAGTATTTTCAGAAGCATGGTTGTGCAACTGCACAATTTTTAAAACATTGAGATGACTGTAAATCATCACGTTATCTGGAGCCCAAACTTCTCTCTTGCCTCTCTACTGAAATTTCAGACAGCCTGGCAAGGTGCAGTGGGCGAGCTTCAAACAGCAGCTGAATGGTTCTTTTAGCAGTAGTGCTGCTAATCCCAGGACCTTTGTGGTTGGTCTGTCTTGCAGGGAAATACTAAAACTAATTTAAATGTTGTATTTAAAATATTTTTAGGGATCATCATTTCCTCCTCCGTCGGAATATGCTCCACCGCCGAATCCAAGCTCTGACCACCTTGTAGCTGCAAATCCATTTGATGACAACTACAATACTGTATCTTACAAGCCACTTCCTTCAGGAAATCCGTATTTTAGTAATCCTGGTTATCCTGGCTTTGGAGGCTATAACACTTTCAGAATGCCACCTCACATGCTGCCCAGAGTGTCCTCACCGTATGGTGGTTCTTACTCTCTCAGAAACCAACCACATCCCCTTCCGCAGAACCCCGTGGGAATGGGTTTTAGTCGACCCCACTCTTTTGGGTTCGGTCCACATGATAACCCAGGTTTTGGAAATCAACCGCCTTATAGCAGTGGTCAGATAAATCAGAATGTCAGTATGCCTGGTCAGCATTTCAGACCGAGTCCTGGTGAGAACTTTGGCCATTCTGGTCAGATACCTCACCCTGACGTGCCATCTACCTTTGGTCCTGGAAACAATCCAAATTTCCCAAATTCTCAGCTAGAGTCAAACCATTCTTTTGTTCCCCCACCAAACACGTACAGCCAGACAAAATCATCAGCACAAAAACAAGACTTTAGTCAAGGTGCAAGCAAAGCATCCAGCCAGAACACTGCTGCTCATCAGCATCATCACAGGACAGAGGACATTGTGAGTCAAGGTAACAGCGACCTAAAAAATGTTACTCGGAATAGTGTGGTAAATCAGGATAACAGCCATTCTAACAGCGCTGATAACACTAACGCTGGTCATTCCAACGGGACTCAGAGTAAGTCCCGCCAGCCTCGAGGTCCTGCTGAAGGCTGCAACTCCGAAAAGAGCAGCAAAACACCCCTTCATCCCAGTCGTCATGGTCACTCGTCCTCTGAACCCGTCTATCCATGTGGAATTTGTACACATGAAGTTAACGACGACCAGGATGCCATCCTGTGCGAAGCTTCTTGTCAAAAATGGTTTCATCGTATCTGTACGGGCATGACTGAGTCAGCTTACGGCCTCCTCACAGCGGAAGCGTCAGCGGTGTGGGGCTGCGATACTTGCATGGCTGACAAAGACGTCCAGTTAATGCGTACGAGAGAGACTGCAGGACAGCCCGTGTTGAATACGGATGGCTAACGACGTGAATTGCTGGTAGGGGTTGGAATACTTGCTGTGAAGATTTGGTTACAAATGGAGTACTTCGCTTTCTGCAGACAATCAGCTGTGTTTGATTACTGGCATCTCTTTTCCCTAATTGTTTTCATTCGTAAACTTCCATCTCTGCTTTTGTACTCTTATTCTTATGTGTGCAGATGTTTTACAGGTTGGAATATTTTTTTTTTTGTTTGTTTCTGATTAAACTGTAAAACAGAACTGACAGCTGGTGAGAACTTTGGTGAGAAGTAGGATGTGCATTGACAATTTTATCGAAGGCAAAAATGTGCCTGTATGAATAGCTCCTAATTTGCTGGTGTTAACGTGGTAACTAACACTAGTGGTTAGCGGTCGGTTTTAATGGTACTTACATTTGCAAGCACTCATTACTTTTGTTTTGTTTTGTTTTTTGGGGTTTTTTTTGTTTGTTTTTCTTCAAATATACTGGAGATAACACAGTGGAACGTGCAGTACTAATAGGTTTTATTTTAGGGTAAATACACAGAATTTCATATGGGCTTTTTTCTATTTCAAGTAAAGCATTAACACATTTAAAAATTGTTGACTTCATGGTTAGTAACAGTGAAACACGTTAACTCTTACACATTCACATTTCCCTGAAAAGGCAATGATCTTTTTTAACTTCTCAGCAAATACTTGCTGAGGGCTCTTGCTGGGTCTTGCAGTATTTGGAAATAGTTACAAAATGTGATTGGAAAAGAACATACCAAGTTTATGGTTGGACTAGATGGCCTTTAAAGGTCCCTTCCGACCCAAACTATTCTGATTCTGTGAAGTCCAGTGCTTTAAATCTAGAGAATACCAAAACTAGGGTTGCATATGTAACCTTAATTAATTAATCTTAAGCACATACATTAGGATACAGTCTTACACTTGTGCAGTCGTGCACCTCTCTCTCGTCCTTTCTAGTCTCTTGCCTCAGTGGTGCCTGAGAACTGTGAATGAAGTCGTGCAGGGAAAGTCCTGCCCATCTTGCAGGGCTCTCAGCTAGAGCCGGCGTGGTTGTCCCGAGCTTACGCAGTCCGCCGGGCATGAAGGAGGGTGCGAGGCAACGGAGTGCGCTCAGCACAGGCTCTGAACTGCAAGATGGGTTGGGTCTTCAGACTGAACTCCCGCCGCTGTCTCAGCCGGCCTGGCGGCGAAGGGGTGGGAAATCCAGGGTGAAGACAAACGCGGCTTTCGCATCAGATGAGTTGATCTCGCATCAGGAACGAGTGAGCGGAAGTTTAACCTCTTCGGTAAACTTGACATCCTACCGAGAAGTAAGCACGGCACTAGAGCCTCATGTGTGATGCTAAGAATTCCATTTTAATGTGAGTGATTTTATCTTATTCTTGATATCAAAAATAATCCCCCCCCCCTTTTTTTTTTTAATGTGGGGAGACATCTAGCCTTGAAGACTTCAGCCTTAGCAGTGTGATCAAGTTGCATATGCAACTGAAAATGCACGTTTCTGTAGAGAGAGGTGTTGTTTTAACTTAATAAAAGGTGACACTGTAATAACAGACTCTGCTTGTAATACCACTGTGCTGGAAACTTTGAGTTTTTAAACAATCAGCAATGAAATCGTATGTCAAGCACTACAGGTACTAGGCACGTTCCTTAATGTGAGAAAGCGTTCAGGGCTGCAGGAGCCTACGAAGAATACAGCCATCTATATTTAGTACAGAGACTAAACTTAATCTTGTTTTGCTAGAGGTGTGATATTTAAAAACAAACAACAGGAAAACAACCAAGTAACAACCTCTGTTAGATTTATTCTTCAGTAGTTCTCCTAATGACTGACTGACTGTTAGAATTTGCTTTTGGTGTTCAAAGTAGAAATTAAACCAAGCCTTGTTTAGATAATTTGTTCCTCTGGGAATCAGTTTAAGCTTTGCAACAAATTTGCACTGTGAAGTTAGTGGAGCTGATTCAGACTTAGAGCAACTTCAATGAAATGAAAAATTTTGCTCAGCGAAAAGTCAACAAAAGCTCCAATGATGATACTGTTACCCAAGCGTACTCTTCACAACACCTTTCCCACTCCCACACACAGTTCCTGTTGCAAAATTATGTTTGGGGCATTTGTTCTCGGAAGTCCAATTAATGTTTTAACATTTTGGAGCAGACTTTGTATTTAAAATAGCCATGTGTTTCTTAATCTCTTCCTCAACTCTACGTGAAGTTAACTAGGCAAGTGTTTTCTGTGTTAGTTAGCAAGACATTAGAATTTAAATATAGTGTTTGTACCAACTGAAAATCAACTGGAGTATAATTCTATAAGGCCTTAAATTGTGTCTTTGTGAAACTTATTCTAACAATTTATTTCGGTTTTTCTAAACTAGTGCTACATTGGGTTTGCAACCCAGTAAATTTTCCACATTTATTAACCTCCAAATTCAAGGCATTAGCAAACACCAATTATATAAAATAAAATCAAAGGAACAACAAAACCAAACTTGTTATCACACTGATCATAGAGATATGACTAATTAGGATCTCCAAAAGTCATCCAAAAGCCAATTTGCTTGCCCTGCTGATCCGCTCTTGGCATACCTGGACTCTTTATCTAGGGAGAGGGTTTTACTTTGTTTTTCTCTGCATGTATTGACTAGTAGTAGTGAAGTATGCACAGGAAAAACAACAGTCATGTTTTGTTAGTAAGGTACTAGGAAAATGTCAGCTGGGTAGAATTAGAAATTAGTTATAGCAGGGTGGGTGGGAGGGAGGGCCCATTAGACTAGTTGAGGGTTTTTCTAATACTCTACATGAGACAATTTGTATTGAACCATCATGTGCTTCTTTCATTACTAGTGATCCAGACTGCGCGGGTGCTGCACAACAAAAATATTGCAAAGATTTTGTAAATCTTACAAACCTTCATGGTTTTGTGGGAAATGCCTGTGCCCTTTTTAAATAGCTCCTTGTCATGGTCAGAAATTATTGCCCAAAATGGTCTTTTTTTTTTTTTTTTTAACTCCTTTCTTTTGCCTTAGGCTGAAATAAATGGGTATAAACTGGATTGAACTGTCATTAATACTTAGGATTTTTTTTACCAGAGACCAGTTTTAAATGAGAAAACACATAATTTGCTCTTTAAAATACTTGTTTCACTGGTGTCAGGGTAAGTGACAGTGCTGCATGTAGGCTAGAGGGGAGGTATCAAACATCCTGTTCCTGGCTGTTTCACTAATCCCTTCTACAACGTGAGACGGGCAGGTAACTGCTTGCGCCTCCGTCTTTTCTTTCAGAAGATCAAACTAACCCGTACTTCCCGAGGATGTTCAGAGGCCTAGGTATTATTTGAGATCTTCAGATGAAAGAAAATAGAGAAAAGGGATAGTTTGCTCTATTTAAAACAAAAATATAATATTGGGGGCTGCTCAAAGAGGAATATACTTTATACCTCTGAAGTTTTTAATCTAAGAACGAGTTTTGTAGTCAAATTTTTTAGGCTTAACTGCAAGATTGTCAGAATTAACAAAGTCAATGGAACTGCATACACAGTCAAGAAGTACATGAAACAATTTGTTATGGAACTATCATGTGCTTCCATGTGTGCCCTTCACCAAGGACAGATTGTGCCTGACCAATTTGGTGGCCTTCTATGATGGGGTGACAGCATCGGTGGACAAGGAACGAGCAACTGATGTCATCTACCTGGACTTGTGCAAAGCTTTTGACGCTGTCCCGCACGACATCCTTCCCTCTAAACTGGAGAGATGTGGCTTTGACGGACGGAGCACTCGGTGGATGAGGAGTTGGCTGGATGGCTGCACTCAGAGAGTGGTGGTCAACAGCTCAATGTCCAAGTGGAGACCGGTCACCAGTGGCGTCCCTCAGGGGTCCGTGTTGGGCCTGGCGCTGTTCAACATCTTTGTCGGCAACATGGACAGTGGGATAGAGTGCACCCTCAGCAAGTTTGCTGATGTGACCAAGCTGTGTGGTGCCATCGACACGCTGGAGGGGAGGGATGCCATGTAGAGGGACCTGGACAGGCTGGAGAGGTGGGGCAGTGCCAACCTCATGGAGTTCAACCAGGCCAAGTGCAAGGTCCTGCACCTGGGTCGGGGCAACCCCAGGCACAAATCCAGGCTGGGCGGAGAATGGATGGAGCGCAGCCCTGAGGAGAAGGACTTGGGGGGTGATGGTGGGCAAGAAGCTCATCATGAGCCGGCAATGTGCGCTTGCGGCCCAGAAAGCCAACGGCATCCTGGGCTGCACCCCCGCAGCGTGGGCAGCAGGTCGAGGGAGGGGATTCTGCCCCTCTGCTCTGCTCTGGTGAGACCCCCCTGCAGCGCTGCGTCCAGCTCTGGAGCCCCCAACAGCAGAAGGCCGTGGAGCTGTTGGAGAGGGCCCAGAGGAGGCCACGCAGATGCTGAGAGGGCTGGAGCAGCTCTGCTGTGAGGCCAGGCTGGGAGAGCTGGGGCTGTTCAGCCTGGAGAAGAGGAGGCT
>WHYT01017230.1:760171-778534 GCA_009806455.1 Tetrax tetrax | reverse complement strand
TTTTTTTTTTTTTTTTTTTTTGCATTAATAATCTAAAATACAAAAAAATGTTGCATTTAAATATGCAAACTTTGTATATGATTAATACCTTTTTTGGTTCATAAATTCTGGATAGAACTTTCTTAAAGGATTAACACATTTTATGGATATTTCTTCGCATCAGCAAATGAAGGAAATTGATCCCATTCTGATTTTTTTACTGTGCCACTGACTTGGTATATGATATAGAGCCTGTTCTGCTATATTTTATTCTGTAATGTCCCTGTTTATATGCTGGGATAGTTCTTTGCAACATAAGGATGAGAAGCTTTCTATCCTTGTGTGTACGTATTTATAAATATAGAAATACTATCCTATGTATTATATAATATGTATTTACTGTAAGCGTACATAATCTGAACAGTCAATGTTCATACCTTTTCTTTATATGTATAGCTCATCTTTGGTTTTGAGATGCCATAGCACGTAGCCAGGTGCATCTGTGATACCAGATTCTGTATTTAGTAAGCAAATCAAGAAATCGGGCAATTCACGTTAACCTTCTCTATACCTTGAGTGCAGAAGAGGAACACATTTGGTCTCGTCTGCTCTTGTCATCTTCCTTCTTCGCTTAATCACCAATATTGGCAGTTGCTATCTGGTTAGATTTCTGTGCCTTTACACAGCAATGTTCTGTGTTTTGGTTTGAAGGTGTTCTAAGGCTTTCAGGAGAGAAGTTTGGTGTGTATAATTGTATTTAAAAACTGAAAATTTGCCCTTTCAGACTACCTTGGAACAATACGCTTTGGAGTGATCACAGATAAACATGTTGCAGAGCAGATCTCATTGGCGCGTTCAGGCAGCGTGTATTTGCACAGACATGCCAACACATCTCTTGTGAGTATTGTATTTATGTTGTAGTGCCTCTGAGACAGTATCTAGAGACTCTGTCGTAGCAGGCCATTAACAGAGCTGTAGGATACAGGATGTTTAAGAATGGTATTTTTGTACAGTAATAAACATTTTCACCAGTCATCAGCTCTTCTGAACAGTAACTAAGACCCAAGTTGATCATCAGTATCAAAACAAAACTCAAAAAACCCAAGCACCTCAAAAATGACTGCACAAAGACTTTTTCCTAAAGTTTCTGCCTCTTTCAGTGGGTCAGAATTAGAAGGCTACTTGAATCAGGATATGGACAAAGAGATTTTGTGGAGAGATGGTAGGAGTAGTGAAAAACGTGCATTTCATTTTAAAGGTATGGAATGATACTGATTAGAAAAATAATGCAGATGAATTTAATAGAAAATTTATAGTAACTCATAATCCATGTGCCTTGTTTTTGGAAGACCAAGACTGAAAATACTAACTTCCAGATTTGCTCTTTGGGATAGAGCCCTTATCCACAATGCTATCATGAGTGGAAGCTCTGTGAAAATAAGTATTGTAAGGTGTATTTTATTCAGCTGAGAATACGGAAAACATGGATTTTTTTCAGGTTAGATTACTGGCAAATACATAAAACTCCTTTTGTCTGTACAAGTGATGTAAGATAAACTTGCCTTAATTTATTAAAATGACCCTAGAAGCTGCGAGCACTTTTTACTATGCATTTCTTTTCCCTGCATTCAGTAACACAAAGTACCAGTTTTAAATGACATCTTAATGTTGAGGTCTTAAAAGACTATTTTAAAGTCACTTGATATGGAATGAGTAGTGGGAAAAAGTGTTCCAATAGGATGTAAATCAAGATATATTACAGAATCATAGAACCACAGGGACATCTCCGACCAGATCAGGTTGCTCAGAGCCTCATCCAACCTGGCCTTGAATGTTTCCAGGGATGGGGCATCCACCACCTCTCTGGGCAACCTGGGCCAGTGTTCCACCACCCTCACTGTAAAAAAATTTTCCTGATATCCTGTCTGAATCTACCTCCTTCTATTTTAAAACCATTACCCCTCATCCTTTCGCAACAGGCCCTGCTGAAGATACGATACCAACTTAGAGACTGAGCTCTTTCACTTATAAAGAAAACTTATACTAGTCAGAAAAGCAAAGATTGTAAAGATGTAGTAAAAGAAAGAGGAGCTTCCCAGGTAGAATATTTTTTGCCTGACAGACTGTGTGTGTTACTATCATCTGATGAGCATTTGGAAAGAATTTCTGAAAGGGAAAGGGTATACGAAACACTGAAGCTTGCTGAATAGTGTCATTAAATTTAGAAAGAGAGTTTTTGGCATTACAGTAACAAAGCATACCATATTTGAGAACTACACTCATTACTAAACCAAGTGAGAACAAATAATTGTTTTTTCCTCGTTCAAGATCTATCCAAATGACGTCATGAACTATACTGCTGAGAACATTTGCAAGTGGGCTCTAGAAAATCGAGAGATGCTTATACGCTGGCTGAGACCACATGGTGGAAAAAGCCTTCTTCTAAACAATGAGCTGAAGAAGGGACCAGCACTTCTCATATTTATACCTTTCAATCCCTTAGCAGAAATTCATCCTCTTTTAGATGAAGTAAGTGAAATAATTTATTTTTTTACTTCAAAAATACTGGAACTTGAGAACTCTGGTGTGGGTTCTGAGCTTAATTGTGACAGATATCTCATTTTATTTCACCGTTCCAAGTATTCAGTTTTGTTTAAAAAACACATTTTCTCCAGCCTTATTATCACAACTCCCTTACGCTGATTTGCATCCCACACAATACAGCTTTCTCTTGCGTCAGCAGTTTAGAACAAGCACCTAACTCCTTTCCTTGACTTCCTTCTTTTTGTGGTGAGTGCTGTATGAGAGATGCAGATCCTTGTTCTTCTGTTCCACCAGACATAGTTCAAATGAAAGAGCTAGAACGTATACGTATTGCAGGACTTGTGTTTTGTCCACCCCGTTCTGTTTCTCCTCTCCCTCTGTCTTTCCAGAGGTGGTTACACAAGGACAAATGGACCTTTTATTAAACCAGACGGTGTTATTTGACATACAGCCCAGTTTGAAAAGCTTCTCAGAACTAATCTGATTTTTACATCTTGTGCGTTCCTTAGTCGCTTTCCAGTTTTCTCTACTTCTGCTATTATTTTGATTTCTGAACTGCCTAGGACAGGAGTTTTTGTAGTTGTGCGGTAAACGAGATAGGGAAACTAAATTGGCTGAAAAATATTTTTTTTCCCTTGGCTGTTTTTCATCTGGAACCCATTGTCCCATTTAGTATATCACACAGCTGCACATTGCAGTGGTGATCACACAGCACTAAGGACAGTGTGGAACAAGAAACAAGCATCCATGGAAGATGAAAAGCAAGGCTAAGTTTTTGGTGGCAATGCTGACTTGCATATGTGGCACCTATGTCCTGGAATGTCTGGTTTCCACAAGGAGGCTAATTAATATTTCAGTGTCTGAAGCAGTGCGGGGAAAAAAAAGAAAAAACTTACAATACAGTATTTGGCCAGACTAGAAGTAAACACAATAAAAGCTGGACTGCTACAAGGTAGGGTTGGGGAAATCTTTGCAGAAAGACTGAAAAAGAACTGTGATTATTCTTGTACTAACCTGCCTTACTTTCGGCAGACTTAATTCAGGGATGCTTGTCACAGATTAAACATTGTAGTAACAGATACTACTTACGTAGAGCAAATCAGTGCAACAGAAGATGTTCTGTTTCAGATTTCATTCTGCTAAATAATGGTGTTTATCTATATCAAAATGTGAAATGAGATACAAAATATTCCAGTTGATCTTGTATAGTTTCAGTTTGATAGAGAGATATTATGCAACTTGTTTACCATGGGAAGAGATGTTTACTGCAGCAATGAAACCACTTGACTGTAAGGCAGTTGCAGAGAACAAGGCTGTCATGTTGTATATTGAAAGCTCTTGGAGATACATTTTTTTCTGATAATAGCTCACTGATACGAGATTACTTACCACAAATCTAGTTTTCTGTTCATAATTTCTTCTCATATTTTTCTATGTAGTTAGCCAAAACCTTCAGGCTAGATTATAGTAGGAGGGGTCAACTTTCTTTTCAGTATTTAATTGAGCGTTTTCAAGATGAAAACATCTAGCAATGAAATCTTAAAGACTGTAACAAACTGTTGCTATAGACCACATCTTAATACTGATGGTCCTGTGACGCAGTGCTCCTTCTAGATGTGTCACTTCAACATCCTTTTGATAATTGTAATGATTCCTTTCAGAGTGTTCTTGTGTAAGCAATGTGTGTATGTTCGGTATTTCAGTCATGTTTAATGCAATAGATGAGGATGAAGGGAAACTTCCTCTTCCATTTTCCTTTCTTGTATATTCTGTTACTTGTCTCATAGAAAGGGAATTCCTTCTATGGTCCATACACATGTCTTTTTTTGCTGCTTGTTTCCCCTTGGTTGTGAAAAACAAAATGGTGATGCAGCACAGGAATGTTTGCGCTGAGAGGCAAGCTTTTTTTCCCTTTTTTCTTTCTTTTCCCAATAAGTCAGGCATTACTATTTGCAAAGTACACCTGCAGTATTACAACTATGTGCCCATGGCTGGGAGAATTCTAACATTGCTTCCACACTGTTAGTGATTGTTACAAAATCTGTGGACCACCTATACCAGGAAAAATCTCTATTCCCTTTTCATATGGGAATACTTTAATTTATTTTCTCTTCGTATTGGAAAATAGCAGAAATTCAAGAACCTGTACTGATTAATGCTTCATACAGTGGGATTTAACCTTAAAATGTAGTATTATTGGATTCTGATAAATATGATGCAATGAGGACCTTGAGATCAGTGTAGTTGACTGAAGAAGTTTTAAAGTAGCTTTTTGTTGATGTGTACACTTAATTCTTACAGACTGAAATATCTGAAAATTTAACCTTATTATCAAGTCAGAGCCTCCTGTTTTTTGGGTTTTTTTTGTAAGAATAAAGAAGAGTAGTCAACTTTATTTCTGAAATTCCATCTTTAATTGCATGTATGTTGTTAAACCTGCAACTGATAACTGTATTTGAGTGAACTATGTACAGTTAATCTTGCTTTTTTTTTTTGCTTTTTTTTTTTTTTTTTTTTCACCCCTTCCCTATAGATTACCAAAGTGGCCTTGGAATACCACAACTGTAATAAAAGCCAGGCAGCCGAGCCAGATCTTCAACACTTAGGAGACACTGATTCACCAGCTCTTGATTCCTCTGCACCAGATGCATATACAAAATTATCAGAAACATTTTCAATAACCAAGTACCCATGCTGTAACACAGTGGTGCTTCCACAGTGGCATTCAATATCTAGAACTCACAATGTCTGTGAGCTTTGCATTAACCAGACACTTGGTGTCAAACCAAATAAAGTCCACGTGCCACACTGTAACTTTTTAGAGATAGAAGCAGCTTTGGACTCTTTCTACCTCCAGGAACATACCTTTTTTCAGGTAATATCAAACACCATAGAATGCAGCAATTTCTTAAGTTTCTATAGTCCCTTTAGCTATTACACTGCATGTTGCAGGACGGTAAACAGGCATTTTTTAAGTTTCATTAGTTCTGAGAAGACCATCTTTCAGACTCCCAAAGTAGCATTTTCTTCCCATGGGAAGAAAGAGAACACCCAACGTTCTATTCCTCACATTGAGGACAGGAATTGTTTTATTCCTGACCTTCATATTAGTGGCACTAACATTACTGGTCTGAGCTGCAGGACCAACAAAACCTTGAATCTCTATCTACTGGATTCAAATCTTTTTTGGATATACGCAGAGAGACTAGGAGCATCAAGATCTACTCATCTTAAGGAATTTGCTGCCATTGTTGACCTGAAAGAAGAAGTGCACTATGTTCTGGATCAAAATCAGTCACTTGTTGGATCTACCCTGGGTATGGAATCCGCTATACAAATGCTTGAAATAAGAAAATTAAGTTTGCAAGTAAGCTTATGAATGGAAAACTTAATGTAATTTTGAAAAGTGAGACTATAGTCAACATTGTGAATTGTAATTTATTCTATCCTTTAGTAGTTAACCAAGCAATAGAATCATGTTTGTAAGAACTAAGTTTCATATAACAAATGTAATTTGCTTTCAAAGAAATGAACCCCAAAATGTGTGTTTCTTGACTGCCTAATGCATTGAAGGAATTGGTAAAATCTAAACTAAATTGCTTGTGGGGAAAAAAAAAAACATACTGTGTATCTAGCATTTGATATTACAGAAGACATTTGTATATTAATGGTGGTGGTGGTGTTTGCTCAGCTGTCCTGTGTACTAACATATCCCAGATTTTTGTGAGATGCTGCCCAGTTTTCAGCAGAGACTAGCCCTTCCTCTTGTCCTCTGAAACCAACTTATAAATTGTTTTAAATTTATTTTGAAAACTATGTGTGTTTTCAAGGTAGAGCTTTGAAGTGGTTTTGGCCAAATCTGTCAATACTCAATTTCCTGGATGAGCTGTAGGAGAGGGGAAAAAAAGTCAAAACCAAAAATGCCAGCCACCCCAATGATCGCAGTTCTGATTTATTTGCAAGTTACTGAATATGACACAACAGGCCTCACCATATACATTTACCTGTTGTGATGATGTGCAAGATGGAGTCCATCTTCAGAAAATGCAGGGTTTTTTAATTTTAGCAGTGTAGTAAACATGGAAGTAAATTCAAATGAGCATAGTATTAAAATAAATTGTTCAAGAAGGTATATCAATATAATTCTTATATCAATAATTATATTTCCATTTTGCCCTAAGTCTGTAAGTACAAAAGAATCCACAACACAGAACAGACAGCCATGTTCTTGTTGAGGATCCTGTCCAGCCTGTATCCTGTCCCATCCCCGGAAACACACTCTGGAAAAACAAACAAATATGCTAGTGACCATAAAAGGATACTTAGGAAAAATTAAGATCAGAGTGAGGAGATAGAAATTTCCTTCTCCTATCTGCTCCCAGTACTTTGTCTCATTTTTTTTTAGGCCACAGGATTTCCTGAGCACGATGAGGGTTTCTCTGCTGAGTTACGCTCAGTATATTTCTATTCCAAGTAACTTGGACTTCCGGAAAGTTTTTATTTCTAGATATTTTGTCACTGTGATTTATGTTTGATTTTTGTGGGGTTTTTAAATTGTATTTTACTTCCTGAAGCCTCTTAACTTTTGAAATCTTAAAATAACAAAACAGATTTGTGTTTAATACCTTTAACAGTTTTCAGTTTTTAGAGATGGCTTTAAAAATTCAGGAGTGTGTCTTTTAATTATTTTTCAGTTATTACTTAATAATGCTTAGATATTCCAAATCTGGAAATCTAGAAAGAAAAAAAAAAACAAAACCAAAACTGTTTTGGTGTGGTGTAAGAATTTAATGAAATCCTGAATAGTAAATATAAAATGAAAAGTACAACTGTCTGCATTTCAGAGATAAACTTGATCTGTATTTTGTATGTATGTACAGTTTTACTTTACCTAGCTTTACTCGAGCCTAGTTTTTGGACTGGAAATACCAGCACAAGATGTTTCTATTTGATCAAATAATTATTTTTAGTGCGTTTGATATTATATCTTTTATTACTGAACACTCTTATGTTATAATGCATAGAATAATATTTCTCTATCTAAATTGAAAAGAAGGATACGGTCGATATCTTGCAGCAAATTAGAGAACATGGTCCAGGCTCAGAGTAGTGTAGCTGAAGGTAGTTGAGGGCTTTGGAGCTAGTTTTAAATTTTTACTGCTGGCCTGCTACTTGTTAAATATTTTAAAACTGAAGAGAAAGTTGAATGAAGAGGAAGGTAGTCACTGGTAAACAAAAGGTAGCTGGTCATATTGGCATGGGAATAGCAAAGTCTTTAAAGGTCTAAAGCAAAAGGAGAATTACAGGGAAAGTAACCAAAAATTAAACAATAAATGCAAATAAATGTGGAGTTAAGTGGAGCCTTCAAGATACTGGCCAAATACTTCAATACTATATAGAAAGTGAAAAATGGTGACAGGATGCTGTTTATAACTTACCAGATATGTGGTTTGATTAGAAGGGTAGAGAATTACTGTTATAGTACATCCAACAGGAGTGGCAGCAAGATTAGAGAGTAGTGTGGCAAGTGAAAAGATGACTGTAATGAGCAAAACAAAAAAAACAGTGAAATTTGATCTTGTTTTCACATCAGTAGTGGTTACTCCAGGGTTGATACCAAATTGTCAAAAATTAATTACATGAAACCAGGTTTGAATTTGTATTTTCTCTGGAAGTTCTTCTGAATTGGTGGTGGTGAGGCACTGGCACAGATTGCCCAGAGGAGCTGTGGATGCCCCATCGCTGGAAGCGTTCAGGGCCAGGTTGGACGGGGCTCTGAGCGACCTGCTCTGGTGGAAGCTGTCCCTGCACAGGGGTTGGAACTAGGTGATCTCTAAGGTCCCTTCCAACCCAAACTGTTCTATGATTCTGTGAATGCCAAAGTAAAAACTGCCAAAATTACCTGTTGTGAAACTGAAATAACTTTTGTTATGTATCAATTTTATTTCAGAGAACTTCATAAAAAATTTCAGTATTCTCTACAGTCCCTTGAAAAGGCATCTTGTTGATGACCCTTCAGTCCATTTTCATGAACAGCGTGTAATCACTGAAGTGACTACTAACACCTTTCACGATACTGTGTTTTTGAGTGAAAAGGTACACCTCATTACTGAAAAAGTTTCTTGCAAAAAGTGTCCATGACTTCGTTTTTCCTTTTCCTTTCTTTCACTGTAGCAGGAGCTTATGCTAAATACATAAGGTTTGAGGTAACATTGAAGGGTATTCTGATTTCTGTTTCATACCTCAACGGAAATAAATACACCACAACTTTTTTTTTCTACGTATTAGATTAAAAAAAAAAAAAAGTTACTTTAAAAAAAGTTTAAAATTATTGCAAAGTAGATATAATGGGGAAAAAAAAGTAGAAAGTTTTAAACATAACGTATTATTTGGAAGCACACGGCAAAAATCCCAAAACTCTCACAGGTAAAAGCTTTCCAATTGCATGCTATGAAATTGCTTTACCTAAGATGTCATTCTGAACAGCAGTTAAATTACTTTGATTCTTAAAGGTGTGATAGCAAGGGTTAATATCCATTGTCTCTCAGGTCTGCGGTGAATGTATACATCTCCATTAATTACTTTCCAGCAGCCCTAGCTTCTAGAGGCAAGAAGCAGAAGTCTAGACATCGTCTCCACTCTGCCCCCCTCAGCCCACAGTACACAGTCCCTGTTAGATAGATAGGAATTTAAGATTGCTAAAGAACCGTGGGAAATGTAGTAAAGTTTGGTGCATTTTCACTTAAAGGGAATGATCCTAAACTAAATAATCTAAATAAATAAATCTTCATTTTTTGTCTTTTTCTTTATGGAAAGAGAATTCCCCAAGAGCTTTTGTGTGCTAACTCTGTAGACAGAGGCCATCAGTAAATAGCTTATAATAAAATTTATTAACATTAAGATATAGTTTTCTTTCACATTTTAAGGGTTCAAAGTTTTAGAAGACTAGTCATTCTTTACTGCAGGTTAACTACAATAGATAATGAAACTCCTCTCCATTTCATTTTCCAGAATGTCTTGCTGCTCTATTATGCACAGTGGTGTGGATTCTGTGCTTCTCTTAATCACATCTTCATTCAACTTGCTCGGCTTTTGCCTCCAGATAATTTCACTGTGGCAAGGTAAAAAAGATTCTAATTTCATCTCTCTAGAATATTCTAATGTAAGTTCATTGAGGTCATCAGCCTAGAAAATAATTACTTTTTGTCTCCCTACAGTCTTGCAACAGTGGATGTGAATGTCATCTGCTTAATTTCTCTTTGAATGTATTATTTTGTTGTCTTTCATATAAATTTGATGGGTTTCAATCTCACTGCAGTAGTTATGCAGTTTAATTAAAATGAATTTTTAACAGTACGATTAACCTTGAAGCTGGGATGGAGGAAGGGGAAGGGAAGAATAAAACCAAGAAAACTTGGAGGTCGAGATAAAACCAAACAAAATCATTTAATAATTGAAGGCTAAATGGAAGGAGAATGAAGAAAGCAAACCAAGTGACGCAAAGGCAGTCACTCACCACCTCCTGTGGACAGGCTGATGCCCAGACTGTTCCCCAGTAAGAACTGCCCGAAGCCCCCCTCTTTTCCCTTTATTGCTGAGCTTGTTCTGTGGTATGGAATAGCTCTTTGGTTGGTTCAGCTCGTAGGCCTGTGGTGTCCCCACCCCCAGAGTATCCACTGCAGGGGCGGAGCGAGAAGCGGAGAAGGCCTTGGTGCTGTGGAAGCGCTGTTCAGCCACAACCACAGCATTCCTGTGTTATCAACACTCTTTTCATCACAAATCTAAAACAGCACCATACAAGCTACTATGAAGAAAATTAACTCTATCCTAGCCAAAACCAGTTTATAGACACATACATCTATATTTATAAGACGACATGGTTTTGTTTTGGTGTTTCCAGAGTTTTTAATGTTTCAGTGCAAACCAAACGTTGTTAATTTATTTGATAATACATCAAGACTTACAACATTGGGTCTAACTGTGTCCTTGTGTCATTCTGACTGAACTTACTCCAGGAGGCAGCATGAGATGTACAGGAAAAAAATTTCAGTTAAAAATCTGGATTACAAACATCACCTGTTTGAATTGCAGCTTTATTCCCACAGATGTAATGCTGCTCCAAAATCTACACCCATTCTTTTTCCTGACTTTGAAGTTCTCTCATTTGCTCCCTTATTTTTATTGCAGTATTACTGATGTGATTGTCTCTATGGTTTTTCTGTAATAAAATCATTGTAATTAATAAGAATTTTATTTGTAATCAAAGAAAACCTAAAAATGCAGAGAAAAACATAAAAAGCAATTGAACAAGTCTTTAATTCACAAAATCTTGTGTTCCTTTCTACATAGAGCTGTAGAAAAAATAGTGCCTGTAAGAATGTGCTTGTCCTTGGAAGCAGCAAAGTAATTTACTCCCAAAACTACTTAAGGGGAAAATATTCATAGAGTTGTACTTAAGGAACAAATTAATGAATAGAAAAAGCTTCAGTCTCCTGTTGAAACTTCGGCTGGTCTGTTTCAGAAAAGGAAGGTGTGTACATAGGGAGCATGTGTACATAATGAGCGACTGTGCAATTTAATTGCTGAGTGAGAGCAGTTGGAATATGGTACTTTTTTTCTAGGAAAAAACCCCACACATATTTGTTAAACTGAGATTCATCATCTTGAACATTGGTAATTATTTCTGCTGACTCACATGCACAACAGATTTTTGACATAACACATTTAGACTTACTTTCACAGATATTTGCATTTATTTCTTCCCAGTCCCTAAAATGGTGTTTTACAAGAAAATACAGATTGCTCATCTGCCTGTTCTCTTAATCAGTGTGTCTTTTCTTAACAGGATTGATATCACTCGAAATGACCTTCCATGGGAATTTATGACAGACCGTCTCCCAACCATTTTATTTTTTCCTCATCAGAGGTAATGTAATTATTTTCCCTGTGGGTTTTTAACTTTCATTTTACTAAGTTATAATAATTATCTGGTTACATGTCTTTGTAGAGAAAAAAGCCAAACAGTAATTAATTTCCATATATACATTCTTACTTCATGCATATTCTAAATAAATAAAAAAATCCAACAAAAAAAAACAAAAACAACCCACAAGAGACATGGATTTAATTCAGTAAAGAAATAATTTCATGTATATAAATTCTACCGCAACTTCCAACTCATTGTCTCCCCTACTTCGTGCAGTCAGCCTTGCAAATCAGCCTCGGATCAGGCTTCCTCTGCCACATTCCTCCAGCTCAGTTCCAGTCCTTTTCTGTTCCTTGGGTTAATCAGGAACTCAGCCGGTGTACACTTCCAAGGTGTGTACCTGTCTACATAAAGGCAGTGCTGCCTTCATCCCCCACTTACTAAAAGCTGAAGTCTTCCATGCCAGTACCCCAGTCCAGTTACCTGTCAAGTTCTGCAGATTCCACTGGGTCTTGGTTTTGCGCATTTTCCAGCATTCAGACTCTTCATCTCTCATTTGCACGGTCCATTACTTTTCGCTGGCTTGAGTGGCTACAAGCAGAGGACTCTGCTTTAAAGATGAGTAGTCTCAGTTTTAGTTAAAGATGGTAATTACAAGAGTAACTTGGTTGATCCCCAGAAGTCTGCAGGGGAAGAAAAATCATGTTGCTTATGCTTCCAGAAATAGCTTAATTGTAATGAATAGGAGCCTTAACTGGCTGAAGTTCTTGAATTGTTGAGAAAATATGGTACCTGTCTTCTACATGAAATACAGTTCAGTTCTCAGTAAATGAAATAAGTGCATGTTTATATCCAGTATGCTAATGAGTTGGATTTCAGAGAAAGCATTTTTGAGGCAATTGTAAAAGGTAATCCCTGTTCTGGATGCACAGTGTAAGCAATTCAGAAATGTCATGTCACATATGAGGGCATGGAGGAGTTGTCCATGATGTGTGTTGTAGAGGAAGAAGCAGTAGTAAACTCTTGAAGCATTAGGCGTTATACTTGAATCTGGCTTCTTGCTTTGGAGTAATTTTTGTTTGGGTTAATCCTGACTTGTTTAATTAATCCCGTCTGAAGGTATGCTACATACTGTTAATCTGGTTATGAATTGGCAACTAAGGGGAAGTAAACAAAGCTTTTCTCCTCTGTTTTGATGGCTTTCTAATGAAAGAGAGAATATGCTTCTGACTAGCGTAGGCTGAAGACAATACAAAGTGATGAACCACTAGCTAGCTTCCCCGTTAAACATACATGAAGTAGCTCTACTCTAACAGCAGGCAGCAGACTCATGTTTCGCTGGAACACACTGAGTGAAGGCTGAAGATGTATCTGGTTCAGAAAGAGAAGGTTAAGATTTTGTTCCTATCTAGTCTTTACAGGACAGTTTAGCCTCCTGTGTTTTATGACATAAGTATGCACATGGTTCAGAAAGGGCAATAACTTTAACATTTGAACAGCTGGGGGTTGTGAGTGTCTGTTGGTGGTCAGTAGTCTTGAGGGAGAAATTTGTTACTTGGCCATCTTCAAACAGCGTGGACTCTTCTTGTTAGGTTAAGAGTAACAGTTACGCTGTTGAAACAAGCAATGGGCCTAATCCACATGCTCAGCTTAGTATTCACAGTCACATAATGAGCTTCAGGAAAAAAGAAGAAACCCAAAAACTTGTTTGGTTTGCTTCCTGGATCACCCCAGTGACATAAAGACAAAGTAAGAGGAGTAAGTAAAAAGAGTTGATTTTTCACAGCAAAAAGGCCTTGCTACTGACTGAACTGACTGTTTAAAAACAAACTGTACTTTTCTGCTCCTTGCAATACCCTTCTGATGTTGGAACACATTAAGCTACTTCTTCCAGGATAATATGTATAGGCTCAAAATAGTAATTTCCCATCAGATAGCTTTATACATCTGGACTTACTTATCTCCTAACAATTTAGGTGGAATTAGAAACACTTAAATTATGTCCTTCAGCTTATTAAAAAATGTTAATATAAGTATGCTCTGTTCACACTGACTTAACAGTCATGCTACCATATGAGCTTCAAGCTCATAAAAAAAAAAAAATTATCCTGGTTGAGAGTAAAATTTGTTTCCTGAAATTTGTCAAAGTTTTGCTCTCAGACAAATACCAACCCAGTGTAAAGATGCTTACAGCACTGGAATACAGGCAAAAGGGTTAATCAGAAGAAAATATTGTGTGCTCTGTTTTTTCCAAGCTGCTATATTAACCATGCTTGATTTAAAAACAAGATGTCAGGTTGGAGTTAAACAGCAGATGCTTAGATAAAATTATTATTGCTTACCTCTGAGTGTTTTAATATTAACTTGTTATGTCGTTCTAGGAAGGAACAAAGTGTGAAGTTCCCTGAAGACTTTTCAGTTAACCTTCCTAATCTCCTTAAATTTATTTTACATCACTCAAGTTTTTCTTCATCAGAGCCCTGTACCAAAGAATGCCTACATAAAGAGACAGTTCTACAGCAAGGACACATCTCCCACTTAGAGAGAGAAATTCAGCAACTAAGATCAGAAATCAGTGCCCTTCATCTGGCCCATGACCAGCTTGAAGCACAGCTTTCTGAAGCTAGGAGAGAGGAACACAGACTACAGCAGCAAAAACACACACTGGAAAAGCAGCACAAGACTCTGCAGCTCCACAGTGAGCAATTACAGGCCACATATGACCAGAAGAATCAAGAATTATTAGAAATGGCTGAAAAACTTCAAGAATTAGCTGATGCATCAGAAAACCTCCTTAAAGAGAATACTTTACTAAGAATCCTGGTGGCATCAAGGGAAGGAAAGCTACACAGCAAAGATGAAATTAAAGAATCCCTTCAGTCAGAGCAAACACTTTCTGAAGATAGTGATGGATCAGTTTCAACAGTTACTACCACACTAGAGGAAAAAAAGATTGATAATATTGATACCATAGAGACAGAGCACAGTAGTGGAAACAGGACAGAATGATTGCTTACACAAAGTCAAATGATGCAGTATTGGGTAGGTATTTATGCAAATTTTATTGAAATTCATTGTAAATAAGGACTTCTTTCCCCCCCCACATGATCTAGAAAAAGAAAAATCAAATGGAATATTTTTGTATACTTGAACAACTTATTAGATACCCATGTCTAAAGAGAAGAGGAGAAAGGAAAACACTTTCTGCACTTTACTATTGCACTAACTTGCAAACACCTATCCATTTAAGTTAAAGATGCTGATTTTTAGGGGCAGCAGTGTGAAGCGCCTCTGACTAAGGACCAGTTATTTTCCACTGGCTTTCTCTTACAGCTGCTAGAAGAGCTATTAGACCTTTGATTTATACTTTTCCATGATTTCTGAAGTTTACCCTTTACACTGCAGTCTTTTTGCTGAATTAAAATAGAGAGACTTCTTCCATATAATCAGTAAACTTGAATGGACAAAGTCATCAACTATTCTGGTCTAGAACTTCAGCACTTTGTATCACTTTTGTATACCAGTTCTCTGACTGTCTTGAAAGCTGCAAGAGCCATGTGTGAACTGTTCTCTACTGAAAAACTAAAGAAAGTCTTACTGAATGAATCCTTCTCTCCTTGATTTGTAAAAGGTCTAAAATACAGCAGTTTAAGTGTATGGGTCTGGCTATACATGCAAGTCATTAGACTAGTATCTTAAAAAAAAAAGCGCATGTGCCAGGGTAAGAACAGCCCTTTATCAGGTACACCCTACATGGTACTCAAGAGGCAAGAGGAGGATCCTTTTACTGCATGACAGCATTAATTTTGCTTCCAATTACAGACTTCAATTAAAAAAGGGACAAATATAGCAATAAATACGTAAGCCAGCATCTTACTGTAGAAGGAAGGGACAAGACTCTTTTTGTTGAGTCCATTATTATCTTGCATACAGTTACAACTATCAAGCAAGCTTGCTAGGCCTATGTTCCTTAGCTGTTCCACAGGTACAGTACAAGCAGCAAGTCTAATGGTTCCTGAAGAACTTGGACTTCATTATTTGTAACTTATTTTAGGGAACAGATTGACAGTAGCTTTTTTTTTCTCCTAGGCAATTAAATGTTTAAAATTTTAGGCAAAGGAAAGCTACATATAAAGTCATAGAAAACAGTGGCCTCAAGGCATGTATGCCTACCCTAAAAGTTTTAGACTATGCAAGCTGCCATTGGTGGCTCAGTGTTGTTCCTTCTCCTCCCCTTTGTCCCCTGCCCTTGCCCCAAACCTTTGAGGTCTAGAACTCAGTATTTCACACATCTTCTTACAGTTCCTATAGCTGAACTGTAGCACAGAGCTGGAAATGGAAGGGATGTCCTTATTTCAAAGGACTTTCCCTCTGCTAGTTAAAAACTTTTCCAAACTGACCAGCAATCTTCCTTCCCTTAACATTTGTTTTTGTAGGAAAGGCTGAAACTTAACTCTCTTGATTTAACTGTACTATTACAAGATATCTACAAGATACATGAACTGAATCCTATAGTTGACTTGTCTGTAGACTAAAATGCCTTTTTATAACAGGCCGTTAACATATACCCTAACTGCTAAGTACACAAACAGGGATTCTACAAAAAATTCATTCTGGTTGCACTTATGCCACTTTTAGTAAGAAACCACTTCAGCAATTTCAGCATGGAGACCTGCAGAAAAGTAAAGCCTGCTCTACTGCCATTTCAAACTTCTGGAAACCGTCTGGACCACCCCCGCCAAGGGTTCAGTATCCATCATTAGTTCCCAGGTTAGAATCCATCAAAATGGCAGTTTCCTTGCAGTAGCTACATAGTTGGAGAACTCAGTTCTAGCAGCCAAGAGCTTGACCTACCTAACTGCAATTAAAGAAAATCACTTCCTTTCTTGTATCTCCTCCCTCAACATGTTACTGAAGGCTTATACCTTCTTTTCACAGAAAGCATTCTGCATCAGTCCAGTGAACTGTTAAGAGCAGGAGTTGTGACTTTATGGCTGCGCACTCAAGTTAATAGCAGAAGCAGGTTTTCACTACAGATTTGGTTTTGAAGGTCTGGAATGCCATCTACAGTTGTGGTTCAAGAGTCACCTTGTGTGTTACGTACAGTTGCATCATATTATTCCCATATGCTGTGGAACGCAAAGCAAAAAACTTCTGGCAGCCTATTTACAGTTCACAGTTGTCAAGTTGTTCACATTACAGTAGTAACTCCATCAAAATAGGCTCAGCTAAACATTCAAGTAACAAAAAATGCTAGTAGTCTCTTCACACCAATATATCCCTGTATCCATTGCCAGCAATGGACATTACACCAGGTGAGTCAGCTCCTGTCATAGAGGAATTAGGATACACAGTTGATGCAAAGTGCAACTTCTCAGTGCATGCAGTTGCAAAAAGCTTATTTAATCCTTATCAGGGTGTTTTCTGATGAGTAGCATCTATGTGACCAGGTTCTTCACAGTACGGAGATTCTTCTGCTGGTTACACACGTCATGAGCATAGTCTATACACTTGTTACTCCAAGTTAGCTATGTACTTCTGTTCCATTTGGAGTTAACTTTGCTTTCCTCTCTACACAAGGTCCTTTAGCAGAGTACTGCACCAGAAGAAAGGGCTCTTTAGTCTCCCCTTCACCCACAATGCTCTCCTCATCTTCAGACTGGCTGATCCTCTGCAGACGCAGGTAACACCAGCAGCCCAGAATCAAGGCACCAAGAGCTGCAATAGCAATCAAAATAACAATAACAGTCACCACTCCAGTGGTGGGGCTATGATCCATAATAGACATGATCGATATTTCAGGTTGTCCAGCTTCTTTAAAGAGATTCTTCTGTTGTCACTGTCAGGCTTGCTGCATCTTCAAACACCTGCAGTGAAAAAAAAGACACTTAATGTACAGCTTTACCATAGTCAGCAACAGTATATTCATGGTTGGTAACCTTCACAATGCCACATGACCCTCTTGCCTTCAGTGCTTTGAGCTTCTCACACTCCTACAGTTCTTAACTCATTTTAAGCTGCATCTTCAAACTGCTTTTGAAGATGGAAGTTTCAACATCAAACTAAGGGAAATGAAAGCTAAACTTACTTCAACTTTTGATATGCTTGTCCAGATAGCACATGGTCAGTTTCCTAAGAGGTAACAATTTTTGTTAGGAGACAAGACAAACTCATAGTGGACTGTATGGGAGGTATATAGATTTATCATAGCCTCATAATAGCTACTTTGAAGAGAATCAACTCTTACCCCAGCCAAACCCTGCACATTCTGTCCATAACACTAATCTGTTTAGAAGGGTTGACTACCTAATGAATTGGTTGTTCACTGAGCTGATAAAAAACAATAGATGTTGCTTTACTTGCATCTTTCTAAGCAGCAGGTAGAGCTAGATTTATTGAAGACTAACAAAACACAAGGGCAAGATCCTTATTTTAAGCTTCTGCACCTCTTAGTGGCTTTCAAGCCACGAGAGTCAGGTAGTGTGTTAGGACTGCAGCTGAAACTGGAACAGAGGCAGCAGGCAGGAAAATAGGAGAGCTGAGGAACTCCAAGGCTTCCTTAGTCTGCTGTAGAGTTTTGGCAGGACAGAAATTTATTGGGAATGTCTTTTGCCACTTCACTCCCAAATTCACACCACTTTTTAAAGAGGTAATGTGAGCTTTGCCTTAAATCTCAAAGTTACTGTTCACAAAGTTGGTAGCTTTGAGTTCCTCTGCTTCAAAGTCACTCCTTTATTACTTTTCTTTCCTACTACCCTAGCCCTTTAACAAGACAGAAACTCTGCTTAAGAGTTTAGTAGAGACCAGAGCCAGTCCTACCCAGGAACACGTCTTACCTCTGTACTGCTGTAGGAATTGGGCTAGGGCTCAATACTACAGTTTCAGGTACAACAGATCCAGTCCCTTGTGGCTCT
>WHYT01017230.1:678433-743121 GCA_009806455.1 Tetrax tetrax | reverse complement strand
CCGGGATCGATCCCGCCGCGCTCACCCTCTGCCGCGGCCCCGCCGCTCTCCTCGCGCTCCGGCGCACCCACCGACGCCACCGCGGGCGCGACGGCTCCTTCCCCGCCCGCGCCGCCTTATATCGGGGGCCGGGCGGCGCCGCGCGGCGGCCAATCGGCGCCCGGCGCGCAGGGCCCGGCCAGCAACAGCTGAGGGGCGGCGCTGCGGCGGCTCCGGCTCGGCTCGGCTCGGCTCGGCTCGGCTCCTCCGGCCCCGCCCTTTCTCTGAGGGCGGCGGTGGGCGCCCGCGCCCTCCCGGTCAGGGCTTGGCGGTCGCGGGGCGCGGAGCCGGCGGGGCCGAGGAAGGCGACGCGGGGGTAAGGGGCTCCCCTGAGGGGGTGCAGCCCCTCCCGCCGCCGCCGCCCTCGGCCGCCTCAGCCCTGCCCGGCGGCGAAGCGAGGGCGTGAAGGAGAAGCGGCGGGGCGGGAAGACGGCGTCTGCGCTGAGCAGCCCCGCAGCCGCCCTCACGAAGGGACCGAGGGTGCCAGACGTTCCTGCCGCGGCCGCCGCCGGGGTGAAACCCCTCAGCTACCGCCCTGACCCGGCAAGGGGCCCTTTCTCGGCTTCCCGCGCAGCCGTGCGGCAAGGGCGCGGTTCCCGCCCAGGCCACCCCGGGGCCCTGGCGCTGGGACAGCGCTGGCCGCACCGGCCGGCCCGGGCCAGGCCTTCCCGCCGGGGGCTCGGTGCGGACAGCGTGAGAAGCCTCCGCCGTTCCCAGTAGTCTTCTGTCTCGAGCTGGTGTGGTATGATCTCATTCCCAGTATGGCCATTCTGTTCAGTAATTTACCCTGTGGTGGTGCAGTCACTGTCTGAACGCGTTAGGAAGTTGCCCAATACGGGGTTTCTTCGCCTTTCTGCTGGTTTGTCCTTACTCATGCCAGAGAGCGAAAAGATGACAGAGCATTGCAACTCCTCCGATGTGCGACAGTTACTGGCAAAACAGATCCCAACTTGTTTGAGGTTCATCTAAAGTCTTAAGAGATTCCTGGCAAAAGGGGTTTTGAGGGAACAGACTCTGACAGGTCAAGTTCAGAAGGTACCACGGGTTCCACAAACACCTGTTTTACAATACAGATGCTGGTTTATATAATGTACAGTTTTCCAGGGAGTGAAAGTAATTGTTCCTTGCATTAACGCTGTGTCCATCATGAGCATGTGAGAATCCTAAGTGCACTGTCCCTTTTCATTCTAATTCAGTGAAAAGCTAAATATGGCTCAGGACCCAGACGGATGCCTCAGCTCCTCTGCTTGCTCTCAGTGCTGTCCAGACATGAGCCATTTTTTGCCAGGAAGCTGTACAGCCCTGCTCACACATTTCAGTGTCTCAGGAACCCTTCCTAAGAGGACAGGTAACTCTGGACTGCTCAAAAATCCTACCTAGCCAGTTTGCAGTATTAGCAGAGAAGCTGTCTCATGCTAGACTGCCCGAAGCACACCATCTTGTAGTTTTGTTTAATCAAAAATGCACAGTAGCATGGAATACCTGAGATATCACAGTGAATTAAGAATATTTTAGAAAAGGCATTGTTTAATGTAAAATTAGTGTTTTATTTAAGCTTTGGATCTAATGAGTGTAGCATGGCATCAGTTTCTACTGTCTTTATGGATCAGCCACCGCAGAAGAGATGATAAAGTACTGCTAAACACACCTTTAGTTCAGAAGCTTTTTTGAAAGAAAGTGGAAGACCAAGCACCGACACTGGGTTCCTTTCACTGTTAGTAACTAATGGTCTAGATTGTCTGGTGAAGCAATATTGGCCATGACAGTAACTTATCTATCTGTCAAGTGAGGAGATGCAGCGGTAGCATTTGGGCCACTACTAGTGAGATGTCTAAATCCCATTTAAATATTTGAATCTCTACGGAGATGCCTGTTTTACTTATGTAACCATGGATCTAGACTCCACTGTATACGAGTGTCCTTATCCACGTCAGTGAGAAGGGTCATGCCCTTTTGTACAAAAAGCATGAATGCAATTACAATAGAGCTGACTGGTAAAAGCTATCCAGTAATAGCACAGCCTTAAGAGAAGACCAGCAATCTCTTCCAACATAATTTGAAAACTTTTTGCCTTTGAGAAACTTTTAATAGTGATTTTGTAATTCATATTTAGTAAATTGCACAGAGAACAAAGCAGGTTCATTCACATCAGTTTCTTATATTTGCAAATGGGCTGCTTGATCTGTGCAGGCTTATAGTGTGGGGAATTTCCAGTTCTCTGTGGAGAAAGTACAGGGCTGTTAATCTTTCAGAACTACTTAAAAACTTCTCTTATTCTGCCACCTTCACCTGTCCCCAGTTAATGCCTAAGGCTTAGAGCAGGGGCAAAGCTCTAGTGACCTCTGATCCTCACGGCTGGGGAGTAGAAAAACCCACTTTATACCTCTCAGGAGCTTGTGAAGCATACTGGCAGATTCAGCTAAAGCAATCAAGACTCTTCAGCTGTGCTAGGGATGAAAAATTGAGTTTCCTCTCATTTATTTACTATTGCACCTTAGCTGTGCACAAGGAATGTACAACTGTGAACATGCAACATGCTTGTATAGGAAGTAGTTTTCTCTTCCTGGAAAAAAAAAAAAATGTTTATCAATAAGATTTTTCCCCCAATATCAATAATTTACATAAACAGATTTAACAATTTTCTGAATTTTATATCATCATTTAAAGCATATTCTCTTTGGTGCACTTGGCAGCCTCTGTGGCAGTGTCAGGTTTACAATTGGACTTGATGATCTTAAAGGTCTTTTCCAACCTAAATGGTTCTCTGATTCTATAATTCTCTTGCTTTGATGCTTTCATATCACAGCACTCAACATTTGAAACCATTACATATGCTTATTGACTTCACTGGGAATTATATGCAGAAGAATTCTCAGGCCAGCTGTAATTATTGTCGCAGTCCTGCTCCCTGCTGGAGCTGCTCTTACCTCTAGCATAGTTTCTGGCAATGTTGATTTTAAGAGTTACTAATTATAGAGATCCTTGGTTTCTCTTCAAGAACTGTCAGAGAAATTCATGATCAGATTAAGAGCTGACTATATTTTATTTTGCTACAGAGAAATTGTTTCCAATGGTAACTAGTAAAATAAAACCTATAATACCTCTTCAATTTTCTGGTGTTTTGTAGCACCCCTTGCTGCAAAATGTGTTCGGTAATCATCTTTGTACTGTAGGAAGTGTATTGGAGAAACAGACTGGTTCACACAGAACATTTTTTAACTGTTCCTTAGAAATAGCTGTTTTGGAAGTCTATAGAGGGATGGTTAAATAGGACAAAATGCCACTCTCTGCCAAAATCTCTATTCAAGGAGGTATAAGTGACAACTTGCACCTTTACTTTACAGGCCCACGGGAGAGCAGGTATCGCAGAGAAAAGGGGACCAAGCTGAATCTCTCAAGCAGCTTTGGCAAGTAAGTTTTATCTTTTCTTATTTCACCTGAAAGAAGGGAATGAGAAATTATTAATTGAGCTCTGCACATAAAGGGGAATGAAAGTATATGAAGAGTCTGTCCAGATGTAAGTTTAATTTTCAAAAGTTTTATGAAACCCACAGAGTATTACTAAAGTAAGACTTGCTTCCTCTACCAGGGCATGCTGTGCGTGCCCCAGAAGCTTTTCTTGTATTCTTCTGCTTGGAACTCTACCAGTTTCTCATAGCCTTGTGCTTAAGAAATAATCTGGGTTTTTTTTGTACTCAGTCGGGGGTGAGGCTGGTATCTCCACAGCTCCAACTGTTGTCTGAAAGTCTGAGGTTGTTTTTTACCTTTCAGCTGTTTGACACACAACATACTGGTTGACCTCTTTAGTATATTAGAAACTTTTCCATTGCATTTAGAAAATGTGGTGCATTTGCTCTTCAGTGATGAGAGAATGAAGGCAATTGATACTCCTGAGAATAGGGGAATGAGCATGTTTTTTTATTTTAAAGTGTTTGGCAGTCATTACAAAGTAACATCACTGGTTAGCCTGTGCAGTTCTGAATATCCATTTGTAATTATACGTATATATTCCTGTGTCCACGCTGCACCTTACTCACATTTTCCTGTGATTCACAAAGCGTAAAAGCACTTTTAAGATTACTGTGAGAATAGTCTCACTGTATATCTGAGTAGGAAACAATTCACTTCAGCATTAATTCCACCCTCAGGAATCCCCACCTTATATATTTAAAAGAAAACCCTCAAAAGGTTGTTCTTATGTGACAGCAGTAATGGCAATGATGAATTATCTTATTCTGATTAGTGCTGTAAGTAAGTGGTACTTCATGATGACAAACTGTGAATCTGGGCCAGGAAGAAAGGATTGTTTAAAACCCATTTGAGCATAAGCTTAGCTTCAGGCTTCCAAAGGCTGAAATCCTTTTTGGCACAGAACCTAACTTGGGACGAGAGTTGTTTCTTCTTGTGTGCCTTGCCTTCTGCCTTGAAAGAGCAGCTTTTATATGAAATTACGCAGATGATAATTTAAGTTCTATATGTCATATTGACACTGAAAAGTCTCATCTTTATTTTGCTGCACAGCTCTCTCCTGTTCACATCTACTGCTTCAAAATATGCAAAATGAGAAATTTATTGTCTTTTGCTGTGTTGGAACATGTTTGTCCCATGCTTTGGAGGCTAGTTTTGTATCTGAAGACTGATAAGCAAGGTGCAAGGCATTTCCTTTCTGCAGCAATTATTTATAAAGCTTTATGCCGGAGTTGTGAAGCTTACTGAGAAAAGGCATCTGCTGATAGTGCCACTCAGGGTACCTGGCTGTATACAGACAGCTTCCCATCCTTCCGGGTTATTACTTTGAATCTAACAGTTATTTTAAAACGTATTATTTTAAACATGACACTGTACAGATTTTAGCGAAATCGAGTGTTGCTTTGTATTTAGGCTGCAGGAACCATCTGTAGTAGACATGAGAGGTGACAGTTTCCTAGTTGAAAGATCTGGCATTGTAATAAACTTCACTTTGCGGGAACAGTGTTTGCTTGATAACTGTGTTATCCTGAAAAACAGATTCCTTGATATACATTTGGAAACCACATTTGGTAGAGTTGTTCAGCATTTCCTTCAATTTAACTTTACCACGAAGACATATACAACAAAGCTATTCCCTGCTCCAAGACTGAAGGCAGAGCCAAAAAGTTTTTATTTTAGTTCTTTCTCTCATCCATGGAAAAACCCCACATATTTAATGTTCCTGCATGTAGCAGCCTTTTCCCCTTCTTGATGAACCTAGCACACTCCTATTTCCTTCTGTCATCACCAGAATATGCTTTTACTTTGGCAAAGCAATCTCCTTTTTTTGCAGGACAAACAGTCTGCAATCAGCTCCTGACTAGTTTCTTAGTATGAAACTGAAGGACTGCACAAATGGCTATGATCAGATCAGCAAGAGCTTAGCCTCCTTCACAGCCTGCAGATACTCCAGAGGAGCAGGGAGTCTTTAAAAATGACATTGCTAACCGTTAAGTGGTTGGTTGGTGTTTTGTTTAATGAAGAAACATTTCCTGATAAATGGGGTGATTGAGCTACTTTCTGGAAGAGCTGACCACATGAACTACTATAGAATAGTACAGAAATATGTAAAGAGAAAGGACATTACCCTCCTTTTCCTAGAAAATATTAACATAATGGTGGATTTATCAGGATTGTAAAATCAGTGATACCCCCCCCCCCAAGAAATCAAAAGACATTTTTTTTTCTGGTTTTGCTTCTTAGACAATTTGGGCCTAACTTTAATCTATTAATTCTTTTCTCTAAAGCTTGCAGAGGCTTACAGTACTTCTGAACTTCAGGCTTTCTCTTTGCTTTTTCTCTGTAGAGATTTCCCAGGGAATCTTCTTGAAGAACTTCCTTGTTGTGTTTTTCTTATCCCTTCCCTTTTCAGAAAAGAAGCAAGTGTATAGGTTTAAAAAAGTATTCATCTGTTCAAATCAAATAATTACAGTATTAACGCAACCAAACTGGTTTGGCTGTAAACCTCCTCCGTTTTCATTCTCTCTGCTTCGTTTTTATTTATTGATTTACTTCTGATGTTACACCTCTTCCAGTTCTCCAGACCGCTGTAGACTCACCTTGGAAAATTTTATAAGTAATACCAGAATGTCTTATAGAAAAAAAAACAACAACAAAATAAAATTATGTGTTTAAAAAAAAAACAACAAAAACAAACAAACAAACAAACGCAAGCTGCAGTCACATTTTCTGACCTTTTCACTTACACATTATAAAGAAGGCTCTAAGTTTTCTTTTATTTTTATGAGTGAAAAGAGGAAGGAGAAAGAGAGAGAACAACATTCACATTCATAAGTGAATCCAGAAGAAGGGGGCAGCACAGGG
Source organism: Tetrax tetrax (assembly GCA_009806455.1). Lineage (NCBI taxonomy): Eukaryota > Metazoa > Chordata > Aves > Otidiformes > Otididae > Tetrax > Tetrax tetrax. The sequence continues at coordinate 736,749 of WHYT01017230.1, read as the reverse complement.
AGAGCAGTGCTGAGGAGACATTTGTCCCTAAGAGTCCAAGGCCTCTAGATTATGGACCCCTAAATTTTACGGAGTATCTTCTTCTTTATACCAGGTATTAAAAACAACAATTGTAAAGAGTTCTAGTGTGTGTATATAGCTCTTGTTAATAATAAGTCCTTGGCCAGTTTTGGAGGTATGGGCAGGTCAATCAGTACCCCATCCTGTGCACTGGAACTGAAGCTTTTCTCTTTCAAGTTTACCACTCTAAGTGCTTTTGATCAAATAAAGAAAAAGTATTTTTAAACATCTACCAAATTTTTAGTCCTCTCCTTGTTTACTGCTTCCCCTGCTTGGGCCATATTTCTTCTCTGGTCTTCAAGACACATATTGAATGTGTTAGCTGGTGAAGCCCAAAGAAATCTGATTAGTTGCATGTTTAAAACACATTTTTTACCTTTTCAGCATACAGAGTAGAATAAGCTATTTCGTCCATATGCTTCGTGGTGTCCTTGAGCTACATTCACATAGAGCTAGAAATTCAGATCGGAATGATATTGTTTTGAGGTTGATTAGTTACTGTCTGACAGTCTTACTAGATTTTATCACCATAGTTCTGCTTTTTACAGCAAGCGCTTCCTGGCGCAAATCATAATTTACACCAGCATTTATTGTGACAGATTGCCTCGCAGTGGAACATCTCTCCAGATGAAGCCTAGTTTGAACCTTCCCGACTGTAACCAAGAGAAAAAGAAATCCCTTGTTATCTCAACATTCGTGCCACCTTGCCTTATTTTGCTTTGAATTTTAGGAGCACTCCTGAAACCAAATCAGAGTAAACAGTTCAAACTGGAAGTGTCAGCCATTACAGAAAACTAGAAAACACTAAACGGCTGATACGTACAAAAAGTAGAAATCTAATGAAGACATGTGCTACTGCACTTAGTGATTACAACTGCCTGATGTCAGTAGAGAAGCTAGATGTGATTTAGAGACAAAATGGGTTTTGAGTGATGTAAACAGGGAAGGTGGAAACGATCTGGAAACCTAAACTCAAATTGATAAATCAATTCAGACAGCTCCATCTAGTCCCTTGATAACTCTGGTCACCAATTTTTTTTTCTTGCAAGTTTCCTGGTAAATTTTGCCTGGACATTGTTTTTCACTCCTCTGGGATCCTGGAAGGCAACCCACAACCTATGAAACCCAGGACAGGAATATCACATCAGAGCAGTCAGAACATTTTACATAGGCAATGTTTAATACATAAAGTAGTTATTTTATCTATTAGTAGGAATGACTATTACATATAGTAATCTGATTATGAATAATTGTTTCAGTTGCAATTAAGATTGTCAGATTAATTTCCTGAATACTAACAATTACTCACTATACTAGAAGCTGAGCCATGAGCTGTTCTGATGCTGTTTGTGCAAAAGCCTTCATTCTCCTTTATATTCCTGCAACTTTATCTATCTGTAACTCTCCCCTTTACTTCCATTGTTTCAAGTCTCAAGTAAAAACATTTTTACCTCTTTTAAGGTTAGGTGTACTCTCCCTTTGAAAATCTGCAGCTAGACATAATTTGAACTGCGTCTGCTCTGTAGTAACTGCATTATGCTATGTTAAACCCTAAATTTCAGAGTATGTGACTTTTGCTACATTATGATTATTGGTAGTATTCTGTGACCAGTTTAGGTAGCAGTAGCAGGGCCTCAGAGGGTGTTAAATGGAAGTTAGCTGTGGTAGATGGTGCACTGGTCACTGTGTGGAGGACCACATCTCCTGAAGAAGCCCAGAAAGCTGCAAGGATGCCAGAGTTCAACATGTGAATCTGGGGAGAGAGGTGCTGTACTGGAGTTACCAACATAGGCAAATCCTTAGGGGAGAGGGGGTTTGAAGACAAAGGAATTCAAAGTGTTAACCCTGCATGGTGAACAGCGCACAAGAAGTGTACGTTTATGCTTGACTGTTTTGCAACTAAAATTTTACATCCTTGTTTCATCAGCTAAGTGGCTTATTTGAGCAGTGCCAATTTCCTGCAAAGAGAGGGCAGCGTTGTGAGTGCCCGTGATCCAGGCCTGTGATCTGTGGGCAAGGAGCAGAGCAGCCTCTTCTCTAGTGACCTAGCTGTCTTGTTGACTCAGCTTTTAGAGCATTCTGGTTTTATAAATCTTTCTTTTGAGAAATGCAGATTAAGTTGTATCTGTCAAAAGTTCAGTGTAAATGTCATTTTTATTCTTTCCTTTGCTTGGAATACTCTAGTTTAGAACATCCTTTCTTGAGCAGAATTAATGCACTGGTAAAGCTGTTCTCTGCAAAACAGTTTACAGTAGCTGTCAGCATCAAATGTTTTCTAGGCATTACACTCGCTGCCTAGCAACCATGCCAGGGTAATCTTGCTGCAAGTCATCCGTGTGTGCAGTCCTGTCAGATAAAGGGACTTTGCTGCAGGATTACCCACCAGTCATTAGTCATTAATGACAAGGTATCTTTCCTACAGTACAAAGTGCTTGCAGATTCCCCAGAGTGAATGCACAAGACTTCAAAACAGCATTGCATTTTCCTGTAAAAGAAAACCTATACAGTATTCCTTATGGTGAGGTCTCCAGTCAGCAGTTATTCCCTGGAAGGCAACTTTTGTAGGAAATATTTGAACTTTTTTCTTCTGCTGTATTTCAGAATTCCAAAAGTGGAAGTGTATATTCTTTAAAGATGTTATTAATTGGTGTAAGAAATCAGATCACTGTACCACACTGAAAAATCTTGTTATCCTTTAAATACAATGAAGACGTTTCTCTTATTTCTGTCTCTTCCCTAGATGCTGTTACACTTGGTCTCCATTTTAGAGACTTCTGTGACTCTTGAAGAGTCTCATCTCTACCAGACTTCCCTGTGAGGTTTCTCTGCTATTATTTGTTATTGCAGCTATACTAATAATACTCTCCAGAGTTAGACATTGGCTAGCAAAGACAACATGCAGTAGTGGGGCTTGTAGGATATTGCAAATTGAATAACAGAACGTATGGTGAACATATGTTGAATGGTGCTGCAGGAGAGAGAAGTTATTTATGAATACAGGGCAATTCCTGTTATTCCTTTAGGCTTGTGAAGAGTCAAGAACTCTATGGTGAGAATATTAGCAGGAAAAACAGAGAACAGGCAATCTGAAGAACAAGAAAAATGATTTAAAAGCTAAAGGTGAATACAGAGCACTGGGAGACAGTGACAGTACCACCCCAGCAACTTGTGTGAATTACCCCCAAAATGACAGCCCCTTTCCATTTTCCGTGTTGTTGGGGCAGTGTAACTATGGAAAGACTCTGAATGTAGCAGTAGGGGGGATATAGGATATCAGATATGAAGTGCTTCTGGAGACACCTAATTCTGGCATTAGGTACACCTTTTTTAACAGAAAAAGCAATCAAATTTGTAGGTATTCAAACATGAAAAGTGTACTAAGGTGCAATTTACATCAGTGAACAGTTGTAACTGCAAACACTTTTGCTTTATACAGTGTATGGTTTCCATTTCTTATCAGATGTCTGGGTAGGGCTGTGACCAGAGTGACCATTTGTATGTCATATTTCCATTTTAAGTAGTAACAGGTTAATTCTATTTGCTAGAGTGTCAATGTGTAGCCAGATAAGCTGCACGTCTACATGTATGGCTTAGATTGTATCAATAGCCTAAATTGCTTTTCAGTGTTTTATTCAGATTAATAGTCATTACTCGAGCCTGTATAGTAGTGCAGAGCATTGGTGTTCATGTGTATGTTTCAAAGATGCATTGATCCTGGCTATGAATCTTGAATAATATAGAGGGAAAATTTAGATGAACAGCTTTGATGGAGTTAGTATTCCAGCCTCTTACGATGCATACAGGCCTGAAATGCTCTTTCTGTGGTTCCTCTGGTATATGACCAAGTCATGTGTAATCTTCTGATTGTTTAACAGGACAGTATTTACTAAATACTGACCAACAGCTGTAGCTGAGAGATCTACAATGTGCTCAGATGGCTGATAGACATGAAATGTAGACAGTAGGTCAGAACACTGGAGAATTTGAGTATGATCTCCAGACTAGCAGGAGGTACAGTTCAGAGGGCTGAAAACCTGAAGAGAAACTGTTGGGCAAATTGTATTATACAGCTCTTCAGCTATTCAAATGCTATTTAGGTTTATTTAAAACAAACAAATTGAGAACTATTGGGAATAGAAATTAGTGCATTACCTAGAGACACAGTGGTTTTACCTTTAGGTTGTGGCAGAGCAGACTCTGACAGCCAATTCTAAAAAGAATCAAATTGGAAGTGACATGAAAGATTATCACAGACCCAACACAGCACTTAGACCAGATTTCCAGCTAATTTCAATACACCCAGAAAGCCTCCTAGACACAACTGGTATCTTCCTTTTTACAATGCTGGGCAGAAATGTAAACTTATAATTCTAGAGAGACCTGTTTCTTACTACTGAGTTCATACAAAAAAGCTTTGTAAATGAAATCTGACATCCAGAGTGTCACCTGTAGACATGTATAGTGTAGATGTGCCAAGAATAGGAAGGTGTTTAATCTTTGCTAAGATGCCAGACAAGGCAGTTAGTGAGATGTCCCAGATGCCTAGGTCTACTGAATCTCCATTTTCCATTACTCTCCTTTATGCTCAGACTCCTCAACATTCCTCATCTTCTGTAGTTAACTATGTCATCCCATCTGCTGTGCTTATGGGGCTTTGGGGATGCAGCAGTACCAGCCCTCGTCCTGTTACGGATGGTCAGGCCATATCAAGTGCTTCCAAGCACTGCCTCTTGCAGGTAGAATCAGCTTGTCTAGGAGAGGGTGCTCAGGAAAATTAAATGTGCAAACTTAACAGGCCTTGATTTGTTTCAGCTAAGTCTTCGTCAAAGGTATATCCTTAGCTAAAACTCCCACCTTGTCAAAATCAGAGCCTGTGCAATAGAGTCATGCAATTCAGCTGCCTCAGAGGTTTAAGTAGAACGTGTTTGAGTCAAAATGGCAGGAAAAAAAAAGAGTAACATTGGGTTTATTTCCTTCCATTTAAAGAGTTAACTTGAAAAAATTTTCAAAATTTCATTTGTAACTTGTAAAAGTTCATTGAAAATAATGAAAACTGAGATTCTTGTCTTTCCAAGGGCTTGGACTTAAAGAAAAGACTACATATCACAAAGCTTGAGACAGTAGCAAGAGACCACAATTCTAATTCGAGCTGCTAAACTAAATTTTCCCAGAGATCCTACTCTTCAATCAAATGTCAGTATCAGGCATTTGTATGTAATGACTACAAGGAATTTCAAGGCTTAGAGAATTTCTGTTCAGGATAATATTTTATTAAGTATACTGCTGCACAGGGAATTCTGAAAACCTTTCCTAGCAGTGTCTAAAAACCCTTGAGTTAAGCCTCAGTTAACGTTAAAATTTTCCTCCTTAGAGAACGAGCCTATATTAGGAGTTATTGGACAAACTGTTGAAAACAGAGTTGAGGAAACAGCAGAACAGCAAATCAGACTCATACTTAACCCTTCCTCTTAGCTGGTTCTGGCAGCAGCATTTACAGGCTGCTTATTCTGTGGAATAAGGTTAATAGTTAACTTCAGGCAGATTTGGGCCTAGACCGTAGTTGGAAGAAAAAAAAAAGAATTGCAACAAATCAATATGTAGTGCTTTGCCCTTTTTTGTTGATAGAAGTGGATAGGCTGCTCTGGTGATCTAGACCTCGGTCTTTGAAGGTATTTGACCCAAGTGTGGCGTGAATGACTGCGTATGAGGTCGCAGCCCTGTGTCACTAGTAGGCTAATAAGTGATGAAGTTGGCTCCATTGCTGATTTGTTTCAGTTGCGTTTCCATGGATTTGTGATCAAAAGTCTCAGCCAAATCTATGTAGGCATCTGCTGGCATGATCTGGTAACCTCTAGAAAGGCAATTAATTTGTTCCTTAGGCTGTTCCTTTTCTTTGCATTAGTTCCCATCTCTGCAGACCTGTATGTTCTGGCAGAAACACTTTTGTTCCCGTGCAGGCTGGTTGTGTTCCCTGGAATAAACTGACTTTTTGTCCTTGCAAACAATTTTGCAGGTGTCAAAAGGGTGAGAAAAGGTGAATTCTTGCCTGCACTGTTTTTAAATAAAACAGTGATTGTCATACTTTCGGAAGATTAACAGCAAGATTGTGAAAGCTCTTCACACGTTCTGGTAGCTGTCAAGATTAAATTTGCTAGTCTGTTTTTTAAAATGTGTGGATACAGATTGATTTATAGTGGAAACAGCACCTCCTGTTTGACATTAGCTCTGTACAGCAGGACTTGTGCAGTTCTGCATTTGTGCCTAGCAGCCACACAGCACTGTTGTGTTGTTGCTGCAAAGTATTAACCCTTCACACTCATGTTCAGGTTGTGTTAAAACCAAACACGAATACTCGCTGCTTCTTCTAAGCTAGCAGTGCAGTGGACTGTGTTAAGCCAGGCACACTCTGTGTTCACACTAAAAACTGGCAGAGCAGCGAGTTTTGGCACCAGCTGGACAATACTTGGACTCTGCAATCAAGCTCTCTTTTCCACGTGCATCAGCATGCAGTTCTACTGTAATTAGTCAAGCCTAGAATTAGACAGAATCCTATTTTTGCAGCCAAATTGATGGACACAAACACATGGATGGGATTTTTTTAGACTCCCCTTTCCTGTTGTTTTAGATGGCTGTTGTATGTAGTTTTAGGATTTTGATTTTTTTTCCTTCCCTCTCCTCCACACTTGTCCTTTCACTTAAGCAAAACCAAATCTACATTTGCAGTCTGATTACATAACACATAGCCTAGTAAAAATAAACACCACCACCTGTCTCTGTCTACATAGCAGCAGCTGCCAGAGACTATGGCCCACACTCTAACATTAGCTAATTTACTGTGTGGAAAAGGCAAATCTGTAAGTGGAAGTCAGGTCAGGGTCTTCCAGTGAAGATCACATTTAAAGTTAGCTAGTATGAACCTAGGTTTTCTTTTTTTTTTCTTTTTCCCTTTCCTTAGCCAGAACCTTGGCTATGACTTTATGAGGCTAAGGTGATGGTGCCTATGCAAACAGTAGAAAGAATTCCAAGCTTGTTTAACTGAGGAGCAGTGGTTTTTCACTCATACAGTTTTGCATTTCCTAGGTCACTGCTTGCTTTCACTCAGCACCGTTTTGTTCAGATACAGATGTTTGACATGATGCTTCTTCAGATGGCATGTGCAGTGCTTTACAAATACAAACAGCAAATTGAAAGCTTGGAGCTACGTGTAAGTAAAGGTACAGGAAAGAGATCCCTTAGCAGCATGGAAGAGTGAGCTTTAAACACTTACTTCCCCCTGCTACGCAGCAAGCCATCCTACCCTGGTGTACACAGAAACTATTGAGCAATTGACTTGTTTAAACCTTTCAGGACCTAAGAAGTAAAGATGGCAAAAGACATGTTTACGTTGTCAAGCAGTGAGTGTCACTTACTAGATTTACCAGGCTTCTGAGCTTGTGAAGTGTGATGGACTTCTGGCTGGGAAACCGTTTATGCACACAAAGACAGGCTTGGTTCCAGGCCAGCGCCATCAGAGCCGGCTGGGAGCCCTGGAGCGTGAGAAGAGCCAGGGTACCATTGCCTGCACCCGGCCAGAGGGGGACCCGGAGCAACGCCTGGTAGGGGCTCAAGTGCATTGCGAGACTGTTGTAGTTGAGATAATAGGTAGTTTCATCACACGTTGTATGCTCCCCTAAGTGCTGTCACTTCTGTTTCATAGTAGAAGATTGGAGGGAAACAAAGTGAGGATAATAGATTGTATGATTATATACTATTATAGGCTGCAAAGCCATAAAATAGATGCTATGCAGTTCCAGTGACAATTATCAGTTATTTATATTTCTTTATAGCACATTTATCAAATGGTGCAATTGACGTCTTTTTGGTACAATTGAGCTCTGTTGTAGGAGAAGTCTTGATCCTGCTCTGTTCCACTCTTTTCAGGGCAAGCTCAACATATTCCTGTGCTAAATGTGGTTTTTTTCCCTCTTTAATTTCCCAGTAAGTTCTGAAGTAATCATGCCAATGAGCCTAAGCAGTTTTCATTCTTCTTAGATAACTACATTTCCCCTTTCTCTCAGTGTTTGCCTTTTAATAGTCAGAGAAGAATCTATTAAAAAGGAGAAAGAACTGTAATTAGGACACCAAATTACTAGACACACTTAACAGCAGAATCGGAGATCAAGAACTTGGCACCTTAAGTCCATCTTGGCTCAGTTATTTTGGTTGTTGCTGAATCAGCTTAGGGCAGTTTTAAAATTGGATCAGCAGCTCTGTTGTTATAAATGGAAACTTTTGTTAGCCTTTTCAATTGAGGGTCCCCCACAAAGACCCCATCTCTTCTGGAAAATACCTCAATTTTCTGCTGTAGATGCGTTCGTTATCACTTTAGTATGTGAGCTAAAGGAATCATGTGAACCATACCAATGCAGAAATTGCTACACATACGCAATGCGTGAATCAAGGGCAAAGAAGCAGTGCAAAGAGAGACTACAAAGAAGTAACAGCACAATGTGAAGTAGCGAAGGCGCAGAAACACCGCTGCAGCGTTATGTTATTTGAAGTAGCTTCATAGTTTGCTGACAAGTCTGGTATCTGTTCTCTCAGGGAAAGGATCTTTGCATTCCCAGCTGTATAGACTGGCTGCTGGAGCAAGATTCCATTGAGAGAGCTCACAAGTTCCAATCCTGCAGAGACCTTGCCCTGCTATTCAGGCTGCCATAGATACAGAGAAGAAAATATCTAGAAAATATCTATATACATATACAAGCCTGTGAAGCAAGCAGAGAACTGGTCATGGTATAATACAATTATATAATGTCACTGATGTTGGAGTAAGAGTCCTGACATGTATGTGCATGGCGTAGGCAAGTATTTGGACAAATTGTGTTGAGCTACAGACACGGGCAGAGCGCGCAGTTTCCTTACTGCAGCAAGGGCACAGGCCTTATGTCGATTTACTGAGTTACAGGTTTCCACATCTGAGAGTCCTATTTTATAAGTGGTTCCATTTGTAATTCAGAAAGGTTGAGGGGAGGATAAATTATGGATATAAACAGAAGAGCTGTGTCTGTTACATGACAAAAGACGTGTCCTGAAGTACCATTTCAGGGCTGTAATAATCTTTGCTATCAATAAGTCTTTTATAAAGAGTACTTCACCGGAACATGAACCTGTAGAAACACAGAGTGTGCCATTAACTTCAGAAACTGGGGCCAGGGCATGGACACTTATTTCCCTGTTCTGCCTCAGCGTGACCTTGCCCACAGTCACTGAAGTATGTCATTACCCCAAAGAGGTTTTAGGTGCCTAACTGTCACTAAGTCTCATGGGGGTTTAGTTTCTGCGCCTTAGTCTGAAAAATGAAACTTAATAATTTCTCCTCACTGCATGAAAGACTGTGTACGACATGACTCATGCAAATATAGATGATGACTGTTTTTTTACATAATACATCTTAACACAAGATTCCCAACTGCCACCTCCCATAACGGCGAGCTTGCCTCTACTTTGTGCTGAGCATTAGAGGTGTCCAAGCTTCTCTGTGAGAGCTTTAGCTCTGTGCTGCTACAGGAAATTGAAATAACTCAGGTATTTCCATCTACCTCTGCACTTCACCAGTGTTTGAAGTGGTGACGCATCCAGGAATGCAGAGGTTCAACAGGAGAAGCTATCATAGGACTAAGTGTACTGGAGTTCCCTTTGGGATCCACCAGTACCATGGTCTGGGAACTGTAAGAGAAGGTCCCACATTGCTTATCAAATGAGTGATACATCTGCTGGTTTTGTGAATCTGTTTCAGATCTTCAGATGGTTATAATCATTAGGTGGAATTAAGCTACAGGATATGTGAGCACTTTGTACGACCTTTCATGTATACTGGGCAACTACCGAGTTGTTGCTCTCCTTACCCATGGCTTAAAGTCAGTTTTTGGATTTTTACCAAAATTAGTTAGACTCCATTTGGGTGTAAAGAGACAGATACCAATTCCTTGCTGATTGTTGCCACTCTTAGAACATTTAGTTTATCTTTAAAACTCAGATATAAATGCAAAGCTATTTGTTGAATGTCATGTTTTTCAAAGAAAAACTGAAAGGAAGACAGGGATTCTCTTGGTACATATACATGAATAAAAAAGTTAAATAGATTATAACTTTAAAAATTCCACTATTTTGCATTTAAAAACCTCATGATTTTAGAACTCTTTGATCAGTTAGCTATCTTGAGTGTCCTTCTATAATCTGGCTATAGTGACTGTGCACTTCGTTTTACCTTTAACAGGAGAAGCTTGCAATTTCCATGTTAAAGGTTCTAGATTGATTCTTTCTGACCTCTCTGTAGGCAAACAAGGTTCATTACATGTGGAAATTATTCACAGTCTTTCTGCTTTTTTGAGTGTTCTAAGTCTTAAATTTCTACCTAAAAATAGCTTGCAGCAGCACGATCTGTGGGGGTACTTTTAATCACTTGTAAACACAGATTACCATAACACTTTCCCTTCCTCTCTTTTTTTTTTTTTAATGTGCTAAACTTTAAGCAGTTTAGAAAATTTTCATCAATTTATTTTGTTCTAATGAATTGTTAATCTCTGTAGCATACAGAGAAGAGATAATTGCTACAGGATCTCTAGGCTGATTTTTCTGGGAAGTGGGGCTGTAACTCCATGATATTCTTTGCTGTAGAAAGTATTTAAAATGGATAATGAATATATCCTTATATGTGTATACCATGTGTTAGTTTGTCCAGACTTTCATTTTGCTGAATTAAGCAAATAAGTTAATGACTGCTATATGTGACTAAACATGGAGAGCTTAAAAAGCAGTAGCTTAAATAATGAGAAATATGTGCAATTTTTGTGTCTGGAATAAGAATGAGAGTGATGCCATGGTTGTCTGATGTATGAAGAGTGAATTATAACTATGTGGCAATGAAGTCAGACTTTTCCACAATTTTTCACTACTAGAACACATAAAATTAATTATTCATTTGGGAAGATAATTTCATAGCTTTACAAGACAGTATATTTATAATACCACCTGTATGTGAGCATCAAATGTGTTAGTAATTAATATTTCTGTTTCAAGGTATTAGATTCAAGTGAGTTATATTCATCAAGAGCCTTTGTTCATCATTTAATCCCCTGTTCTCTGGGGAGGAGACAGCAAAATGACGGCAGTAAATGCCAGATGAGCAAACTGGTTGTCACTGTTTCCCATTGCGATTTTATTAAATACAGCAGAACTGCATGGCCATTGGTACAATTCAACAATAAGCTACAGCACTAGCACTAGCACTAGCTAGCTTTATCCCTTTTTGAAGTGATTATTACAATATGAGTGCTTCTTTTACTTCCTTCAGGAACAGTAAGTAACTTCCTTCAGGAAACCAGCGGGGAGAAACTTCCTAGATTTTGCTACAGGAGTTTGGAGATAAATGTGGTTATAAATTCAAAATGAGAGTTTTATAAAAGGAAACTGAAGTGTAAATAAATGTCATGGTCTGAAATATCCCTTTTCATAACCTCTCTCTTCAAGCGGATCTGCGTTTGTCTGTGATACTCTCTGGTAGGTCGATGTGAGGTGTCGGTATGTGACTCCTTGTAGTCTTTTCAGTGTGCATCATCAGTGAGGAAACGCAAATTCACTGCATATGCAAACCATACCATGGGCTTAGTGAGACTTTCCCAGGGGAACTATATGTAAATTTTGCACCTGGTAAGTTATGTTAAATTTTAAACATTTATTTCATAGCAGTTACCCAAAGGAGAAATTACACCATACCTTTCTTGTAGGAACCATAAATTCGGAGAACTTTATACCATTTCTGTGAAATTTACAGGCAAGTTATAGATGGAAAGAAATATGAGCACCAACTTTTTACAAAAAAAATAACAGCTAATTATTTTCAACATACAACATATATATTATTTAAGGAATATGAACTTCCTTGATTGTGATATTAACTATGAAACTCAGCAGAGTTACTGCAAGTGAAATTAATTGGGTGTGTATCTGGAGCCAAACAGTATTTAGTCCACACTGAGATGGTCCCAGGTTTCCTCTAAAAACAATATAACTTAAAAGTGGTAAAGGCAGTCATAAATTAATGGTTTGTAAGCTATTTTACAAATGCAAAATAAGAAAATTCCATTGGTTTTTATAGAAATTATATTCAGATTTTAAGTGAAATGTTTTAGAAATTACAATTTCAACAAGTAATTTTAGCTATTTAAGTGGGAAAAAATTACTTTGAGATTCAAAGAGTTAAATTTGGTATCTCAATTATTAGGTATAGTGTGTGTAAAAAGTTAATGTGAACTGGCATTGATCAAATCAGTACTCCAGCATGCTAAGCATTGTATGAATTACGCTGCAGCTAGAATCCCTGCTCCAAAGAAATTCTATACGATAAAGTGGCCAAATCTGAGAAAAGAAGGTGATTTAAAAATATACACTTAGTTTGGACTGGCTGTGCAGCAACTACAGACTAGTGCGTAGCAGTGAGAAAATGCAATTATTCCCATGAAGAGAGGGATAGACAGAAAAGTTTGAGCCTAAGGTTCCTGAATTGGCTTTTCTTCTTGGGCTCACAGGATGAAAAGGTTGCAGAGCTGCCCGAAGTGGCCTGTTGGCATTTCTCTAGCTGGCACAGACCCTTTAGAACAGTTCTGCGTCTTTGTCCCCGCACCTCCCACCAGAGGCGCGTTCCAGGGAACAGTCAAAGCACGCTGCACCACGTGTTCCGTGCGGAGGGGACAGCCTAAATAACAGCAGCACTCTGGAAAGCATTTTGAAAACTGACAGTTCAAAGAGAGGCAGGCAGTTCAAAGCTGCAGAGTCATAAATTAATCATTTCCCATCCAGCACATAAGTGCTATGTTTTTACTGTGTTTCTTCTTTTGATGTCAGCAGTCTAGCGTATCTCGTAGGCACAGCAGCACGTAAATTCATTCCCCATGATCGTAATCTGACACTATTCATTTTTAATCCTATTGCATATCTTAGAAATATACAAATCTCACAGCTTCTTTGAGTTTCCATTTTGTTTGAACAATCATGGTGAAAATAAAGGAATAAGTTGTATTTCCCTCCAGTCCACAAAATATTGATCTTTGAATTTTTTTCCTATTTATGTTAGCATTTGCTTTCCTAATTCTGCAAGCATTCAGGCCTGTCATGTTGCAGAAGTCAAGGCATACATTTCCTATGGAGCCAATTACTTTCCATAAATATAATAATTCTTTTGCAGTCTTTTTAGTAGCATGTGAGAGGGTTCAAGTGTTATTTTTATGCTCTGTGTTAGAAACAGAGAAGAAAAATTGCTTGCTTTCAAGAGGTAGATGTGGAACGGCTGGGATGATTTTAAGCATTCTTCTAATTGAGGTGAAGTAGCTGGAATCTGTGTCTGATGTCATGCAGAACAGGGATGTGTTGTGGTTTAGAGTTATATTGCAGTGGGGTGAATTTCTAGAAGATCTGAGCACCTGGAGATCTCAGTGGCTGCCTGAGGAGCTGACAGAGCTCAGTGACTCCAAAAATCAAGAGGGTTTGGTTCTGTAGGACCATATCAGCAAGCCATGTCATTCATATGAATGTGTGCAATAACACTATACGGTGTTGTACAATCTGAGTCTTGAGTTAGTAAATCTATGTTTGAAGTCTCAGTTAGATGTTGGGGTTTTTTTGTACCAAGTGAGTGAAGAGAAACCTAGCTGGCATGTGACATATCTAACAGGAGCACTAGAAAATCATGTTTTATCTATTCATGAATAGTATGCATACAAATAATTATTTATGTGTTTGGCAAGTATAATTTGTAACAGAAGAAAATAGAGATTTTATTTTGAATAACTAGGTATCAGTTTCAGACAATAAGCCAATGTGTGGCTTGCCTGATCACCATGCCCACGTGTAAACATTTTGAATTGAAGGTGACAAGCATTAAGCTTATAAAAACTTTAATTTATGTACTAGACTTGATGGTGTGCTTTAAAAACCTCCTGAGAGCTGAGGTGTAGAGGAATGATACATTCAGTTAAATAACAGTTAGGTGTTGGTTGAACAACATCAACACTGATTAGGTTGTTAATGATATTTTTAAAAATGCTTGGCCATGGATATGAAATCTTTTTGAGTTTTGAAACAGAGAAGTTTGGAGTAGCAGTTTGTGGATCCTGGGCTTTCAAAGTGTACTAGTTAGATCAGCGAGTTAGGTGAACTGGAATTCCTTCTTCTCCATGTCAGCATGAGGACAACCTTGGGGGTGGAACTACATGATCTTCAAGATCCCTTCCAACTTGAACCATTCTATGATTCTACAATTCTGATATAATTCTATCTCTGTTTGGAGTATAGCCGAAGCTGATGGGGGGAAAATTTTATATGGACCCTCCTACAGGGATTAGTCCCTAAAAAAAAAAAAAGCCCTTTAGATCAAATTGGCAAGGATCTGTGTCATGGAGGACACCAATGTCCAGAAACAATGGGGAACATTCTGTGTTTATACCTTTTGTTCCTTTTAATACATCTGTTCCCAGAGGTGTGCAATTCCCTGTAGCAGCATGAAATTATGCTCGCTCTTTTTTTTTTTTCCTGAATAGGTCAGGAACCACCACCCCCCAATGGTTGGAATAGTACTTTCTTTTCTTAATTTACTCTCCACTCATGTGAGGCTTACAGATTTTTCGGTTGCCTTGATGGTAGGCCTGGATTTCTTTTTCTTCTCAGTACCAAGCAACTGCACTTGGAAGCCTCAAGTGTCCTCATTTAGTCAAGTTGCTGTAATTTGTGAATTTTACAAGGTCTTTACATCTTTTCTAGCCTACTAGTAAAGCATGTTGATGCACAGACTTCTCTTTACATCATTTTGAGTTCCATAAAATTATTTGGTATTATCAGAGCATCCTCAGCCACCTGTAAATGTAACAGGCAAACAGTCAGTTTAAATCTTTGCCAGATAGAAAGCCAAGACTAACTGCCCTTCAGGCAGCAGGTGCAATGTAGGCTCTTTCTGGAAAGCCTCCTTTACTTGCAGTTTGCCCTGAGCTCTGTACACTTCCTCTAATGCATGGTGAGGGCTTAGGAACCAGCCAGTTTGCCAATACAATGCTGAATGTTTCTCACTGTTCCTAATACACAGAAAACCCTCTCTGTCTTCTATCTTGGGGAACAGTGATCTGTTGCGTGGGGATACTGGGGAGACCAGTTAATGATTAAAAAACCCTACTTTTGAAGATGTTGAGAACATTTAATTTACTAGCTTTTTCCTTCCCACTTATTTTTTCTGCCTGTTCCATCCTAATTTGATATTGCTTTCCTTTTCATTCCTCTTTTCCATGGCTTGTTTTTCCCTCACCATACGACTGATACTGTTTCAATGCCATCTCAAAGACTTCTGCTTTTGTAACTCACCCGTGAATGAATGTGAAATTGGGTTAAAATAAAATTTGTGCTATATTCATAAGTAATACCAAGAAAAGGAAACTGTACTTCCTGAGTCTGAAGTATATTTTTATAGGTAGGTGAGTTATAAAACCTCTAAAATAGGAGGCTGTTAGAATAGAAATGCTGGCGTAAATGTTACTGGAATGACCTGACTGGAAGGAACTGAACTTGAAGTTCTCTGAAAATGATGACGAGTTTAAGTATTGCTACAGTAACACAATACTGGTATTTTCATTTTAAATGTTAGAAGTTGAGCAGCTGGATTTACTTGATTTTCTCTCTAGTTTTGTACTCAGCTCTGCTGAGTCTCTTAACCCTTGACTGCCTGCAGTGACCCATTGGCTGCCTTGGATAACTGTGTACCTAAACGGGCACTGGGAAGAGACCACACAGCATTAAATTCAGCACAGAAGCTGCTACCTTGTAAATTAAAGGAAGCAGTTCTATTATCTATCCAGTGAAGAAATTCACATGCAGGAACAGAAAATTTGCTCTCTGCCAGCTTCCCCAAAGAGAGCAGGCACCCACCTCCCTAGCCCTGCACACTTGGGCAGCTGATACCTTTTGAGAATGGCGTGGCAGCCCTGACTGTTCATCTCTGTCTTTGGGCACTAATCAAACTCACTAGTTTTGCTTTTATCCCAGTGTTGTGCAGAAGCTGGTTGTATAGCTTCATAAATCCAAATTGTAATTACATTTAAATAGGCTATTTATTTTAAGGAAATAAGAGGCCCTTATGACCTGCATTGGTAACTACATAGAGTAGCAGGTGTAACTAGGCTGAAAACAGTAGTGATCTGATGATGTTTCCAGAAACCTTTATGATGTTTATTCTGTGTTGGATCAACGATGAGCAGTGAGCCAGATGATCTCGTGCCCCTGTGTTTGTAGTCCAGTGTCTGATTCTGCACTTGCACGAAACTGCTCAAATAGGCATTCAGATAATGTCAAAGAAATTGGTAATAGCGTGAGGATTTTCATACTCGGAGCACGCTTTTGAAGAAGGGCCTAAAATACTGCCGCTGGCAGAAAGGGAGGCACACTGACAATTCCTACGGAAGGATTAGCATTCCCTTTCCTCTGTCTGTGAATCAGCTTTAGCTGGCTTACCCTTTTATTCTTTAGTATTTGCTTTTGCATTTTCATTGATGTTGAGCCCTCAGTGGGCAGAGAGCGATTAAATTCTTCTCAAAGTTCTGAAGTGGGATGTGGCAGTTGAAGGATAACAATTCAGGGAATGGCTGCGCAGTTCAACCAGACTGTGGGCTGTGTGGCTGTACTGGGGCAGCGTTGCACGACACCCTAGAATGTCATAGCCTTCCCCAACAAACAGAGCTGATTTTTCACTCCTTTATTGGTGATGCAGATATTCTGGTAGTTTTGATGGCTGTCAGGTCTTACTTCCTATTCAGAGAAAAATTAACTATGCCAAAATGATTAAGCGCACTAAGGTAGTGTAAACTGCGAGAGTTTCAAATGACTGGGCTGACAATCAATGGCAGGGACTGTTTAAGGAGAGGCGGTTCCATCCTTTTTATGTTGTAATAACTTGTCAAGGCTGAAACTTTTTTTCTTTTTTCTTGAAAAAGCTAGATGTTAAGAAAAATGAGTGCTTGCTAGCAGAGGATGTGAAAGCTGACCATTTTAAAAAGTGAAAAAAAAACCCTCTTCATTGTTAAATTCAACAGACAGACAATGACTCTGCTTATTATCTCAGATGATGACAACATTTTTAACTGCAGGCTGGTGACAAGCAATCCTGCTGATTCCCCAATCAGGTGATATTTGCTTTGAGGGAGGCAAGCAGCAATCACTGCCCATTGCAGTGCTGACTTCCTTTGTGGCCAAGATGAGTGATGGCATCTCACCAGTATTTCTAGCAGTGGTTAAATGTCCTGTCTTGTATGGAGCTGATTTCAAGAGCCCTCTGCCCTGCAGGAGCTTTCAGTTCCATGGGCAGCAGCATGCTGGGGTGCGAGGAAATCTTAGCGGTTTGGGGGTTTGTGATGGATTTCTGAATAATGTGACATAACTTTGTATAGATGCTCAAGAATGGGGCGCGTCTTCATCTCTAATACCTATGTATTCATGAGAATAATTCTTTGTATTCTTGTTTCTCTGCCACATAAACACCTGCAGGTGCCACCTTCTAATCATTTTCAGGTACTAGGCCATTCTGTGTATAAAAGGCAAGAAAGAATTTCTTGTAAATCACTGGCCAATCTATATGATTGAGACATTCCTGTGGTTACTGTGCTATGGCCCTACTTTAGCTACTGTCTTTCACTAACCAGAGGTAAGTGGTCATCCAGACCCCTGCAATGTCAGGTGGTTAGTCTTGCAGAAGAACAAAATAAAAAATAGTGTCATCGAAAACTTGAAAAGAGAGAGAGATTTATTAGCAATAACTGCTTCCTCTCCAAGCCAGGCAAGGGGAAGTGGCGTCATTCACTTGCGGCACTGTGCACATAGTGACATTTTCAGAATGATTATTGAGAGCAAAGGTGTGAGTGGTTTTCATGCAGCTATGTTCAGAGTCATAGAGAGGGTTTATTTTGAACTGGTATACAGAAAAGTGCTGCAGGATTGGCTTCAAGTTGAAATGAAATGAACGATGCTAATTAGTGCCTTCTAGCCAGGGATTTCAGCAGCTACAGAACTGGCTGCCCACGTAGCATCCTGTTACTGTGAGGGATGCAATTCCTTCCCTTAGAAGGATATTGAAGGTAACTAAATTATAACCAGAAAAGCAGCACTGCATTGCAGTGGGCATTAATCCCCATACTTGTCAATAACGTCAGCAAAGAATGTATAGACTAAATAGACAAAGAGCAAAGTTATGCTCCTGAGGCTGGTCTCACTGGAGAGACCAGGCAGACCTTGTGCAAATGCAGGTTTGTAATACTTGTGTGCTTGTTCAGGGTGTGGACAGCCCCTGGGACTGACAATACATATTCACCTTTCCTGTCATAACCTTACCTCTGTTAATCCAGTAAAATGAGTTCAGGTTCTGTTCACTCATGTAAATGGTAGGAATCAAGACATCTGCCACAGTAGTTTAGAAACTTTTATAAACACATGCAAATGGGAAGCATCTAAGAGGAACAGAACTGCAGAAAAGGAAGATGGGTCTATAGTCTATCTTCTATCACTGGCTGAGTGAATAAACAATAAGAATAATTATAAAGACAAATTTCATGCTAGAGCGTATAAATGAGTATCATAAATAAAACAGAGGAGGTGGTTCCTTTACTCCATAATAGACATACGATTCAGGCAAGGCATCTTGGAAGGTCTCCAGCCCAACCCACCTCTGACAGCAGGGCTGATTTCAAGATTAGAGGAGATTGCTCAAGGCCTTGTCCAGTTGAGTTTTGAATATCTTCCAGGCTGTTGATCGCACAGCCTCAGTCAGAAATGTGTTCGAGTGTTTCACTCTCACTGTGAAGAATTCTTTTTAATGATTTAACAGAAATTTTCCTTGCTGCAACTTACAACTGTTGATTCTTGTGCATCTGTTGTTATCATCCACTCTCACACTTGCATGAAGTGTTTTACCTCAGTAGCACGTCAGAACTCCATACCTAGCTCCGTGCAAGCAAGCAGCCCATCTCCAGTGAGTGTATCTACTGCAAACCCTTAAATTTTTATTAGTCTTACTTACTGTGATCCTTTAGAAGAATACAGAAAAGCAAGGAATAATGGTTTCAATAGGTTTCCAGAAGTCTGCTAATTCCTTTCAAAAAGTGCGTATTACAGTTAGTGTTTTGACAGATGTTTCCTTGTTTTGTCCAAGACTAACCATTTTATTGCTGATTTTAAAAGATTCTCAAGTTAATAGTGTGCTGACAACCTCGAGAGAGGAAGTGAGAATCGTGCTTTCTTTTCCTTTGTACAGGAAATAAGTCAAGGTTGAATCAGTTCAATATCGCACATGTTCTCTCTATAAATATTGCTGCTTATTGCTCTGCAGGTGTAAAAGGCCCAGCAAGCCACGTGTATACAAACACTAATGTTGTCAATAACTCTGTATTTATTACTAAGCATTTAACTGATTTGGCTCCCTCTTTGGAACGAAAATATACATTTATGTGCATAATTTTCAGATTTGAACAAGAGTTCAAACATCATCAGCTGTTACTAGACTTACTTGTAAAGGCAGAAGGAGAAACTGGCTTGAGATTCTGTTCAAAATTAGGTCTTGTTTAATATTAATTTCTTCTGTACTAAGAGGTAATAACAGGGCTATTCTGTCGCACTAAATAGTGTATCAAAAGTTGCACACAACTTTTTTCATTATACTCTTTCTCAATAGTCTGAGGCTTACGAATTTTCTTACTTTAGAGAAAGATCTTATGAACAGGAAAAATAATGAGAAAACAATCAGAGTCTTATGAAAGCTTTACAAGCTTTAAGTCATGTGAAATGGATTTCATGCTTTTATTTGCACTTGAGAAGTACCTCAGCTGGTCTTATTACAGCACAATATTTTGTTTCATGCTTATCTCTATATTCTGTACTTAAGGCTTGAACAGAAACATTGGGTTTTGAACTAAAAAGACAGATTTTTCTTTAGAAAGGAAAAAAAAAAGTTTATTTTTATAAACAGATAAAATCAGGAAGCTGTTTCTGAAAATGAACAAGTCTTTGTTTTTTCAGGAGAAAGAGAATGACTGTCCCCAACTGGTACACACTCACCAACCAATAGTACCAGTGCTTGTGATTTACTGGTTTTCTGGTGGCTTCAAAAGGTTGAGACATGAATCCTGGGTGCTGTACAGACAAACCCATGGCTGCCCCAAACTTCTTCTTGAAGGCAAGAGACAGCAGAGGACGGCCAGGTCAGAAAGATCCACATAATAGGCAGTGGTCTGAATGCAACAGCAGCAACTATATAGATTGATTGCCTGGTAGAATTTTAAGTAGATGTTTGATGATATTCCATTGCAGAATTTGGTATTAATTCCTCCTGTTCCTGATGGACCAAAGAAAAGAAAACACTAGACTGCAAAGGTGAACAGTGACACTTGCTGAACAACTGAGTGTGAACAATCGGCAGATCAGAGGTAGAATCATAGAATTTGAAAATATGACTTGAAAATAAGGTAGGGGTAGATTAGCAAAGGTTTTGGAGAATGAAGATCCAATGCAGGAAGGAGAACCAGTAGAGGGAATCATGTGGTAGAAGTTGCAAACCAGAAAAGGATCTTTGAAGCGGTTTTTGACTGAGTAGATGAAAAACTATCACAGTAAAAAGTGTTGCTGAAGGAAGTCAGTAGTATGAAGATGCTGAAGTAGCAGTTTTAATTATACCCCTAAGCTATTAAGGGAAAATCAGAAGTAAAGAAAAGCTCAATAAATAAACCAGGACAAGTCCAGAATGTAATAAGACCACTATGTATGGGAGGTTTTTATAGTGCTTGTGTGCAAGGGGCCAGGCAAAGAAAGCAGGAGAAATGAAAACATTTGGATTAAGGTGATTTCAATGTCATGGGCTTAACAGGAGAAGCTGAATAAATAGTCAGATGAACTGCACATCAATATAGCTCAGAGAAACTGTGCAAGCTCCTATAGCAACAAAATAACTGCTAGAAGCAATTTAAAATGAAATTGATTGCGTAGAAAAAAAAAAATCAATGTGCGCAAGTCAGTCCCAAAAGGGGTGAGTTGTTGGAGGGAAAAATCTCCACATTCCTCTAGACCTCATTAATTAGTTTCATTCTTTTATCGATATACATAAAATATTACAAAGTTTCCTCTGGAGCTGTAACAGTGCGTGCTGAAGGGAATAAGGGCAGTGTCAGGGCTTGAATGGCCAAGCAGTAGTGGTGATGTATAGGGAGTGTTGAGAAAAACCTGTTTACCAGCATTTCATCTCCCTTTCCAGTACCTTTGTTTTTTTCCCCAGTCAGCTGAAGCCTGACCTTCCTTCTCAGTGGCTAGTGCCAGCCAGTCCACCACAGGGGTGGCAGTGCCTTGACAATTTTCTAATGAATGACAGCCAGCAATCTGATTGATTTAACATGTATCCAAATTAGTTACTTAAAAAAAAAAAAGAAAGGATGATCAATACAAAAGCATTCACTGTCAACAAATTCAATATTCTCTTTAAAACCAGAAGAATTTCCTCTGGATTTGGTATTTATTAATGTCTTATTTCTTTTTGCTGAGCCAACAGTATTCAGTTTGTCATGATCAAAGCTCTCTGGTGTAAAAGAATGAAAAATGAATACAGAAAAACAAACAAACACTTCTTCTTTCCACAAAACTGCTCTATGTATCTCGTTTGTTTAATGTATCCTTCAAAAATGCTTATATGCTTTTTTTCATTCCCCTATGTAGAATTTTTATAGTGAAGGATTTTTTTTATTCTTATTAAAAAATCAGCAAAAGTTATTTAAAAAAAAAAAGAAAATGTGAGGCTAGATTAACTAGATACTATTTAAACTACTTGAAAAAAAATTACTGAGCACAAGTACTCTGGAAGTTCAAAAGTTTTCATTAACACTAGATAACTTTACTCCTCTATTTTTGCAGTGGCATCTACGTAACAGTTAAGCAACAATAAAAGTGGCAAGACAGATAATTTCCATGTTTATTTGATGAAGAAAATACTATGGCTCTTGCAAAGTGTCTGTTTTTACCAAAGCAAACGGGAGATACAGAATTTCCTCATCACACGCACCTTTGTACCACGTGTGTGAGCCAGTATTAATTCCAGTTTTCTCCAACACTTGTTGGTAATATGCTGTTCAGTTCAGCTAAGCTGTAACCCATTTGTGGCTTTAGCACAGCCAGGGGAATAACGCTGAGGATGAACCTGGCTTCACTTAGGAAGCTCTCAAAGAATAATGTGTCTGGATCTGCTAAGGCTAACAGTCTTGAATGAATCTTAATCAGCCGATGGCTGAGGCTTTATGAACACACTTTAACTGACATATTCTATGGCAGGTATGCGTAGATGGGAGGAGGCAGGACAGGAGAGAAAAGAAGCAACATTCATTATTTATGTCCAAGCAGCTGATGATTAGTCATTGCTCTTTTCTGAACTGCACAGGGAGTCTGAGTCTCCGCAGTACGGGAATGGCCGGTCAGTCCTCTGGTAGGCAGTGGGGACGCATAGTTCAGTATGCTGGTGAGAGAGGAGGGGAGTGATTTGAAGAGCAGTAGATTTCCTCAGGAATTAAAAAGTAAGAGGCAACAAATTTTGCTTCTGGGATCTAAGCCATGATATTTGAAATTATTCAATTAAACTAAAAAAGCAGGACTGTATTAGCAGAGGGGAAAGGTAGTTGCTCATAGCATATCGTTGCTAGAACATGATAATGCTTCCTTGGGGCCTGAAATAAAAGTGAAAGTAGGTCACTTATCTTCATTTGGATGGGTACTAGATTGCACATTATCCAATGAAATTGTTCTCTTATTAAATATTTCCAGAAAGTATGACCTAAATGGGGCTTGTTCCCAAATAACTGTCAAAAAAAATTACTTTTGATGTATCAATTAGATGTTTTAACTGAACTCTTGCATAGGTGTGGCAAATGGCAAGAAACCCTGTTCAGTTCTGTGGGAGGCAGAGCTCCTGGCTCTTGGCTAACACTTAGGCAGAACAGGTTTTCTGATTCTGTCCCTAACACAATCTGCATGTGACCATCCATGGGTTTAGTTTAAATCAGGTTGTCCATCACTGTTCCCTGGAGTTATCATGAGATGTTAATAAACCAGTGTGTTTATTTACACAGCAATTAGAAATATGCAAAGTGTGCTATTAAAAATATACTAGCATATTTTTATTTTCAAACTTTCCGATGAAAAATATAAAGTAGAAGTTTACTTTTTTTTCTATTGTCAATGCACCAATGTAACAGAAGCATGAAATGTGAAAGTAATTTCTATAAACATGTGCCTGATGTTCCTTCTCTATGTTAAGAATGTCTTGAAACTGAAATGCTGACTTCATAGTCATCATAAGGAGACATGCTTTTATGAACACGTAATGTGAGATGCGAATAATCTAAATTATTCTGAGGTCCAAAACGTTCTTTTTCCTTGATGACCAACAGACGTAAATGAATCCATCATATTGATTGGCTCTTTGTTATTAAAATCCTGCCCGCAGGAATTAAAAAACAGGGTAATTAGAGGAAAAATACCATCCAAATAGTTGTGAGGATTGTTAGTCCACAGTGGAACGGGTTTATATTTGTAAAATATTCCCCTTTAGAATGCATAATTTTATTTGGTTTTAAGCAAATGAAATTTCTGTTTTGTTAGACTGCTTGCTGGAAGAAGGGAACTGGATTGGACTTGGAATCCAATATCTATTGAGCTGTGTTTTTCTAATGTGCTTTTTGGTTGTATTCCATCTACCCTATACAGAGATGATAGATCAGACTACGTTGGCTCTACTGATACAGTTATTGTGTTACGTAGAGCTTCACGCACTCAATCAATTGAGAAGTTTTTAATTAAACCCCTCTATAGTGATTTGCTGTCCTCTGGAAGTTCATACATAATTAAAGACAAACTAGTAAAATAAAGATTTCAAGCACAGTTCTATAGTTCTGGTAGGTTTTTTGGCAATAAATTGGTTTTAATTCCATCTTTTAGATGATATAATAATGACTTTACCTTTTTGAACACCGTATCTCCAAGATTAGCTACTTTTTCCTTTTCCTCTCTTTTCCATATAATGTTTAATTCCACATGTAGATACTGCATTTAGAAGTCCAGATCAATAAGAAATTAGATTTAAAAATCTGTAATTTCCAGAAAAGGAAGTACTTGGTTCCTAACACTTACATTTCCCTCTGCTGTCATATTATCCTTCAGTTGTAAAGATTTGTTTTGCCTGGACCAATTCAAAACTAAACCTTGATTTTGCAGTCTCAACAGATGCTAATATTTTCACATAAAAATTATTCATTTGCATTTTTAGGGAACATCTATATCTACATTTAAGATCTAATTTTACATATTTGTAAGGAAGACTCTCTCTTGATGATAAGTATCTAAAATACTGTGCTAGAGCTGACAAATTATCTGGAAAGTATAGCTCTCGATCATTCAGGTCAGATCAGAACTGTAAATACAATCTGCATTAATGTGGGGAAAGAGCAGATCTGAGATGTTATTAATGACGGCAATCATCACTGCCTTTCAACTTGATAGAGGGGAGGGGAGGGGAAGGAGAGAGGAAGGGAAAGGAACAACATAGAGTCTACTGCAGACATGATGTCCATGTGACACGTGGAAAAGTCTGCCTTTTCCATGAGATTCCTGGAATCACATTGATGTGAATTGGACTCTGCAAGTGTAAAGGAATTAGCTTTGCTGTGAAATGCATTGCCTGCCTGACTAAGCTGAAAATATTCAGCAAAACCAAAAAACCATCTAAAATACAGGTATGGAAGAGTAAAATACTTCATTTTCTTAATTTGTCTACAGAATATTTTTATGCATGTCACTTTAGCCTTTCAAGGGCTATGATAATAAAGCTATTTTTATTCTCTTCCCTCTCCTTGTCCACTGCTTAAAATATCCCAGCCAGCAGCATGGATTTGCATTTTCTGCTCCATAGAACTTGATAAGAAAGTGTTCAGTGTGTGGAAGGTGCCCAGAACTTGCCTGGCCCTGATTTGTACAGGAATCAGAAGTTTAGCACCAGAGGGGATTAGGCAGGAGAATCAGCGTATTTGTTCTATTTTTGCCATGCTGCAAAGAAGTCTAGACTGTCTTAAACCAAGGAGAAAGTCTGGAATATATTTTTGGTGCTATCACTGTGCAGTTGCCTTTCTGTGGAAAGTAACATCAGCCCTGCGCTCTGCTTTTCAGTCAGTGCCTAAAGGGACAGTGTCTTCAGCTGTTCCTTTCTATTTATGGCGTGACCGAGGATAATTAATGCTTTTACACAACTTGCCAATTTGTTTCTAAAGGTCACAAAAGATCTGCTCAGCTTATTGAAGCTTCATTTATGAGGTCTAATTTTTCCAGATGTGACAGGAAAATAAAAAATGAAGCCCCCTGTATTATATTTACAGGAAAAGCACTTTTGTGTGGATTTTCAATATTCTTGCATCAACAAAATTTTAAAAGTACATTTTCATTTAAATGAGGCCTCAATTTTTTAAACGGTGCACACAGATCCATCATCATATGTATAGCTTTAAAAAAGTTACCTTGACAGAACATGGCGCCTGTGATCGTGCCTTCTAGTGCAAATGCTCCCCAAATGGAGACTTGCGAGGGGAGATAGAGAATGGGCTTCTACTTTGAATGATGGTGGAAAACTGTATGGAATATTTGGAGGCTATTTTGGGACATGGTGTAATCGGTATAGTTAGAGGACAGATAAATGCACACTGAATTTGAAGAGCCTTCATCTCTGATCTAACTGTCCAAGATGAGTGTGAAGCCATGCTGAACTTCAGATTTTGGATAAAACGTTTATAAATGAGGAGAAGATATCAAAAGTGCTGGTGCACTATGATATGTACTTTTTGGATACTAGCAAGGCTTTCTCATCCAAACTGTCATAGCCAGGTTATTGTTCATACAGTATAAATATGGACCATCTTGAAACACATGGATTGATGTAAACTCACTCCTCAGCTAATGTGATGAACCAGAGCTCATTTAATGTAAGAGAGGCAAAGTAATTGATAACCCTTTATGGCTCCCAATTGGCAGCTCATTTCAGATGATCTAAAGCAGATAGTGATATCTCACAAAGGATGGGAAAAGGATATGAAAGCATGCTTCCCCTTTTACACAGGATAACAATCACACTCACGGCTTAAAATAACCAACTTTTTGGCACTGATTTACTTCAGTGAATAAACCATGGAATGCAGCAGAACAAATCACACTGAAAGACTGTGTAGTAGACATTTTCCACTACTACACTGAATATGTGATTACTAGTAATAGCTCTGCTGCTGATTGAATCTTCCTCATACAAAGTGCATGTGCACACATTTTCCTGGGTTAATTACACGTAATATTTTAATCCTCAGTTGCTTGAAGGATATTCTTCACTGTTCTGGTCTGTCCTCCATCTCCACCAAAAGCTAAGCTAAACTTTGATACAACCATGTTACGTGGCATCCATATACAGCCAGTGCCACTTTGGCCATCTCATACTGTGGAGAACATATTTCATTTGTTTATTTTAATCCACTCTTCTGTGGAGAAAAATGTAAAGCCAGCAAAAAAAAAAAATAAAATAGTATTTACCTTTGAATAAAATGCTTTCATTGTGTTTTGAAACATGCATTTCAGACTGGGTACAACAATTGTCTTAGTTTCTTCCTAAATATCTTGCAATAATTGCAATAATTTTTAATTTAAACTGTAATTGCTTTTCCTCAGCCTTCTTAATGTCCTTCTTCCACTTGCAGAGAGAGATTTTCTGTACTCCATGAGTCTTAAAACAGCATTGCCAAAATCTGATTCGTGAAGATAAGTAGTAAATGGCCCAGGACTAGCTCAAGCCTGCAGCGCCCAGCAAGCCCAGGTTGACGTGCAGCCAGTGCAGTCGTACGGACTGCCGAAGGCAGCAGTAGGATTGCCTATTGGACCAGAAGACTGGTTATTTTTCAGTTCTCTGTCCTGCATATTTTTGCTGTCTGACACTTGCACCAGTGCCATGAGCATATCATGACAATGTCCAAAATCAGAATAGCAAAGTTCTGGTGTTAGTTCTTAGCACTTTTAATAGAGTCTGCCCTCCGAGTTTGTTGCTTCTTCCTATATTTGCATGAACATTCTGGAGTTACTGCAAAGATTGTAAGGCCCACAGATATCTGCCTCCTTTATGCAGGACAAAAAAGAAAAAAAAAAAAAGAGTAAAAAATTGTCTTCCACCCGAAAGCCAATGCCAGAAAGGGTTATTTTTCAGTCTTTGTATCTGGAAGAAATGTTTTGGAGTATGTATGAAATACAAAAGGATGTACTGTGAATATCAAATATTCTGAAAAGTCTTAACGAGATAACTGTCAGAGCATACCAAACCTATGCCAAATCCTCCAGAAATAAAAACGCTGGATTTGAAAAAAGTTAAAGTTCCTTTGCAGAAGGATACACTTTCAGAAGCTTCATTCAGATACACTATTCTAACCAGAGTGCAAGCTGTACTCTTCTCCAGTGTTGATAATGCCTCTGTCAGTCCCAGTTACTCAATTATCCACAGGAATGTGATGTGAATCATAACAGATTGCAGTTTGTGGTTTCATTGAGTCAATAATGTAGACAGTAAATTGCACAACACTGAGGATTTTTTAAGGAAGAAACTATGCTGCAAATAATCTGAGAATGGCCTTGATTTACAGCCAGCAATCTCAGAAGCAAGATGGTATAATACATCTAATATTTTCTCAATTTTTTATTCCTTTTCCTATCTAGTTCCTCATTAATATAATATATGTAAGCATCTAAAAGAAAGATTTTACAGATTAAAATATACTTAGCTTCCAGCTATGTAAGCAATGATTAGATGGCAAAGATAAAAGGAATGTTAAGAGGGCTTGTGGTCATTAACTTTGCAAAAGAGTAAAATTGAAGAGTGGAATAAATGAAACATGTCTTATAACTGCAGTTGCTTCAAGATTTTTATAGTATAGTTAAATTAGCCATGTATGGTTTGGCTACAGCCCTCTAAGCACTTAGTGAAGTTAAAGATGGATCTTCCATGAAAAATGTACCTGTGGCTTTCAGAAGTTTGTTACTCGACAAAAAACAAGCTTTGCTTTTTTTCAGACATCATTTCTTGAGACTCGATTTTCTGCCCCATTCGAATTAAATTGCACAGCATTTGACAGTGGGTGAAATCTCCTATTTCCACTTACTTGATCCTTAGAAGCGGCTTAGTTAGTTACTTTTGTTTGTTTTTAGAGGAATTCACCTTTAGGCAGCCTCAGGCTTTGGTAATGGCACTCTGACTGTTCTAAGTTCGGAAAAAGGAATTTGGAAGGTGAGTGCATGTGAAAATGTTAAAATAATGATTATTTCTACATTCGCTGCTTATGCTATTTTGTGTTCAAATACTTCTGATATTTTCACCAGTCTCAAGAAAATAAGGCAAGGGTTGGATGAAGCTCTTTAGATTCAGTTTATGAGTTATCTGACTGCTTTTAAAGACTTTAAAAGAAAGGTATATGTCCTCATAACTGTCAAACGGGGAAGGGCTTTAATTTAATGTAGTCCTAATGCTAGATTAAGAGAAACATTAAAGCAGGAGGTGGATCTGACAGTGACTGAGATCTCTAAAATATTATATTAATTTATATGGCAATTAATGTAAACTAAGATCAGCTGTGAATGGAGGACGTTTACTCCTGTATTTAAGAAAAAAAATATGCATCAGGAAAGAAAAGAATAGACCAAATGGAGAAATTGCTAAAGATACACAAAAAGAACTAAGCATTATTTTATATAGAATACCTTTTAAAAAAACCAAACTAATTATTTCTTCAGCAGCCATCCATCATGAGTAAATCTGGCAAAGGAACAGTTAGTGATTAGCAAATACGGTATAAAATAAACAATTTAAATTGGTTTAGCAATTTAACTAAAACCTGTTTAATCCTCCTAGGTGTATTGACTTTAAAAGTATTATCTTAGCACTGCACGGCAGAAAGCACCTTGCCGTTACAACTGTGTCTTTGGCATCTTACTGGGATGCTTAGCAACAAAACAGCACGTGTAGGGATGGCAACAAATGGCTTAACAAATACTGGTTGGAAATCAGATTGCAAGCTAAAATGGATTCCAAAGGTGTCAGTCCTCAAGACAAAAACAAATCTAACGTTGTGCCAGTGTTAGATTACTGAGAGATTACTGTTACCAAATGAAAGCCACCAGGATACGAATCAGATTTTCTCTCTAGTTTGAATTTATCCCACCTGAGTAAACAGCGTCTAAATATGATTGCTGATCTGCAATTCCTGTGCACTTTGAAATTGGTATCATATGTGCTAGCAGCAGGAAAAAAAAAAAAAAGTGGTTTGATTAAATTGTCAGTCTTGCTAGTTAACACGAAATCCATGTGCAGATGTGGATTTCATAAGGAGAAGTGGAGATCACCAGCCACTGTCACAGTCACAGCAATGGACAGTGGCTGCTGGGCAGATTGGCTGCCCTTCCACAGAGGATGTGCTGGGGAAGCCACTCTTTCTACCCAGCCAGAAGCATTTGGGAAACTTTTGGAGTAGAAAATACTCACGTTCAAAAATTTCTCATTGCTCGAGTACAAATTTCCGGACTCCCACAATAAAAGAAAGCTGCTTCTTTGAAACTTCAGTGGTAACTTTGAGATATTATCTAAATATTGCACTCCCTTCTGCAGCACAGCCATGCCATTTGCAATTACTGATCCTCATTAAGTCCTGATGGACCCTCGTCTTGCCAAAGAATTATTACTAGTATTTTGCCTAGTGGCAGGATATTAGCAGTGAATATCGTATGCAAACATGTCTTCATTCCTGCTGTTGCTTCATCTTTTCTGGTCTAAAGGCAGTCGGGATTCACTGTTCACTCTCTCACATAAAAGCAAACATCTTTGGCTGCCACCTGAGCAAAGTTAGTGCTTGCTGTGTTAGAATTATGTATGAGGTAAATCTTATTGCAGGTTTAACAATGCACATGTCCTACTCTAAGATATTAACATACTTTGAAATACATCCTTAACCATTACCCCTAATTGGTAAGATGCATCAAAAGGAAAACCAGTTTCTGACCCAGTGGCAGAGAATAAAAAATTCATAGACCTATTCCCTTTATACTATTTCAGGCAGCAATCATTTGCTATTATAACATCCACCCACCACCACTTTCTCAGAAGAAATGGTTGCACAGAGCGGTTATCTCACATGCAGAGATCAAAGATGTGATTTCCCTGAATAAAGCTGTGACTCAGACTTCAAGTCACAGGGATTCCTGTGATCTGTTGTGGCTTGGGTATCTTGACAATTCAAATGAAGTAACAATAGTAATATCTAGTGCTGGAGCTCCATGTTATTTAAGGGACTTCTTGACTTAATATTGTACTTGTTGACTTGTAGATTTCGGTATTTATCTTTAAAATGTGATACAAAGATGTTACAGCTTTTGTTATGTATTTCAGCATTTGGGGCTTTTATATAAGATTCATGTGTTGCCAATGTATTTGGAGATAGTGGGGCCAGGGAATCCAAAATAATCTATTCGCAGCTTGAGCACTCCAAGCCTGAATCAAATGTCATTGCTCTATTAAGCAGACAGTGGACACTAAGCAGCTATAGTGGAAACTGCAAACCCTGAATACGTACACATTGACACAGCCTGTTTTGCTGCTTTAACTACAGACCTGAGCCCATCTGCAGGCACATAATATTAGAACTTCAGTGGGTTTGGTGTTGTTTTGTTTTGGTTTTTTAACAAAGCAACTTGTTACACTTGTAGCTGTAGTGTTGGCAGAGATTTTGCATTGCAGAGTGAACTACACAGGGTTTGGCCTGAGTTGCAGTGTGTACTGTGGTACTGTGCTTTGAGACCCATGTCCCCAGTAAGCCCTGGCTGTCACCCACTTGGTGTCCTCGTGCCTTCAGTGTCCACACATCAGAGCCAAGTAGAGAGCAGCGTCTTTTTTTTATTTCACATCTGGGTTTCTCGTTGAGGGACCTAGTACTGGAAACAGGAGTGGATCAACAGATAACTGGGGTATCTGTGCTCTGCCACTGCAGCTGCCCCTGGGTTTTCATGTTAGCATACGCTCCTGCTGTGTTAGCATACCAAAACCCAGGAGCAGCTACAATGAAAAATAAACAGCATACAGTGCAAATGCACTGCGCTGCTGAAACCTTTACAGATGCTTAAGTGGTTTAGTGATGGCTGGATGGAGACCACGATTTTATTTTCATTACAAGAGAGCATAAGAATGCCTCTGCTTATTCTGGTTACTGTGAAAGTAGACACTGTATGAGTGAGTGGGGGAAGGGACAGAAGGCAGAAAGATTGGCCAAGTGTTCATTAGTCTGTCAAGATTGTCCTGACAGGCAGGAGAGGGGGAAGAGCAGAGCTGCATGGTTAGCATTTCCAACTGGGGAGTGCTGTGTGGTACATGGGTGGTGGTACTAAACTAGGACTCTTCTTTTTGGTACCTTCAGCCAGTGGTAAGGCGGGGAGAGATGGAAATCCAAACCAGAGACTTTCCAGAGGTTTTTGTGCCATGTTGCTTTGGCAGGGTTTGAGTTGACTGAGCTCTCAGCTGTGATTTGCCCTGTCTGCTTCCCTAGCTGAAGCTGAGCTATTATTAAGCTAAAGGTCTGTGCACACAGGAAGCCAAGAAGAAATATTCCTCTTGAATTAATGCTACCCTGCTGAGAGCTTTGCAGGAGTTTGGCTCTGCAAGCTCTTCAGCAGGTGCACATCTCCCACTTTCCACATGGGAATGGTTAATGCAGCACGGCCAAATGAGCAAGAGAGAAGTGCCCGGAGTTATGGAGATCCATCCCCATCATCTCTAGCAGAATGTCAGCTGTACTTTTTGCTGCCTTCTTGTATCAGTGTGTCACATTACAGCTTTGTAAGAAAATTAGATAAGTCCAAAGAGGAGTTCGTTTATCTTTTTTTTTATATTTCATTTTAATCTTTTTTTCCTTTGTTTTTTTTTAATGATGAAGCTGCTTGCTAGGCTCTTTTGTTTTCTTTGAAGAGTGTCCTTACGTGATCACCTTCTTTAACTCTTTCATGATAAAGAAGGGGAAACTGAGATAAGGGAATTGATTCACCTTATACTGTACAGGCAGATGAAAACAGTTTTCTTGCACTGAATCAGTCTTTGTCAGCTGTTGTCTCTCTGCATACTTCAGGACTTCATAAGAAAATTCTTCTGTAATAACTCCTGTTCAGAATTTTTTATTTTATAGCATAAACTTACTGAAGGGAAAGATAGTGTCAGCTCTGCATAACTAGTGGCATGGCAGAGGACCTTATGCAATGAACTCAGAGTTTTTTAAATGCTCCCACTTTTATGGTTTTGTGTGGTCCTAGGATCTTAAGATTCTCATCTCTCATCTTCCAGTTGTAACTTTCTCCAATATATTTCCCTGTCTGATATCAGTTTCTCTACATCACACATAAAAAGGAGTTCTTATGCCAATGCCTTGAGAGTTT
Organism: Tetrax tetrax; assembly: GCA_009806455.1. Lineage (NCBI taxonomy): Eukaryota > Metazoa > Chordata > Aves > Otidiformes > Otididae > Tetrax > Tetrax tetrax. Next base: position 704,118 of record WHYT01017230.1, on the reverse strand, counting down.
TTCACAGTATACTTCTAATGAACCTCAGTATGAATTAGTTTTGTTTCCTCATCCTTTAACTTTATTTAAATAACTGGTGGTCACTCAAAACCACAGTAGACTGTACCTTCAGAACAGCAGTAGCCCTCCCTTGACTCCAGGTTATAATTTGCAGCCACTGTGGTGAAACGTGGGGAACACGGTGGGTTCAGGTGGCACTGTCACCTTGGTCCCGTCCTGACGCACTACGCAGGTCTTCGCTATTTCAGGTGTGCTGAAGGAAGGACGGTGTGTTGAGCTGTATCTCTCTGTTGGGAAGCCTCATACTGGCTGTAACTGTAGATTTGGCTCGTTTCTCGAGAGAAGGAATCCTGCGACGTTCTGTGGCGATGAAGTAACTTCTAAAGCATGAGAAACTAGCAACTAGTAGTTGCATTGGCATTCTGTTCGACGTATTTTGGTGGTTTTCAGTGTGTGAGGACTTTTCTCCTGACAGGTACTGAAAGTACTTTGTCAGAATAAAACAGTATTAAAGGAGAGAGAGAGAATATTCTGTCAGCTTCACCTATACTTAGTATGAGGCTTCTAAAGCTTCTTGCACGGCAGGAAATCAGAAAAAAAACCTCCACAAACATAAGGATAGCATGATATCTAAGAACATTAAGCAGCAAAGTGCAGGGAATAAGAGTTCTTAAGTAATTTTTTCATAACATTTTGAAGAAATTCTGGGGCAAGTTGTCTCTAATATCGTCTTTTTGCTAATACTGCTGCCATTATAGCGTCAAGTTGAAGACCTAGGCAGTCATGGAGGAACTCATACAGGGACAGTTAGCCAGGAGCTGCAAGACCCCATTTCCTAGCCTGTCTCTTCAATAGATAGAAAAGATTGAGGGCCCATTTTAGTGCACATTGCCATTGAACTAAATTGCCATTTTAGCATTTATTTCAGTGGAGCAAAACAAGGCCCTTGCAGTTCTAATTGCAGCTATAATATGTGGAAACGGAATAGTTACAGCTGAGGGCAAAATTAATTCCAGTATTTGAAGAGAGGGAGGGAATGGTACACTTGCAATTATGAAGAACAAAGAATACTTTTAATTAGTCACAGGACATTCAACGTCTTAATAGCAAAATTTAAGGCTCTAGCCTAAATAAACTCTGATTTGTTCAGAAATTTGTATGCAAGACATAAATAAATAGGCTGAGCTAATTTTCTGTAGAAATCTTAGCATTCTTACTGCTTTCAAAGGATTGATCATGTACAGTTATGTGTTTGTGATAAACTGCTATTGAAGGATGAATTGGAAAAATAAGGTAAATTATTTCATTGCTGACACAGGACTAACTTTATATCCAAAGTCTGAACATAGATTTTCTGTAAGTGCATCAAGTATCACCAGGTTTAGTAAGGAAGACATATGTAAGTTGGTTATTTTGAGCAGACCCTTAGTGGTTTTCCATGACTAATTTCTGCTTTTGTTGTACACTTTCAAGCACAGAGTGTAAGAAATACTTCTGAATTAATATGCATCCTTATCAGTGGAGAGATGTGTTTGTTCTATTCATCATGCAATTCTTCTGTCAGGGGAAAACTCATGCGACAGTTTTACAGAGTTACAAACGCAAAAATTTGAGAAAACTATTCCAAATGTAGTGAGTTTTTGCACAGAATTAATATTTATTTATTTACTTTTGTGATTTTGTATATATTCAAAATTTCTGCAATCTTGAAACAGCTCCAGGCTATTTCTCCAATTTTTCAATCACAATCTCTCCATTTAGGCGCTAGTGCTTAATTGAGAATCTTGTGATGGTACTTCAGTGATTTAAATGATCACACACAGATTGTCAGCACGCTGCAATTGCTTTGAAAGTCACTTTCCATAAATATTTTTGCTAGTAAATAGAGTTCTTGGTCTTGCATCAGTATGCAAAGGGCATCCAGTCTCTCAATAGCCTGTGATACAGAACTCCAGCTGAATACTCACATAATGATTTAAAAATAATTATTTAAGCAGCCCATTGTATGACAGAGCACAAAGTAGGATCAGATCAATATGCAGTCCCCCAATGTCCTGAAAACCCTTACTAACAGCAATTAGAAACTCTGTCAGCAGCAAATTGCAAATGTGATTAACATTAAATGGAAACAATTTTATTAAACTGAAAATCTGATTAGTGACTGAACTGCACGGCGCAGATTTTCCAGCAGGAGTTACAACACTACCACAGCCTATAATTTAATGCTGATCCAAGTTAATTCATTTCTCTGTGTAAACGATGTGGCGCAGAAAGCTTTTTATAAACCAGAGCCATCCATCTTCAAAATGCATTCTAGAGGATTTATTGTTGCTGGCTTGTAGGCTCTGTTGGAAGTGACTTGCAGAACATCAGGAAAGAAAGAAGATGGCAGCTCACTCACACTGATGGGCATCTCTTGTTTTAGGCTCTATATAGGGGTGTGTGTGTATGTGTGTGTCAACAAAGTCCTCTTTACCATTTCATATAGGAAGTGAAATGTTTCTGCAATCCATCAACAAAATAAAAGGTATGTCCCTTTTGATAGTTCAAGGCTTGTCATCAGCGGTGCCGTGATGTAGGCTTCGGCATACACTAAACTTTTCTTGTAGAGAGTCCAGTTTTTGGGTTGTGTTTGGATGAAAGTAGTTCATTTCTTCAAGAGGAATGAATGGAGTATTGTGCATTCGGTGCGGGGATGTCTGATCCTCACTTGTGAGTCTTCTGTGTTTATAACTGCCTCTTTTGTGAGGGAAACAATGTTCCTTTTCCACTTCCTTCTGCATTCCCTGCCCAGTGCTGCAGTTCATGCTGTCCTTCTGCCGCTCCTGTGCCGTGTCTGCTGCCTCCCCACTCCCCAGCATTTTCTATAGCAAAGAAATCTCATTCCTGATTCAGAAAGCTGAGAATGCAGCTCATTAGGCTCTTGGCAGCATGAATGAAGCTTGTCATTTAATTTCAGATTTCATTACGGCCCAACAGAAGATATAATTTGTCAGATAGGGAATGAAATTAGTACACTATGTATTTAATCACCTTTTTCCCCCCAATTTTAGTATGCTTTTTGGATATAAAGTAGAAGAGTTGAAAGCTCTCACTGAAGTGTTTTTGAAAGTGATCTCATTTCTTCTAGATCTCCAACTTTACTCTGCTGCCCTCTTTCTCCACACCGCCTTTCTGCCATAGAATCTAAAGGGCCCAACACTGACCCTGAGGAACGCCTCTCATTGACGTAACTTGCCACTTGCCATCAAAAGTAGATTTTGGCCCCGCTTCTCTAAGGCAAACATGCAAACAGGAACAATTTAAGGCATTCTGAGTTTCTTACAATAGGCAATACACTATGTTCCTAAAGCTTTTTTATAATTTATTAAAATCTATATATGCCTTGTAATACCCTTGAGGGAAGGCCGCGAATTGTACTGTTTTTATCAACCAAAAAGAGGAGTCTGGGAAGAATCCAAGGCCAAGTTATTTGATGCTGATGTAAACCTGCAGTAACATCATCAGCGCTAGCACAGCGTGATTTACTCTGATGTTATCAGGCAGAATTTGTCTTTTCATTCCCAGAATGAAGAAATGAGAGAAAAAGTCCTGACACAATATGCTCTGAGCACTGCAAAGGCACTGGTACAAGGAAGGATGTACTCACTACTCCTTTTAGCCTCTGTTGGATACAGTACACTGAGTTTGCAAATAATAAAAAGAAAAAAATCAGAACCAAATAAGAACCAAGAAACATGGTGAAAACTAATAAGATGAAATTATATTACCGAGAAAGAGGCAAGGAACTGTGGAGAAAATTGCAGAAAGAGGAGAATCTACAGGAAAGAAAAGGAGAGGTGTCTGGTTGTACAATGCTGCTACTGCAGCAACTGGATCTTGGAGGCATTTGTAAAGTTTTCACACAGAAGCATTTGCAGGCTTTGCTTCTTCAGAAGAAAGAATCTCTGTGGGCTGGAGGTCTAACGCTCTGCATTCCTATGTGGCAGACGCAGGATAGATACGAAGCTTTATCCCCACTCTCCAAGCTGCAGATATTTCTTAGTGAACTATAAGTAGGTTTTAATTTTATATAGACTACGTCCATTTCTGTGATACTTTTTCTCACATTCTCCTATTTTAACAGGGATTCTTCTGTCAGTTATATTGTATATAGGTCTCTGTAGTTGTGCCATCCGTACTTACAGGTGCAAAGTTCCACTTTCACAGTAAATGGAAATACTGAATGTCTGTAAGTTAAGTGACACAGCCTCCCTATATACAAGCCAGTGTTGTCAGGAAGAAGGGAAGATCTTTTAATGAGAAAGCACCAGTAACAATTTTGTTTATTACCATGAACGAGCTGTTTACACTTTTTTCAGCTTGTAATTTTTGAGCAATAAAGTACAATACAGTATAAATATAACTTTTTAGCAGGGCCTGTTGTGATAGCACGAGGGGTAATGGCTTTAAACTAAAAGAGGGTAGATTTAGACTGGACATAAGGGAAACATTTTTTACGATGAGGGTGGTGGAACACTGGCACAGGTTGCCCAGAGAGGTGGTGGATGCCCCATCCCTGGAAACGTTCAAGGCCAGGTTGGACGGGGCTCTGAGCAACCTGATCTGGTTGGAGATGTCCCTGCAGGGGGATTGGACTGGATGATCTTTACAGGTCCCTTCCCACTCAAACCATTCTGTGATTCTATGGTTCTATACGGATATCTATAGCTTAGAATAAATAGAATTTTTTTAACAGCTCAAATCACACTGAAATTATTTTTTAAGAGCCTGAAGCAGCTCTTAATGTTTAACCATGAGTATCTGCAGTAGCTGAGCTGCAATGAGACAATCTGCAGTAATGAAATTAGTATCCTTGAAGTGATTTCCACTGATTTATCTAGATTGGTTCTGACTCACTTTCTTTTTATTTAAACTACAGTTTAAACTCTGTAACTTTTTTTTTTGTGTGAGCAAGGCCTCAGAATTCAGTGTACATACTCAACATCACTTGTTTTCAAATTGCATCTTTTTTTTTCCAACAGGATGAGGAGGTGCTAGCTAAGTGCTAAATCACAACATAAGACCTCTGGTTAAGTCATCTCTGCAGTCTGGCAGCTGTGAAACTGGCAATATGATTCTAGTGGGTGAATCAATGCAAAAGTCATCTGTCTTCTTTTGTTTTTCTTTGCAGACACACAGCAATTTTTCCCAGAAATTTCTTAGAAGTGAAGCAGATTGTGGTCTGAGCTTAAGGAGTGGATGTGCTCTCTTTAGGGCACTTTGCACCTGTATTTTATTGGACTACAGACTTCGAGTACTTTCCAAATGTGCCAGTTTTAGTGATGTAGTAAGTTCTAACTGCAAATGATAGAACTGCTGTAGAAAAGAATAGCTTACATCCTTTATTAAACAAAACATTTAAGTACAGAGAAAGTGTGTTAAAAGAAATAATAAATTACAAAGCCGAGCACTTTGTTTCATATATTCAGAAAATGCATATAAAAGCTTTCATTTTATGATTAAGAGTCTGGAAAGAGTAAAGTACTTACTTGTAGTAAACAGTCAGTCTAGTTGTATGGAACATAGCAATATAATTTATCTGTAGTGTTTTGGGTTTGTATTTGAAAGCGTCAGCTGAATGCTATGGATATGAGAAGCGACAATTCTTCAGGTCATTGAAGATTTTAAATAATTCTGTCAAGTTTTCCTAATACCAAGCAAACCTATGCACCAGATGTTGCTTTTCTAGTCTAATTTTTAGCCAGTGTACATTTTTATCAGTACTGATGACAACAGAGATTCCTCCTCCTGTCTTGCCATCAGTGAGGACGGTGAAAGGAGAGGATGGAATAGCTCTGCTGTTGGGTTGGTGCAGCTGCGCACCTTTAGATCCTGGAGAGTGCTGCCCTGGGAGCTGCTCACAGATCATTCAATCCAATGTTTTCTCCTGTGGGAGGAAAGCACTGGAGGGCCTGAAATTTAATGTACCTACTATAAGGTATTTGGAGGAAGGATCTTTGTAATTCTGCTGTTAAATTCAAAAGAGACTGTGGCTCTCTGGAATTCTACATCCAAACAGGCTTTTAATATGTAAAGCCTAGTTTTCACTTTATTGAAGGTTTTTGCATGTTATTTAAAACACTGTAAGCAATTATGTCCTAGATACAAAGTACCCTGTTTCTCTGCTTACATGAACAGCAAAGCTCAGTGTGTGTCTTGGTGCTACTGACTGCAAGGCATGTTTGATGGGGAATTACATGTCCTAGAAAGATAATTAATAGACATCTGCTTTCAACTCTCAAATTTTCTCCCTAGTTTTTCCTGTGATTAAAAAGAAAATATTTTAATATATGCAATCCTAACACCTAGAACTATGCAGTCCATTTTTTGGACTTCAATAACTCAAGCAATTAATGGGAGAGTAGTGGGGAACTTTTGTATTATCTCTTTATTTCCACATAAGTTTGACTAGAGTAAATAGGCTGTATACAGCTCTGCAAAACCCAGCTTGTTTCAAAGGGATCCTTTCAGTTGCAAACCATTATGTCATCCACTCAAAGAGCCGCCCAGCCCAGCAGCTCTGTGAGAGCCTGGGTTGATTGTTCTGGGGGTGGCTGAACAGACCCCAGTATTCTGCTCCAGCTTGGGATCCAGGGTGAGTGTTATGTGCACACAGGAACAGAGATGGGAACCAGGGAGTGTGTATTATATTTACAAAAGAATTGTGATTTGGAGGGCTTCTCAGTAACACTGGAAAGGTGACAGGGTTCTATGAAAAAAGTATTTATATCCTATCCTTTAAGAATCTAAGATGGTTTTATGCTGCTGTTCTTTGTGGAAGTATGATGAAATTCTCACAGAATGCTGTGTTCTCTTTCATGACTCAGAATGTCTCCTGCAGTCATTTGTCTGAGGTTTCCTGCCACTGGAGTGTGAAGCTTGCCTGTATTAAGATCTATGATTAAATGCTACTTCCATTACTCTTGATACATGGGCTTCATCCTCTTTGTTTGTGGCTTTAGTAAGCATCCATCTGTGCATAATAAGCAAATTCTTTCCTAAATTGCAAAATAAAGTATTCTGTAGAGACAAAGTTAAGTGTTTTCTGACCCTGAAGTTTCTCACCCCTTTCTTATATCTTCTTGGATAAAGTTGATGAACAACTTTTATCATCCTCATTTTAACTGATGAATTCTCTTTCATCTACTGTTGTTGCTTGATAGATCCATAATAATTGTAAGGTTCAAAATACTGGCAAAACTATCTTTTTTTTTTTTCTTTTGGGGAGAAAAGCTTAATTTATAAGACGATGCATTTGTAATATCCCTGTACAATAAGCCTTCTCCAAATTGCTGTGTCTGTAGCATTCAGGTTATTCTGTGGATTTCTAAAGGGAAAGAAGGAGGAAGACTTCTCTACACAGTTTAGGGTGAATCTAAGTAAAAACTTAGTAAACTGAAATTGGTAAATGACTGGATGCTACCATGCTTAAACCCACTTATGACTATGTCATATCCCCCTTCAAGCTATTCATTTCTACTTGAAATTAATTATTGAGTTAATCAATGCTTAGTTATATGTTACTCAAGAGGAAAGCAATGCTGAGCTTAGATGTGGTTATTTACGGGCAACTGATGAGTTTCAGCTACTTTCAGTGCCTCGGAGGGTAACATTCTGCATTACTGACGATCTAGAATGCCTTTGTTGTTTACCTCTCCGTTGGTTTTGTTGTATGTTTTCTTATTCTTTCATGGTCTTAACACAGGTATTGAACTTTGATGCACTTAGTGTTGCTTTGGAAAGATAACTGAAGAGTTGTCAGAGCTACACGGTAATGTTCTGCAAATGGGCTCCTTAACTCGCAACCTGTGACAATCCTGTTGTCAGCAGGGATCCTTGAAAGTATAAATTCACCTCTGAGCACATGTTTAGTGGTTTGAAGAAACAACAGTACCTCGTGGAGTTTCAGGCAGGCCCTGTGTAATGGGAATATATGAGTGGTTGCAGGGCCAGAGCCTGTCCGCCCTTGACTCCCCCAAGCTTGCTGCTGGTCAGGGAAGAGCTGCTGTAGTTCCAGAGGTGGGATGGCATGGGAGCATGAGATGGAGGAGGAAAGATGACTGAAGGATCAGGAGTCGATGAAAGGTCTTGTCAGCAGTGGGAAGCTCATGTATGGCAGAAGCACAGGATGAAGTGGAATTAAGTTCACTTTTATTGTCGTACTCTAATTCCTAGTAGCTGTCTTACACTTGTGTCTAGTTAATAAAGAGAAAGAGGGTGATGGTAGTTCAGCCATCCTCACAGAGGTGGAAGGAAGAAAAAGATAACTGAGCTCATATCTAGGGAATAGTTTGTATCATCTAGAAAAAAATTCTATTTGTAAAAGTTTTTTAAAATAAAAAGGAGCATAGGTGATACAGAAGAGAAAACTGGTTTGTAGCAAGCAAGCAGATGTGCGTAACTACAAAGAGCTCTTGCGCCTGGGGGAAAAAAATAGATGCCATACAACTTGGAAAGGATGTAGAAATCCATTTTAAAAGTAATACGCGCAGGAAAGAAATAGTTGCAGGAATGTTGTGTAAGGTCACAGTACCAGCTGTACAGGATCTGTAAAGTTTTGCTGCTCTGGCTGCAAGGTCACGCAGCACAGAGGAGCCAGCGTGCCCAGCCCTTGTCCATGCAGCAATAAATATTTTTAACTCTGTGCAAGATTGCAAACAAGACAGATGCACCTGCAGTCTGGGCTGGAAAGCTAACTGAGCTTTTTTTACTTTCTTCCCTAAAAGAAAAAAACTAAACTGTAGCACCTTCAACAGTATGCTTGCTTACTGGCACACAGGTTACAATCTAATGAGAGGACAGGGGAGCCAGCAATCCAGCCTCCGGCATTGAGCCGAGTTCGCTTTTTATTGTGAAACAAGCAGCCAGGCAACTTCTCAACCATTGTGCTTTCTGGCAGCGATGTGGTCACTTGGCTTTTTTACAGACGCAGCTCCTCCTGTTACTTATCCTGTGGTCTGCCACCACAGTCGCTAAACCTTCAACGACAGCGTGTTGCAGCAGAAACACGCTCTGACATACGCCACAGAAGGTGACAAATGGTACACAGTATGTGTAACAGCGTAGAAGAAATTGCCAGAAAGACAGCAAACATCTAGAAAGCTATTTCTGGGTCCCTCCTCAGGACTGCCTCCATCTATTGTTTCATGAGGCCTTGGAGGGAATATGGAGGGACAGGAAAGTAGCAGGGTGCTGTTTTACTTAATACAGCCCCCAACCAGAATGTCTTCACATCTTTCTTATCATCCTTTGTACAGCCTCTCTGTCTCTGGGATAGAAGCAAGTGACTTACTACAATTCCATTTCCCTTATATAAAAGATAGACACACTGTGAAAAAAGGAGACAACAGATATCTTGCTGGCTTGGGTAATCAGGATTTTCACAGGAAGAATGTACCTTTACCATTTCTATGGCTGTCTAAGGCTTGTCAAAGGCTATTACAGCACAGGTGCTTAAGTACCTCTTACCTGCTTCTCCAACTGGGTGCAAGTTGCCTGTGGGCAATTCCTCTAAACTCACAGGAAGCTCCTGCTGTGGATTGTGCTGCCACGTCCTTGTGAAGTCGGAAGCTATGTGGAGTACTCCCAAGAGTACTCACACGGGGCATCAGCCCGAGTGAGGCACCAAGGAGATCTCGCCATGGGGAGCCTTGTGCACTTCCCAACTTTAGCAGCATGATAAGGGTCAAGAGTTTTGATGGTACTCACAGAAACACACCTGTGAGAAGGAAAGCAGAGAGATTCCCCCCTCTTACTCCAAGCAGTATGCTTTCTCAAGAATCTTTTACCCACTTCTTTTAATGCTGATCTCATACTTTTGTTGTGATCTTAAGTGATCTTCTAGGAGTTCAGCTGCTAGCAGCAGCTCTGGCCTTTCACTTTAAAAGGAGGATACCTAATGCTATGTTGCAAATAAATGCCTGAAAGAAGACCTAAAAGCTGATGCTTGAGTGCTTTTGGTAGGATTCTGATATGGAGTGTCTTGATGAAGTACTGGAGCTGTACTATCATATTTCTCACATGGTAATTCTATGTATTTGAACCAAAAAATCTTGGTGAGATAACTTCTTATAGTTACCTGTGAAGTCTATTTGCACTCTCCTGGAAACCCAAATAGGACAGCTTTAACTAATATATCCCGCAGTTCTCAATTAATCATTTGTATTTGCTTTCACACAGCTGCTGGAGGAGCAGAACTGCAACTGAAGTGCTGTCAGTTACAGTCCTGGCAGGATTGTTATCACTCATCCCATTTTTGCTGTATAATTGAGAATCCAATGCAGCTCTTGCTGAATAAAGTGTTTTTTTCAGATAATCACAGTTAAATGCCTCTAGTGTGCTGGTACTGAAGCAAAGGCAAGCGAGGTTTTTTTTCTTTCTTTTCAGGTCAGTGGTTCCTAGAATAATAATGTATGGTTGAACACACAGCCTTGTTTCCAGAAGGATGATATTGCATCTTAAATGTTTAACAGTAGGGCGCTATAAATTCTAGCCTCAACATAGCGTTGTTGCTACCAAATTAAAATAGTCCAGCGGCAGCCTGTTAACACAGCAGTGTAAATTCAGCCCCTCCTGCTCCAACACAAAAATGGTCAGTGCTTCTTAAAAAAGGAAAAATCTTTGTATCTATGTAATATTTCATATCTGCATCCATTTCTACTTATAGCATTCGAGGAAGTAAATGTTACCAGGTGAACAGATTCTTCCTGATCCATGCCAGCTGTCTCCTGCTCTACAACATCACTCCCTTCTGACAGACTAGTCTTGTAAAACCCTGAATGGGGTGGAACTCAGCATGGTGAGCACCTCAAAACCTGCCTCAATCTCGTTAGTCTGAATTTGGGAAATTAGCATCTTTGAAGTAAATTCATACCTATTATTGAATCAGTGAAAGTGTATATACCTTCATCCCTGCGATTTTTACACTGAGACTTGCAGCACTGAAAGCTGACGACTTCCTCTGAAAGTTTCAATATGCTGTTAGAACTACTAAAATTAAATTCTGGTATGGAGAAGAAAGTAATAATTTCATCATATCTATCCTGAATTTTCCTTTTTGTCCTTTATTCTTGATGCATAATATAATAGCTGACCATCAGAGGGGTGTTGCACTACCAGCTGCAGTTAGATGTTGTTTCCTGGTATGCTGCAATCAACCTGTCTCTTTGAGCCTTGAGAGCTGAGCCTGAAACCTCTGTGACTGTACCACTTCCAGAGATGTCTGTAATTGAGCTGTATGCCTACAGAGTGTTTGGAGATTACTGATGATAATCCCCAAAGGATGTATCTTGTGCAATTTCTGAAATAATAATTCCAAATACACTGAGTTGTTGCGTTTAGGCTATCAGATTGAAAAAGCTCAAAAGCCTGACTCTTTCTATGCTGTAGCAGCTTCTGCCAGGTCTTACTGTTGCTATGGATAGAAACAAATTTCTGATCCCAATCTGCTGTACAGAGCCCTTTCTTCAGGGAAGGCACAAGGCATTGTGGTAAGAAAACACAGTTCCCACTAATTTAGTTGAAAAGACACTACTTTTTTTTTTATTATTATTTTTCTACATAACTCATTCATTCACTAAAGTGAATGGGACCCATTCCATTAACCCCAAGAACAACTAACAATTGAATATGTAATGAAGTCAGACCTAAACCAACACTTTTTTTATATAGTACTGCAACAGATGTTGTGTTGGAATGGGCTTGAGAGAACTGGAATAAATACATTATTTTGCTGTATGCATTGTATGCAGAATCTGTAAGTTGATTCAATACTATAATAAAAAGATATGATGTAGTTTCTTACAATGCTTATGTTAGGACACTGAGAATACAAATGAAATGTATCTGCAGGAGTTCCACCAATTTGTCATTTTAACTCCATTTTCTTAGGAGTTTTTCATATGCATTTCTAGTCTGAAAAATATAGACAGGCTGACATTTAATTAAAAAGTATGTAGCATTGCCATTATTCCTTGACATAGGGAAATCACATGCTGATTTCACAGTGATTTAACATAGTTCTTCCAGTCTGCTCTTGTAACTGACATTTCTGCTTTTCCTCTGGGTATCCAAACCCAGTGTCTGAACTAATCAAGGTTGGCTGAACACTGAATGTTTTGGGCATTCTGGAATGAAGGCATATTCCAACTCGGAAATAAATTAATAGAGAATGTGCTAATAGTATCATATACAGTTTATAGGTCAATGCATACTGATTTATAGAAGAGAAAATAAAATGCCTGGTTTGCTAGAGCAACTTTTCATCTCATTTTTCAAGTTCTCAGGGTAGGCAGCATACTGATACTGTTGCCAACAGTCACCAGTAACCTCATGGAGCAATGTAACTTGAAATAAGATGGAATACCAAAGATAATTTTGTATGCTTGAGGAAAAGACCTGTCTGATGGGAGTTTTCCATTGCACACTGTGTAAATCTGTCCATGTTTGAAATGGAGAGGAGGCATTACACAGACATGTAGCTCCCACTTTAGAGCTGTAATGAATCATGCAGATTATACTATATATGTATGTTTGTGACACAAGGTCGTTGGGAGGGTTGCGTGTGGGGTGGGTTGTTTTTCTTTTTTATTATTATTTTTGAGGAATAATTGGTGTAACTTCCACCTCTGCACCTCAGTGATTTTTAAACTGATGTTTTTCCCTTCTTGTGTGTCACGAAACACACTAATAAATAATGGTCTGTCCATTACATTTGCTCAAAACACAGTCCCATGATAATAATCTGCATCAGAAGAACCTCCATCTTTTTATCTTATTGATTCACCTTGTCTCACAACTATGGACTTGGCTTTCCCATGTAATTTGCTGGAGGTCAGCTTTGCAGGCTCTCTGAGTAAAGGCAATTAATCTCATTTTGTCAGTGATAGTACTGTGCAGTGGAATTACTTGCTCTGTTATAGAACAATTCAGTGAAGGAAGCAGGAAGCTAAACTTAGATAGAATAAAACATTGGTAGTCAGAGTATCCATCAGCTGTCCCTTCATGTAGGTTTCTTATTTTTAAGTACTTGTTGGGGGTTTTCAGTTGTCCTGTTTTCCCGAAGCCTGTAAGCACACCTTAAGAGAATAAAGCATTAGGGATGCAAAGCAGGAGTTGGAGGAGTGAGGGATAGTTGTAAACAATAGTATTGCTTCATTCTCACAAAGAGCCCTAACCTTTTGTAAGATGAAATTTAGCCCCAAGTTTCCACAGTCTCTTTGGTTTAAATGTCAAAAAAAAAAAAAAAGTGCCTTTAGTGCATATCTGTTTCTCTTTTAGCACTGCTGGGCATTTTCACAAGTTCTGTAGAGCTGCTAATCTTAAAATAAATTTCCTCTAGGTGTCATTTCCGCTTCATACTCGCTATTAGCTGGTTCACAGCTCAGAGCAGTGACTGTATGTTTGCCTGTTGTAACTTCAGGGTGTCACCGTGCTGAGTTGAGAGATGCCCTTGTTGGCATTACTGGAAACCTCCTTTCTCTCTGAACAGTCTTGTAGCCCAGTGGATTTCTCAAAACTTCACCTGCAGCCAGTAGATGAAGCAGAATTGATGTGGAATAGCCCTTGCCCTCCAATCTGAATATCCGCCAACACACTGGCACTTCTTACTTTGCTCTTTTCTGTGAAGTGATCGAGAGTGAACAGAAATGGGATGTCAGCATTAGAAGGGCATGGGACCTTGTCTTATGCGAGGGGTGTTATCACACGTGTTGTAATTGCTGGATTTACAATCCTGTGGGTTTTATCCACTTCACATATACATAGCTGAAAATATCTCACAAGTGACACGTCAAATCCCTTGCTGGCCTCTGAGACTTCTAACAGAATTGTCCGTTCTAGGAGGAATTTCATGCTCCCTTGAAAGTCTGTCTATACGAAAGAAGCGAAATACACTGCAATTTTCTGAAGAGCCACCAATGATAGTTAGGCCAATTTTCTTCATGCTGCCTGAAAGCAGCTGGATAGGATAAACCTGTCCAATGGTCTTGGTTTAAGCTGGTGCAAGTTTGCAAAGACAAAAATGTCCATCTGGAGGAAAAAAAATATTGACATTGTAGGACTTTTGCTGAATTGGAATCATCAGAGTTGGAAGCCGCATCTGGGCTTTTTGCTGAAAAAGTAGGACTGTACAGTGCCATGCTTCACTGAAGGACTTTTATAGCTGTGTTAGTTGTGAGTGGTGGAATCGGTTGTGGGAGGCCGAGTGAAGGATGTGTGCATGTTATTTTCACACAATATGTGAGTGTTTCATATTGAATATATGGCTAGCAGGTTAATTATTTCTACCTTCAAAAATATCTTCAATAAAATTAAGGTTTGGATGAACTTGGACGGCAAGACTTTATAATTAGAAAACTAATCTCACTCTTTGGATTAGATTTTCATGTGTCTTAGCAGTTTACAGGCCTTAAGCTATTTGAGTGTGTTGAAGTGAAAACCGATGGGAAAAATGCCAGATAAAGAGTTTATTCGTAAATATACCTAGATCATGTCAGATAATTTGGAATACAACAATTATCCTATTCCAAGTTGTTTGTTCAGAATAGCCCTGTGCTCTGGTTTTCAGGATTTACTCTGGCTACAGTTGCCTTTCATTTAAAACTATTCTGCAAATATGCATGTAACTGAATGGGATATGTACATTACCTGTACGACAATAAAAGGACTTCTAGCTGCTTTGCAGAAGTGGAAGAATTGCATTACTGATTTCAGAATCCTGGCTCTTTGGTTGCTTTCAATTTTGTTGAAGATGTGTATAAATATCAACAAACTGAGGAAGGCTGGAGGGTGGAAGATTAAGGGGGAGCTTGATTATTATTTGATCACTGTAAGAAAAAAAAAGTGGAAAATACTTATGTTGCAGTAACAGCAAACCTGCAAGACTTCAGCAACTCGATAAGTTCATCTGTTGGAACATTTGTGCTTCAGCCACTTGGTGCCAGTGTTTCTGAGCTTAGCTTCATGTCCTTTGGACTCTTCAGTCTATTGTCAAAAGGACACGGTCACATGCCTATGATCGTTTCAGCCTTAGTTGTGGCTTGGAAACTGTTGTAAATGATAGTGGTTTCTATTTTTTCTTTTTTTTTCTTTTTTTTTTTTTTTTTTTTTTTTTTTTTTTTTTTTTCTTTTATAAAAAAAGTGGCAAGTCCTTTCATTAGGCTGACTGACATAAACAACGTGACTTCAAGGCACATAAAACCTCATCTGGAGACAAGCATGTAGCCTTGAAAATGAGCTTCATAGGTGAGTCTAATAGAAGAATATTACCTTTCTGTGCAAACTTTATCTCAAAAAGTATATTCTGATAGGAGATCCAAAGGAGACAGGTGGGTCAGTTGTATTCATTTAATGTTTCTACTTCTGGCAGTATCTGCAGCAGGATGTGGGGTGGAGGGGCTGTATTTTGTATACAACTCTGAGAATTTGAGGTGGTTTTAGTTATCAGGTATGCAGGGATAAGTTCTAGACTGTTCTTAGTTTCATCTTCTTATGAAACATTGTCGTCTTCATTCTGAGTTTTTTGGGGTTTAGTCAGTTCTTTCAGAACCCTAAGCTCTTTCTCTTCCTGCTCTTGCCTGCTTCTAGCCAGTGAGATAGACACTGGAAAAAACAGGCGTTTGGTAAGGCTGTAATCCTTCTCTCAGGCAGATGCCTCTCAGGATCTCTTCGCATCTCATTCACATCTCCTCTCTTCTCCACTTCTTGCAGCTGGGCTGGGCCCAGGTTCCCGCCTCCCCCTCTCTGCCCCTGCTCAGTATCTTCACATCTTCTCCCTTTTCTTCTGTTTTTCCCATTCTTAAATACGTTATCGCAGAGACATTATCAGGGAACATTCTGTCACCAACTGGCTCGGCCTTGGCCAGCAGGGCCACCCTAGGCCCCGCGCCCCCAAACAAAGCCAACACATTGTGGCATGGATCATGTGATTTTGCTGCGGGGCAAATTTGGGAGGAGCTGCAGACACAATCAAGACTTGCAGAATCTATGCGAAGAGCAGATCAGCCAGCTCTCAAAATCCCAAAGTGCTTTCAACCATCACGTGATGGCTTCTAGTTCACTTATTTTTATGACTAGTGTTCGTCTGTAAGGATATCTGATTGTTTACTGACTGCCTTGCTTGTCACGAAGAGTCAGTTTGAAAAGACAGGATTCATTTCAACTGAGGAGTGTCCTGAACATTTGGTGTCCATATGTAACAAGCCACTCACAGCTGCCAGCAAATTTGAAGTCCTTTCTTTGTGCATAGCAATGAATTATGAGTTTGCATTTCACCATCATTAGTCATTGTTTTGGTAAATAAGTATTAATCTTCACGTTGCTGTCACTGTTTTAGCTCTGTAGCTATGACACTTGTGTTGATTTTGTCCCCAGATGGTGAGCTTCCTGGTTTGCTGCTTCCTGCAAAAAAAAAAGCAGTATCAAGTGACAAGCTATGATAAGTAATACCTCAGTTTCTGAAATGGGAACTGATACCTTCCCAGCTGAGACTGTCAGCCATTTAATTTATATGTGGACTTGAGAGATTCTCTAAAGTGTCTTTAATGAAGACAGTCCTGCCAGGCATGGGGAACTGAAATATTAAATGTTATGCTTTTCTTAAATCATATCATGTAAGTTATAACAACTACAGACTATAAACAGAGACAGAATTCAATAGCAAGAACTTCATAATTGCCAGAACTGCAGCAATTGTTACTACTGCTAAGTTCAAATGTTTGTAGCATGAAGTGAGAGGAGCATAAGAAAACAAATACTTATTGGCATCCAGCTTTGCACATAATTTGTGAGTGAGAGTTTCAAAGAAGTGGATATTTGAGGCCTTTAAGGAAAGCCTCATTGGATAACTATACATTTTTAAAATAAGGTCTTAATCTCTATATATGTTCCTGTATTTCTTGCCTATATCCCTACTAGGCTGTAATAATTCTGGTGTCCGTATGACAACTGTGTGGAAGATTATGCAGAAGAGACTACTGTATCATTCCTTACTTGTTTCAGATCCGCAGAGTTGGATCAAAGCAGTTTATTAAAATAAGTCTGGCTGCTGCCTTTAGTGCAACAACAGAAAGCTTAAATGGAATATTTAGATCACTAGTTTCAGTGGTCAGATGCAACGACCAAGACTATACCACAGCTTGGCCAAACAATAAGTCAGGCATTATTCTGGAGGAAGGGTAATTTTCACACCAGCGATGGCATCACAACAGTTGAAATCATGCTTCGGTTTGTCTACAGGAAAAATAATCAGGCAGCTTTATTTTTAAAGTCATAGAATAGTTTAGGTTGGAAGGCACCTTTAAAGGCCACCCAGTCCAACCGCCCTGCAAGGAGCAGGGACATCTCCACCCAGATCAGGTTGCTCAGAGCCTCATCCAACCTGGCCTTGAACATTTCCAGGGATGGGGCATCCACTGCCTCTCTGGGCAACCTGTTCCAGTGTTCCACCACCCTCAGTGTAACAAAATTTTTCCTTATATCAAGTCTGAATCTACGTCCTCTTATTTTAAAGCTTTTACCTCTCATGCTATCACATCAGGCCCTGCTAAAGAGTTTCTCCCCATCTTTTCTGTCAGCCCCCTCTAGGTATTGGAAGGGTGCTATAAGAGCCTCCTCTTCTCCACGCTGATCCAGCCCTCTGATCATCTTCGTGGCCTCTTCTGGCCTCACCTCAACAGGTCCATGTCCTTCTTATGTTGGGGGCTCCAGAGCTGGACGCAGTACTGCAGGTGGGGTCTCACCAGAGCAGAGTAGAGGGGCAGAATCCCCTCCCTCGACCTGCTGGCCATGCTGCTTTTGATGCAGCCCAGGATGGGGTTGGCTTTCTGGGCTGCAAACATGTGTTGTCAGCTCATGTTGAGCTTCTCATCCACCGTATTCTTCCTGTACTCTGTCAAGGGAGTGGGAGGATGAATTTGAAGGGTAAATGACTGGAGAACCATAACTTTCCTCTCTGTTCTGATGGCATTATTAGAGAATCGATCAAATAGTGGATGACTTAATCAGGACAGCTCTGCCATTTTTAAATGTGAAGCTCTTCTATCATAACCATTTCTATTTGGTTGTTTATACTAAGAGAACCATTACTGGCAGTAAATCGTTATTCTCCTTGTAATTCTTTACATGAAGTGCCAAGTCTTCTGGGAAAAATAAATCCTCTTGACACTATGCTGCTGTGTTGCTCTCTCGGGGAGGTAATATGATTTACATACTTAAATGTTTTGTTGTAGTGTGAAATGGTGTTTTGCAATCTGGCAGTTGTTATTAGCTGTTATGATGATCAAATAACACTATGGGAGTTGGTGATTAAGAAGGAAGCAATAGTAGCTTATAGAATAAAACTGAAGCTGTCTGCACAGTACAATCAAAGTGCTAAAGTTACTATAGCGTGGGTTTGGAAGCTAATGAAACCATAAGCCCTGAGCTCAATGAAAGCTCAGGGCTCAAGAAGTTCCTTTCCCTATCACTCCTCTGCCCAATAGGCTTGGACAGAACCATGTAGAAGTTGGAATTAATTTCTCTTGCACTAAAGTTAATTCAGTTAACTTAGAATAGAGAGAATTATTACATGGCAATGTCATTCCTTCAAACTAGCTCCTGTCTATCTTTCATTACCTCGACTCATGAAGTACTTGGCAGATTTCTTTTTTTACTTTTAATATTTACCAAATCAACTAATATGTTGTCCCAGTCTTTGTTTTATCAAAGATAAGCCCTGGATCCAACCTAAATGAGAACATATTTTAAAACCAAAGTCAACGACGTGATCTTTTTCCTTCCTGATCAAAAACCACCTAGAGTGCCAACCATTAAAAACATTGCATAAAACCCCATAGAATGAGTTAAGGGGACTCTATATTCCACTATGTGTTTTGCATTCAGAACCTCAGCCAGGACAGCAATAATTACTGGGTGCTAACAAGGGTGCTGTCGCTGCTTTAGTAGGAATATGAAAATTCAATTTTGTGGCTATCAAATACTTGTATGCATGCAAATACCACCTTTATAAGGCCACGATGCTTGACAAAGAGTGAGTGTGCTGCTGTGGCTAATAGGTGTTTTTTCCTGTGCGTCAGCAGGCAGCCTCAAAGAGGCTCACACCTTCCCTCCCTTAGTGATCCAGTGTCTCAGTGCAACCAATGCTCCTGACAGGGAGGCTTTTCTCAGACAGACAAAATTCCTGCTTTCAGGCTCCTGTCTACCAAGGAGCTGCTTAGGTAACTGCATCTTATCTGGCAAACTGTGCCCAGCTCCTGACAGCTAAGTATTAACCATGCTTTGAGGACATCTCAGCAATGTGAACATGCACTTTACACTGAAATATGGGGTATGTATCTTGTTTTCAGCTTTGAGGCTTGAAATGTGAACCTTTGTGCTTGTGTCACAGGGTAGCTTGGCTGGTCAGAGAGAAAATCTCCTCTGAAGAGCTGAAGCTGTTAGCTGAAGAGGCAGCAGAACAATGTGATTTGTACTTTGGACCTGTAGAACAGAATATTGATTCTGCGATATGGACAGTGGGATAGAGTGCACCCTCAGCAAGTTTGCCGATGACACCAAGCTGTGTGGTGCCATCGACACGCTGGAAGGGAGGGATGCCATCCAGAGGGACCTGGACAGCCTGGAGAGGTGGGCCCGTGCCACCCTCATGAAGTTCAACCAGGCCAAGTGCAAGGTCCTGCATCTGGGTCGTGGCAATCCCAGGCATAAATACAGGCTGGGTGGAGAATGGATTGAGAGCAGTCCTGAGGAGAAGGACTTGGGAGCGCTGGTGGACGAGAGGCTCAACGTGAGCGGGCAATGTGCACTCGCAGCCCAGAAGGCCAACCGCGTCCTGGGCTGCATCAAGAGGAGCGTGGCCAGCAGATCCAGGGAGGGGATTCTGCCCCTCTGCTCTGCCCTGGTGAGACCCCACCTGGAGTACTGTGTCCAGTTCTGGAGTCCCCAACATAAGAAGGATATGGACCAGTTGGAGAGGGTCCAGAGGAGGCCACGAAGATGATCAGAGGGCTGGAGCAGCTCTCCTACGAGGACAGGCTGAGAGAGTTGGGGCTGTTCAGCCTGGAGAAGAGAAGGCTCCGGGGAGACCTGATAGAGGTCTTCCAATACCTCAAGGGGGCTACAGGAAAGATGGGGACAGGCTGTTCAGTAGGGCCTGTTGTGATAGGACAAGGGATAATGGGTTTAAATTAGAAGGAGGTAGGTTTAGATTAGATATTAGAAAAAAATTTTTAACAATGAGAGTTGTAGAGCACTGGAACAGGTTGCCCAGAGAGGTGGTGGATGCCCCATCCCTGGAAACGTTCAAGGCCAGGCTGGATGAGGCCCTGAGCAACCTGATCTGGTCAGGGATGTCCCTGCTTCTTGCAGGGGGGTTGGACTGGATGGGCTTTGAAGGTCCCTTCCAACTCTAACCATTCTATGATTCTATGATTCACACTTGTGGCACTGACAGTACGTGTATTGTATTATTAATTAAAAGGCAGGTCAATTTTAGAGCAGGAAATTTTGACCAAAGTCCTAGAAATCAAATACGATAACAGCAATTTGTACTACTGTTTTGTGGTGCTGGGGGGGCTTTGGGGGAAAGGCGGAGAGCATTAACTGATGCATTATTTCTTAAAGCGGATGGGATTATTGGCTCACCAATTGCATGTTATATAATATGGTTGACATATGTGATTTTTAAGGATCTAGGTTTGTCTTAAATATATTTCCCAGTAAGGCAGACAAGTTTGTAAGTAATCAAAAGATGTAGAATATCTTACTACTTTAGTTAGTTTGTTCTGGTTGCTTATCACGTAACTATTGAATTGGAAAAACAAGACACAAATCTTCATTTTCCCAGCTTTGTCCTCTGAACATAGGTTTTTACTCTACTTTTCCCTCTTTAATTAAAAAAGTCCTTTACCATCTGATACTTCCCCCCCCCCTATAATCCAGTGAATGATTTGGGAGAATACCTTTCTAAACTTGAAGAAATTGTATAATTCCATAATTAAAACTATTCAGTGCTCAGACTAAATAATCATGTTCTTATCAATATTATTTAATTAAGCAGAAACATAAGAAAAACCTGTGCATTCTATATACTGATTGTTTTCACAAATATGTACAATTAAATTTGTTTTACTAATTTTACATCCTAGAGAACTTTTAATCCAAATTCTTCAGCAGTAACAATTTAGCAGAACAGTATCTGATAATGGAGGGTAAAAGGACAAGAGAGGAAGAGATTATTTTGACACACTTAAATAATTGCATATAAATCATCTCCACTTTTGTTAACTTTTTGTCAGCATAGGTGAGCTAAATGAGTTATGAGGCTCAGAGAAAATATTTAGAATTAGGAAAATCAGTGCTAAGCTCTCTACCACTTTAATTAAAATGAAAGCTCTGCTTTCCCAGGCAGTCAGCATTCCCATGGGCAGAAGCTGGACGTTGACCATCAGTATTGGATTCATCTGGAAGTTCATTTTTGTTCAACCAGTTGATTCTTGCAGCAGTGAATTATGTAGAAATGATAATTTTGGATTTCTGGTTTGTTTTTTTTCATTACTTTAAACATAAATCTTCCAAAATATTTGGAAGTGTTATACTTCCTCATGGCACTGCTGCTCGTATCTTTTTTTTTTTCTTTTTACTTTCCTTTTTTAACCCCATCAAGTTTACCTGTTTCTCTTTTAAAGTATTTCTGTTGTGAAAAGCAAGCCTGTGAGTGGCTTAAATTTTAGCTGTTACTGTAGGTCAGGATATTGACTGGCAATTGCAATACCAGAAGGACTGGTTGTATTTTCCTCATACTAACTGTTCAAATTGTGTTGGAGTTCTTCTGTTTGCTTTGCAACTCGCCATCAGCCATTGCAACAGTGGGGGTGAAAAAAACCAAACCTTCTTTCAGATTATTTGACTTAATATATCTACCTTGGTTCCTCTGTAGATCTATGTGTATACATTGATTACTGGTCTGAAATGGTATTGTAGCACAACTCTCCTTAAGTATCTAGTATTATTGAAATGATCAAAACTCATGAAAATGCTTTCCTATCCTTAGTAAATCAGTACATGTAAAATGACTGGGGGGGGGGGGGGCAAACAATCGGTACGTTGGCATATCCTACTATTTCCAGGCAGTAGAAAATAAGGTGACATTAAGATTTATTTATCTTACAAATTGAGGGGATACTGTAGTATGTAACATATTACTAATAGGCTTTTAAATGTACATCAACTTCTAAACTGTTTAGTTTCTTTGGTGGAAACTTAGCTCTTGTAAAAGCAAAAGCTAATAAATCTAGCATGCATTCATTTTTTGGGGCTAAACTGACATCTGCTGGTGTTCTGTAAAACAATACATGCAATTAGCGTGATGACAATACACAGTGTTCTGTGTACATTTCCATGATGCTGTTGGCAGCCCTGTTGATGACTTAGGGCGCAGAAAAGCGTAACAGGCAAAGATAGCGGGGGTGCTGCCTAGCACATCATGGCCCTGGACAGGTGACAGTGGAGCTCTTGTAGTTACAGCACACTGCATTCCACCTTCCAGGGTCTGAAATTGCTGTGTGGCCTTTTTTTCTTCTCTTATGATTTTTAGAAACAAATTATGTTTAATAATCTTGGAAGAAAATATTCTAATAGGTACAGAGCTCGTGGGCAAGAGGGGAGAGATAATCCTTATCTTAATCTCCAGATGTGTTTCCTCAAGTGAGTTGGCACTGCCCATGTCCCCACCCAGTCACTTGGTCTGCTGTAGGGAGAGAATTCTGTGGGTGTCACCGCGCAGGTCCCCGCTGCGTGGAAGCTGTGCTGGATTTGCCCCGCGGGGCAGGCGGGCACCCTGCCTAACCTGGGCTGAGATACAGTCTGGCTGCAGCTGATGCTGCTTTCACCCAGTGCCGGCTAGCAAAGGACTGCAAAGGGAGGAACTGGTGAATGGTAAGGTAGGTGGGGAGCAGGGGTAGTGAGAGGACATATCCTTGTGCATTGGTAAACAGGTGCTGACCGCTGTATTTGGACATTTGGTGGAAATAGTAGTAGGGCAAAAGGGAGCAATGTTACTGGATCCCCAAAGAGGAGTAAAAGCTGTAGCATGAGCCAGCCTCTGACTAGATGTAAGAAAAAACACAGGAGAGCATGGTGCTTGGAGTAAGAAGGCTTTCAGTTGAAGGTCATGCTTTATTTCACCCTGGGAGATGTGTTCAGTCATGGCTTCTCTCTCCTGTGGCTTCTAAGCTGCTCATAGCCACCTGGGGAAGGGGACTTAGTTACAAAGAGAACAGAGATTCCAATTTTAGTTAAGCCAGGGCACAGAAGCCAAAATTACTCTTATTCTGCTCCTGAGAAAAATATCATAATATATAATGTGATCTATTGGTAATGCAAACTTATTCACCTCTAAATCTAGTTCTACTCTCAGGTTAAAATGCTAACTTACAGGAAGGACTGAATGCTGTTGAATCACTCTGTCCGCTACCCCCCAAATCAGGGGACTGGGAGTATTCACACTGCCAGAGCCCTCGTACTCCACCATTTGATGAAAACCCATAGCTGAGGTGATTCAGTAGATTACCGTGACTGCAGAGCTCACTGTTGCTTGGGGAAAGGGCCCCTTTTGTCCTATGAAACCTGAATCTTGGCTCTGGAGGGGTTTCAGTTGGAGCTTTATACATTACTCAGGGTGAGGTGCACAAAAGGATTTAAACACAAAAAGAGGACTTGAACATATTTTAGGTGCTTTCAGCCAAAAAGTCTAATGCACAATGCCTGCTGAGCCCTCAGGGGTTATTGACTCCTTCAGTCTGAAATAGATTATGGCACTTCAATACTGGGGCTTGCCAACCGGTTCACCTGAACTGCAGCGGGTGAAGCACTCCTCGCTGGATCCCTTTCAGGGATCTGGCCAGTAATTCATTTTCTGTCACGCCTTTGAGCTGTTGGATAGAGGAAGGAGTGACATACTCTCTGTTTTCTGAAGACTGACTCCACTTTAATTGCCTGTAAGGGCACTAGTTAAACCTTTAAACAGACAAAGTAATTTTCTTTCATCATTTTGTTGTTGCCTGAAATAACAGATCTTGGGAACATAAGGGGTATTGCAGAATTTAGGGTTTTTTTCCTCCACAAAACGCATGGAGTCTGGCTACGCTGACTATGGGGAAGTTTGAAGATCGCTTGTTTCAATTTGTCGGGCTGAGGAAGCTTCTTGGCATGAACCGC
Source organism: Tetrax tetrax (assembly GCA_009806455.1). Lineage (NCBI taxonomy): Eukaryota > Metazoa > Chordata > Aves > Otidiformes > Otididae > Tetrax > Tetrax tetrax. The sequence continues at coordinate 679,863 of WHYT01017230.1, read as the reverse complement.
GGAGTTTCCCGACATTTGGGCCCGGCTGTTTGCCGGGCAGAGCGGGGCCGTCACGCCGGTGTGCGTCAGCCCCACTGTGTTTCACGGGCTTGCCTCTCCTCTCCCCTTCCTCCCGCCAGCTCCCGGGGAGGCGCAGCTCGGCGGGGAGGGGGCCCCGCGCCGCCGGTAGGTCCGGGGCAGCGGCGGAGAAGCGGCTCCCCCTGCCCCGCTGGGCTCTGGGCGCGGCCTGGGCCCGGCCCAGGCTGGGGGCGGCGGGCCGTCCTCCCGAGAAAGCCCCTCGCGGGCGCACGCTCTCGGAGGAAGGGGAGGAGGGAGGCGAGGGTGGGGACGGGACAAGCCCTGCGGGACGGTGGCTTAACCCGAGCGGGAGCAGGGCAGGCAGGCGCTGCGGAGCGGTAAGGGGCGCGGCCCCGCCCGGACCCTGTCTGCTGCCGGACGGGCCCCGCTGGGCAGGGGCGGAGGGGGGGGGGCCTTGCTCCACTGCCGAGCCGCTTGCGGGGCCGCCGCTCCCGACCCCGAGCTGCCCTCGGCTTGGCGAGCCGGTCCCGGGGCGCTGGGGGAAGCTGGGGCTTCGAGGGCGCCGTCCCAATCGCGGCACCGACGGGACGGTCAGCCGACGGCCCGGGAGAGGCCGTGGCCGGTGGCTCCCGCTGGGGCGCGGGCGCGGGGCCGGCGAGGCCGGAGCCGAAGCTGTGAGAGGGGCGAAGCGAAGCGAAGCACCGCTGCAGCGGGAGCTGCGCGGAAGCTGCGGGCTCGGGCGGGAAGAGTCCCTCACAGTAACATACGAAATGCCTGTAAGCTCCCCTGTGGGGAGAGCACGCAGTTCCATGTCTGTTTTGCTAGTACAAACTCAGTGTGACCCGAATGGCATTGGTTGTCTCGCTAAAATAATAATGATGTATCAAAGTATTGTTTTTGTAAGTATTACTAAATTTTATTCTGTCACCAACGCTTGAGAAATTGACACAACTATAAAATAATATGTCTCCGCAGGTTGGTAAACTAGGACGTTATTGTCCGGAGTTCAGATAACCAACATGGTGGCCTAAGCAAGTGCTGTGTTACACCTTGGTGGTGTGCACTGCAAAACTCCTGAGTGCTCCGATAAACCTGTATAGCCTGCCTCGTTGTTTACAAAAAAGATTTAGGTTTTAACTCGTGCTTCGTTCAGGGTGCTGCTGATCAGCAGCTGTCTTTAACTCTGCTGTGCAGGGAGCCCCTACAGTTAAAACGGTGTTGGAGCGCAACCTGGGATTTTGAGTGAAGGGGACTGAGTAGGAATTGTTTAAATTAAGGGATTAAATCATGTCAAATCCTAGCAAAAGATAGAGTGAGGCAAGGGTGACGATATATTTGCTTGGCAAAGCTGGGTTAGGAAATCTGTATTTGTAAGCAATTCTTTTTTTTTTTTTTTTTTTTTTTTTTTTTTT